>CM054181.1:30030856-30630856 GCA_028829895.1 Sinotaia quadrata
GAGTGTGTTAAAGCTAGCAGAATTGCCACTAGCAGACATGACAAAGTAAATAAATTAGAGCAGCATACATGAAATATTGACAGGATGAGTGAATTAAACATTAATTGCAATAACATTCTTGATAAATTAGAGCTAGCATAATTGCCCATAGCAGACTTGACAAAGTGAGTAAATTAGAGCTAGCATAATTGCCCATAGCAGACTTGACAAAGTGAGTAAATTAGAGCTAGCATAATTGCCCATAGCAGACTTGACAAAGTGAATGTACTAGAGCTATCATAATTGCCCAAAGCAGACTTAACAAAGTGAGTGTGTTAGAATTACCATAATTGCCCCTAGTAGACATGACTGACAAAGTGAGTGTGTTAGAGCTAGCATAATTGACCGTAGCAGACTTGACAAAGTGAGTGTGTTAGAGCTAGCATAATTGCCCCTAGTAGACATGACTGACAAAGTGAATGTGTTAGTGCTAACATTATTGCCCATTGCAGACTTGATTGATAAAGTCAATGTGTTAAATCTAGCATTATTGCCCAATGCAGACTTGATTGACGAAGTCAATGTGTTAGTACTAACATTATTGCCCATTGCAGACTTGGCTGAGAAAGTGAGTGTGTTTGATCTGTCATAATTGTCATAGCAGATTTGACTAAGTGAGTATGTCAGAATTTCCATAATTGCCCATAGTAGAGAGGTACAACTCCGTTGGACATAATCTTTGTATATAAACTTAGCTTACTTTGGAAATTTACCAGATAAAAGAATCCCTTGATGAAATTTTGATTGACTGCTGTGAATGAATGAAGTTTATAATAGAGTAGTCAGAAATTTGGGTTACTTTCATGTTGTTTCTTCTGACTGCTCTTTTATTATTTGAATAAATTGTGGCAATTAGCATTTCTTAGGGATAGGATAGAGCAATATTATTTATCTGAAACAAGTGAGTTAATTACAATTATTATATACGCCCAAAACTATATTGATACAGTCACTCATTCGTAATAGCTACAATATTGTAATAATATCGACACCAGGCGTGCATATATTATAAATGCTTTTACAATGCTGAAATATATACTTTTAGCTAAAGTAGACAATTAATAAATAACAAAATGCTACTAAAGTAAAAGCAAATATTAAATAGATTTTATCTATCTATCTATCTATCTATCTATCTATCTATCTATCTATCTATCTATCTATCTATCTATCTATCTATCTATCTATCTATCTATCTATCTATCTATCTATCTATCTATCTATCTATCTATCTATCTATCTATCTATCTATCTATCTATCTATCTATCTATCTATCTATCTATCTATCTATCTATCTATCTATCTATCTATCTATCTATCTATCTGTCTGTCTGTCTATCTATCTATCTATCTATCTATCTATCTATCTATCTATCTATCTATCTATCTATCTATCTATCTGTCTGTCTATTACTTTAAACAAGAAAATTGTGATATTGTTTCGAGACTAAGTAAAATTCACAAAAAACTCCACAAAAACAGTTGTTATTATAATATGCTGTAGGTCCAGTGGGCCTACGTCACAAATGTTAAGCGCTGAAGCAGAGACAAGACTTCAGACAACACGTACAATAACAAAAATATGTAAATGTAGCGCAAACGTTATTTTTTTTAAACATTAAAACTGTCTTAGTCAACACTTACTAGCTGCTTGTCATGTATTGGTCTTAGTTGCTGGCCACGGCGGAAGAGGTAGCGGTCATGAAGCAGGAACTGGCTGAAATGGGGCCACAACTGGAAGCGGCAGTAGCCGAGGCCAAGACCACCATGGAGCAAATCTCCCAAGACACCGTACGTAGGCTATGATACAGGCACACGTAAGGGCCAGGGTAGTGACTACAATTGTAGTAATACATATTAAGACAATGAATTAAGGCTATGACACAGGCACACTTAAGAGCCAGGGTAGCCACTACCATACGTATTAAGAAAATGTATTTAGGCTATGACACAGGCACACTTAAGAGCCAGGGTAGCCACTACCATACGTTAGTAAGACAATGTATTAAGGCTATGACACAGGCACACTTGAGAACCAGGTAATTATTATATTACGCATTTACGCAATATATTATTATATTACGCATTTACGCAATGTATTTAGGCCATGACATAAGCATACTTAAGAGCCAGGGTAGTCACTACAATATGTATTAAGACAATATATCTAGGCTACGACACAGGCACACATGAGAGCCAGGTAATTACTACAATATTTTTAAAGACATTGTACCTATTTTATGACACATGCATACTTAAGACCCATGTAATTACTATAATACGTATTAAGACACTCTATTTAGGCCATGACACACGCACACGCAAGACCCAGGTAATTATATAATACGTGTTAAGACACTCTATTTAGGCCATGACACGCGTACACTTAAGAGCCGGGGTAGTTATTACAATACGTATTAAGGCTCTATATTTAGGCAATGCCACGAATACAGTGAAGAATCAGGGTAGCCATGGACATATCTACAAAGGCACCGTACCTAGGTCAGGACACGGCACGGGAAGAACTACTGAAAGACACATCAAGACATCGACTAGTTAATCAGTGATTGAAAATTCCCACTTACAGAATCGACTAAATCATTCAAATAATAATTGGAGTTTTAATAATAATTTCCACAAAATTGTTGACTCACTGATTCCTGAAACTTACAGATTTAGAATATTTTCAGTCACTGATCGCATTACTGATTGACAAAAATTTTAATTCGCTGACTCGTTAGTGTTAATCATCTTGCTTGAAGTGTTTAACTTTCTTAATGATAAATGAACTAAGTGACTGATATCGTTAGTGTTAATCATCTTGCTTGAAGTGTTTAACTTTCTTAATGATTATTGAACTAAGTGACTGATATCGCACGTAGACAGACTAGTAAAACTATGTAACTGTGCTAAGCGAATGAATGGTTAATAGTTTAACTTGCAGAATGACTTATCACTGACTTGGCGACTGACATTTAAACTGACGACTTGTCACAATAACTTACCATGATTTCCGAGAATCTAGTTTATCATTTGGCTTGGGTTCTCTCGCTGTCAGGTTGCTTTCTCTAATATTAGCCTTGAAAGTCATTAATCGAAGTTTGGACATAATTAAGCGTACTGATGGAGTGGCTCGGTATTATTAATATGTGTCACAGAAGTACTAACATTACAGTACTAACGTAAAAACTAGTGACTGTCTGACTGACTGACTGACTCACTCACTCATTGACTCACCGACTCACTGTGCACTGGCTTTCTTATTTGTTGGCAGACTTGTACTCTATTCCGTTAAATAAAAATGGCTTTGTTGAATTTAAGAAAAGCTTCTAGATGAATTGAGTTATAAATTTACAAAATAAGCAATGGGCATAATTTTAACCGATTCATCCCAGAGAAAGGTTATTTTATTAAGAAGATACTTTTGAAATTACAATGCCTCATATAATTTTTTTTATAATCTACAATAGGTTCCATGCAATTATCAAATATCCCTTAATTTGTAGTTTTCTTGGTGTAATTAAACATATACATTAATTCCAGTAAAATTTTATCCAGTTATCAAACATCCCTTAACTCTGTAGAGTTTCATGAGGTTGTCTAAACTTTAGTCCCTAAATATGCAGTTATCGAACGCCCCTTTTACTTTGTATAATTTAATGTCGTTTGATATGTCCATTAACACTGCATATTTTTATGCAATTATCAAATGTACCTTTGTATATTTTTATGCAATTATCAAATATACCATTGTATATTTTCAAGCAGTTATCAAATGTCCATTCACTCTTATTTTCAGGCCGTTGCCGAAGAGACTAAAACAGTCGTCCAGACGCAACAAGCTGCAGCCGCCGCCAAAGCTGAAGTAGCTCAAGCCATTGCAGACGATGCACAGCGAGATTTGAACGAAGCGTTACCTGCATTGGTTAGTTCACTTGCCGTCAGTGCGTTTAGAAAATTAGAATGATAACAGAGTAACTGTAAAACATCATAATTAAGACAACGAACTCAAGCTCTCTTGTCAATGACAAGACAAAACACAAAACTTGTGTTTGACCTTGCGAGAAATCCTGCAACCTAAACATCTGCATTGTATACTACTGTTATAGGAAATGTATTAGATCTGAGGGAGAAATTTTGCAATATCAGCGTGTTAGATTTGTGAGAGAAATACTGCAATCTAAACATTTGTATCTGTCAGAACTAGTGTTAAATCGTGGAAAATCGTTCAGAATCCCCCTGCACTATCTAGCACATCAGGAAAAATGTTCCAGAAACATTCATGAATTCTCGAGACCAAACTCAAGCTTCAATTTTCCACACCAACGTGATCTAATAAATTACAGTAGTCATTGTAATCTGATAACAAGGATCAAAGAAAAAAAGCATGCCCTTCTCTGCAAAAGTCAAATTAAGTTAGCACTAAATTTCAGGCACATTTCATCTCTAAACCCCCTTTCTCTCTTATTTACATTCTCAACTTACAAATCCTGCAATAATCGGACACCTTTCGTCCCATCCTCCTCCCCCCCCCCATTTCAATGCAAGTGTTCGTAAGCCAAGCGCTTAATCGGTTTGGCTTTGTGATAAGCACATAAGAGGACAAAAAGTCTCTTTGAATTTCTCCATTTCAGTAGCACGCTGCTCTCCAATGGTTAGCTGTTGATAGAATGCACGTGCCCCTGCCGTTGTAGAAATCTTGTCCTGATTTACGTCAAGCCTAATTTATTAGTTGTTAGCGACTATAAAGGTCTACCCACCTACCCGTCACACAACCTTCAAATATGAAGTTTTCCTTTTTAATGAAGTGTAAGTGTATACAAAATAAAGCATTAGAAAACGGATAATTTATTTACATCTGTTTGCACAAGACACGACAAACAAATAATCGCAAAACAGAAATTGTATTTATTTTTCGTTGTGAAATTGCAAGTCGAATAAAACCGTAGGCAAAGATGAGTTGGACTATAATTAGAAAGTAACCAGAGAGAGCGAGAGAGAAACAACAAAGAAAGAAACAGACATAATAGACAAGGAAAAAACCCAGACATAATAGAAAAGAAAGAAACAGACATAATAGACAAGAAAGAAACAGACATAAGAGACAAGAAAGAAACAGACATAATACACAACAAAAGAATAGGGGTAGACGGCAAATTGGCATAATTTGTATAAATGTATACAAATAAATATCTCTTTATGAAGCGCTAGGTGCACACAGACACAAATGTTTGTAGCACACTGCATTAACGTGAAATAAGACATTCCAGTGATCCCTACTGTTGCCAGGACGCCGCCTTGCAGAGCCTGAAATCCCTGAACAAGAACGACATTGTAGAGGTTCGAGCCATGCAGCGACCACCAGAGGGCGTGCGCCTGGTCATTGAGGCTGTCTGCATCATGAAGGGCATCAAACCAAAAAGGATAGCCACTGATAAGGTAGGCACCTGGAACCTGCTCCTTTGAGGTATCTGACATCCTGGCACGTTACGACCCATTTTGAGAGAATAATTTTGGCAGGATAATTTTATTTTTCTTATGATATTGTTTAGTGTATAATTGTTTGTTCTTCAGGAGAATAATTTTATCGTATAGAGTGGCTTGGAAAATATGTTTCTGTTTTGTTGTGATGGTTACGTACTTTGTTACGAATGACAATACTTGGCACTAAGGTACCTGTGTGTTACGAATGACAATGCTTGGCACCAACATCCTGTGTGTTACGAATGACAATGCTTGGCACTAAGGTACCTGTGTGTTACGAATGACAATGCTTGGCACTAAGATACCTGTGTGTTACGAATGACAATGCTTGGCACTAAGGTACCTGTGTGTTATGAATGACAATGCTTTGCACTAAGGTACCTGTGTGTTACGAATGACAATGCTTGGCACTAAGGTACCTGTGTGTTACGAATGACAATGCTTGGCACTAAGGTAACTGTGTGTTACGAATGACAATGCTTTGCACTAAGGTACCTGTGTGTTACGAATGACAATGCTTTGCACTAAGGTACCTGTGTGTTATGAAGCTACATTTTTAAACATTGACGATGATATTATTTGACAAATACTTGTCACACGACACAGTCTGATTTGAAGATGTCTATTCGATAATGAGGATAGATTATTTTATTGATAAAGATTTTATGTGTAATACATGCCTGTTTGTTTTGAAGTTTGAAGTATTCTATTGACAATGACGTTGGCGGGTAAATTTATATCTTTTATAAAGCTAAATTATATGTTGCACAATTGTATTAATTGGAGAAGAGCTGCTTGTTGCCGTTTTCTTCATGCAACTGCCACACGATAGACATTCTAATATACAAAGCCAGAGCTCCGCCATTGCCACAGGAAATAAGAAGAGAAAATTCTTAAAATAATTCATTTTCACCTCTCTGCTTGTATCTTTAGTCCATTCTTTGCAATGCAGCTGACAACCATGATGTTTATAGCTTAAAGATTCGAGTTTACATTTTCTCCCGTTATCAGCGATTAAATGGTATATGCATGGCTTTGACTTGGCTAAATAAAACGTGCAGTTTTGGCTTGACTAAATAAAACGTGCAGTTTTGGCTTGGCTAAATAAAACATGTGCAGTTTTGGCTTGACTAAATATAAAATATGTACGGCGCTGACGATTTATGAAATATGCACATCTTTGACTTTGACTAAATAAAATATGTGCGCCTTAGCGATTAAATGAAATATGGATGGCAATGATTTGACTAAATGAAATATGTAAGGCTTTGACTTGACTAAATGAAGTCCGTACAACTTTGACATGACTTAAATGAATATGTACAGCATTGACTTGACAAAATGAACTGTGTATAGTTTTGAGTAAATGAAATGTGTACGGACTTCATGTAACAGCCAGGAATCAAAGTGGATGACTACTGGGAAGTTGGCAAGGCAGCCTTGCAGGAACCACAAAAGTTTCTCGACAGTCTGTTTTCCTACGACAAAGACAACATTCCAGACGACACCATTAAGAAGATCCAGCCTTATATTGACAACGAATCCTTCCAGCCTGCCGCAATCGCAAAAGTGAGATCATTTCCCATCGAAATGTCTGTGTACCATCGAAATATTGTCCGTGTCCGTAGAAATTTTCGTGTCCCATCAAAATGTCTATGTCCCATCAAAATGTCTGTATCCCATCGAAATATTGTCCGCGTCCCATCGAAATGTCTCAGTGCAATTTCTTAGCAATATGCTATCAGTGTGTCATCTATCATAACATTACATTAATACTATTTTAAAACAGAATGCTAACATGGTAAGAATGCATTTAAATACAGCAATGAAAAAAATAGTTTAAACTTACAGTAAATCCATGGCAAAGTGGACTATGAATGAACTGCACTACAAACGTGGTAATGATAGAAGTAGGTCGGTATCGATCCATCACGTATTTTGTTTTTGTATTTGTATTCTGATTTGCGTGACTTAGAGATCAAAATTTCTTAAAGTGATAATTACATTTTATATAGCTGCTTTTTTATGAAACAGTTGCTTCGATTTCATTTTTAAATACAAAGCTTTGTTTTCTTTGGGGCATTTATACCCTATTTACGTTTGCAACGTGTACATAACGATTTGTTTCCCCTTTATCGTTTTTAATCACTTAGTTCTGATTAATATGCCAACTATCCCTGATTATGTATCATATTAGGTGTCTTAATTTGCATAATACTTATTTTCAATTTCTGCATAAAGTTGTTACGTTTCCTTGTCACCTAGTCCTGACTAATTTAATCACCTAGTCCTGATTTCTTTAATCATCTAGTCCTGATTTCTTTAATCACCATTCTTTAATCACCTAGTCCTGATTTCTTTAATCACCTAGTCCTGATTTCTTTAATCACCAGTCTTGATTTCTTTAATCACCTAGTCCTGATTTCTTTAATCACCAGTCTTGATTTCTTTAATCACCTAGTCCTGATTTCTTTAATCACCAGTCTTGATTTCTTTAATCACCTAGTCCTGATTTCTTTAATCACCAGTCTTGATTTCTTTAATCACCTAGTCCTGATTTCTTTAATCACCTAGTCCTGATTTCTTTAATCACCAGTCTTGATTTCTTTAATCACCTAGTCCTGATTTCTTTAATCACCTAGTCCTGATTTCTTTAATCACGTCTTGATTTCTTTAATCACCAGTCTTGATTTCTTTAATCACCTAGTCCTGATCTTGGATTATCTAGTTTCGATTTCCGTATTACCTAATCCTATATTCGATTCTCCTAGTCCGTAACATCTAATTCTGATTTTTATATCAACTAGCCCCACATTCTGTATTATCTAGTTTTTAGTTTTGTTTCACATAGTCCTGACTTCTATACTCAGAGACTCCTATTCGACAATGGACTATTAAAATGTTACTCTGTCCAGGTGTCCAAAGCGTGCACCTCCATTTGTCAGTGGGCACGGGCCATGCACACATACCACTTTGTTGCCAAAGTCGTGGCACCCAAGCGGGAAGCACTGCGGCAAGCTTCAGCGGAGCTGGACGAAACGCAGAAAGTCTTGGATGCAGCCATGAATCAGCTGAAGGAGGTTGAGCTTGGTCTACAGAAGCTGCAGCAAACCTACAATGCCTGCGTAAAGAGAAAGAAAGACCTAGTACAGAAGTGCAAGGAATGTGAAGCCAGGCTGTTGCGTGCCGATAAGGTCAGAAATTTGTGAAGCCAGGTTAAGCCGCGCCGATATAAAGAAAGTTGTGAAGTCAGAATTTGGTAGTGCCCATATCAGAAATGAGTACTCGAACTCAGACTGCTATGTCTATCAAATCGGAAACGTGAGGTCAGGGGTTATTAATGTTACGTGTGGGGTTATACACGACCCTGTTATAATATTAGTTAGACAACTGATTAACTCTTTCCTTGACGACCATTATTTATAGACCTTTCTCAATGACGCTAATTTAGATTAAAACAGCTTCCTATTGACCAGTCAATTTGCTCAGGTCCGACATCCTACACATGGCGGTATTTTATGAAATGAGAACAAAAATGGATTATAATTTTTGAACCGTTATATCACCCACAAAACGAGTCCTAATCAAATTATAATAGTAATTAAAATTATTCAAAAATGATTTTATCTTTCAAAAATATCCCGTTTCTATGAAATAGTTAGAAAAACAATGATGCATTTTTTAAAATCTAAAATCTGATAAGAATGAATCAAAACATATTTTTATTCCTGAGTAAAATCTAAATAAAAGATTTTTGGAAAAATTTTGTATTCGCCCCAAAAATTGTGGATTCGTTGCTTTGATGATGAAACTAATTAACAATTAGCTTTGAACATTCAAGAACAAACATAATGCAAATACAACACAAACAATCTAGAGGGGCGTGGCTGTGTAAAAGAGAAAGTAAAAAAACAGAATCATATATTTACACTTAATTTGGATCTAAGCTATAAATAAATAAACATATATTTGTATTTTCTTGTTGTTTCATTTGACTACATACGCTGCTGTAAGTATAATTATTGTAATCTTGTGATGCTTGTAAAACAAAAGAGCTAACAAGACAAAATAACTTTTACTTTCGAGGTGGTTACTTGAGATTGATATATGTTAGTGTACTAACACTATACAGTTTATTAGTGGTACGAGGTATATATTCCTTGCACATAAATTAATGTTACACTGAACACAACCAGAAATCGTATCCTTGCGTACTTGTTGCTTGAGATGATATCAGCAGAGGTTTCTCAACGACATCTTGATGTTGACGTGAACTTGCACATCTTCATCATCACAGGACAGCGCTCTCATAGCTTCAGGATGTCGTCTTTTTTCTGGCACTGAATCCAGCAACAAGCCGAGTGCAAGTCCATATCTCCTTTCACTTTAGTGATTAAAGTTTCGGATCTCCTCTGGTTGGCTCTGCCCATTTGTCACTGGCGTGAAGGTATAAAAGGCTGGTCAAACGATTTCTGGCAAAAATCGATCTTATGTCAACATTGCTAATAAAAAGGATCTGCAGACCAGTAGGGATCAATCTCTGATAACTGAGACAGGCTCATCAAAATTTGATATCGCATGCAGTATATGCTTTCATCTCTGCTAATGTTGTCTGCTCAAAGTTTTCACAAGTACCTACCTTATCGAAATACAGTGTATATAGGTGTTGCGGACAATGTCTACCAATAGCTCTTCAGGAAATAACAATGAAAACTAACAATGCTTTTGCAGTCATAACATCAAATCTATCTGGAAATACAGCTTCTGCACTAGGGGTATTAAAACTATCTATCTATCTATCTATCTATCTATCTATCTATCTATCTATCTATCTATCTATCTATCTATCTATCTATCTATCTATCTATCTATCTATCTATCTATCTATCTATCTATCTATCTATCTATCTATCTATCTATCTATCTTGTCTGTCTGTCTGTCTATCTATCGTAAATAACTATTGTATCTTTCAACTGGCAGTTGATAGGTGGATTGTCGGGCGAGAAAGATCGGTGGATGGAATCTGTGAATACACTGGAGAGCCTGTTGACCCTGATCACTGGTGACGTGCTCATTTCATCTGGGGCCATAGCCTATCTGGGGCCGTTTACAGTGAGCATTCAACTTCTGCAATTCTGCTAGTTTTTTTTCCTTGCTCCCGTTCTTGGTTGTTGATGTTTTTAATTATATATCACAATAAAAAGAATGAAAGAAAGAAAGAGGGATTTTGCTTACAAATTCATTCATTTAATCATTATTTAATGGTTTATAGACATTTAATCGCGCGTCACTTAAACGCACCACATTCAATCGCATTCACTAAAACTCGAGCCACTTAAACGGTATGACATATAATCGCGAAGACAGTTAATCGCATGACAGTTAATCGTCATCAGTTAAACGTGTTTTGTCGCAAAAAAAATTATATAAAATTACGTGGAAAAAATGATAAAAATCTATATAAAACTATATGAAAAAAAGTTTATAAAAAAGAAAAAATAAGAGATCTTTCATAACCTACTGTCGTACTATTAAACTGTATCCAAGAAATGCGAAATAAGAAACTTCTATGTACTGTCTGAAACTGGAAATTATGTTAAGAATACGAAATAAGAAACTTCTATGTACTGTCTGGAACTGGAAATTATGTTAAGAATGCAAAAGATGAGCAATAGAACTTAAGTAAACAAGTATTTCCGATTGTCCAAATGTAGTGACAGCACGGACAACACGTTCATTCAAAATGCGGAATTTACGACTCGGTTGATATACACGTAAACAACGGCTAGCCTATTGGACCTGTCGCCTGTCACCTGTCAGGACCGTGGAAGTGTCGTGCGATTAAAAGTACGTCCGTTTAGTTGTCGCGCGGTCAACTGTCTTAATGTTGAACTGTCTCTGCGGTTATCTGACTGCGCTTAACTGTCCGCTATTAAGTGACGCGCGATTAACTGTCTGTGCACCGTATTTAATACAATTAAGATTTCATTACTTTGGATTATTTGTATCAGTAACGTTTATCTTCTAAAAATGAACGTTTGTTTAAAATTGCTGATATGTACATCTTTCGTTTCTGATAATTATTTTTTGTTTGTATTTAGTCCTTGCTGTCTCATTTAACCGCATTTATTAGACGTTATGAATGGAATAAAAACCTGCTGTTATATGGACTTCCATACATTTTATTATGTACTTTTATTCTTGTGAACAGAAAGAATCGGAATTTTTCACTCTCTTCTAATGACCTATGACGAAAGTTAAACTTTTCTTCTAGGGGGACTACCGGCAGACCATGATCCAGATCTGGGTTGAGAAGTGTGATGAGTTCAACGTTCCTCGCACAAAAGATCCGAACCTGATCAATACTATGAGTAATCCAGTCAAGATTCGCAATTGGCAGATTGCTGGCCTCCCAAAGGATAACTTATCTGTGGAAAATGGTGTCATTGTAGAGTACTCAAAGAGATGGTCACTTTTCATCGACCCACAGGGTCAGGCCAACAAGTGGATTAAAAACACGGTTTGGTTTATTAGTTATATATTACGGTCATTTATTTTGTTTACGAAAGCGTTATCTGAGATTATTTGAATTTTAGTGTATTTTGGAATATGATCATTTTCGGTTGAGAAATCAACACATCAAGTTATTTACCAACGTCTTACAAGTATCTATTCACCGCACACGTCACACATTGAAAATAATATTTACATTTCTGTGTGCCAGACTGCTTTCGTTATAAAGGGCCTTCATTTATGATATTTGTTATAAAGGGCCTTCATTTATGATATTTGTTATAAAGGGCCTTCATTTATGATATTTGTTATAAAGGGCCTTCATTTATGATATTTGTTATAAAGGGCCTTCATTTATGATACATGTTATAAAGGGCCTTCATTTATGATATTTGTTATAAAGGGCCTTCATTTATGATACATGTTATAAAGGACCTTCATTTATGATATTTGTTATAAAGGGCCTTCATTTATGATACATGTTATAAAGGGCCTTCATTTATGATATTTGTTATAAAGGGCCTTCATTTATGATACATGTTATAAAGAGCCTTCATTTATGATATTTGTTATAAAGGGCCTTCATTTATGATATTTGTTATAAAGGGCCTTCATTTATGATACATGTTATAAAGGGCCTTCATTTATGATACATGTTATAAAGGGCCTTCATTTATGATATTTGTTATAAAGGGCCTTCATTTATGATACATGTTATAAAGGGCCTTCATTTATGATACATGTTATAAAGGGCCTTCATTTATGATACATGTTATAAAGGGCCTTCATTTATGATATTTGTTATAAAGGGCCTTCATTTATGATATTTGTTATAAAGGGCCTTCATTTATGATATTTGTTATAAAGGGCCTTCATTTATGACATTTGTTATAAAGGGCCTTCATTTATGATATTTGTTATAAAGGGCCTTCATTTATGATATTTGTTATAAAGGGCCTTCATTTATGATATTTGTAGCACGTTTGAAATAAATCTCTCTGGAAACGGGAGAGACATATCAGGTATTGTAAAGCAGTTGTTTCCCCCAAGGTAAACTATAAAGAAAGCGTTATAAACTTACTGTACATTAAGAATTAGTTTTTGTTTTAAAATCTCTCTAGAAAACAGTTAGCAGTTTATACATCAAATCGTAACCTTCATTCAAACGATGACCCTTATTACAATATTTATATTACTACAGTTATTAATGTTGCATTGTACAAATACATTTAAGTGGTGACCCTTATTACAGTACAATACATATATTAATGTTGCATTGTAAAAAATACATTCAAGTGGTGTATACTACACTTATTAATGTTGCATTGTACAAATACATTTAAGTGGTGACCCTTATTACAGTACACTACACTTATTAATGTTGCATTGTACAAATACATTTAAGTGGTGACCCCTATTACAGTACACTACACTTATTAATGGTGCATTGTACAAATACATTCAAGTGGTGACCCTTAGTACTGTATGCTACAGTTATTGCTGTTGCATTTTACAAATATATTCAAGTGTTGATCCTTATAAAAATATACTAGATTTACTAATGTTGTATTTTACACATTCATTCAAGTGATGACCCTTATTAAAATATACTACAGTTATTAATGTTGTATTTTACACATTCATTCAAGTGATGACCCTTATTAAAATATACTACAGTTATTAATGTTGTATTTTACACATTCATTCAAGTGATGACCCTTATTAAAATATACCACAGTCATTAATGTTGCATTTACATTCCTAACTTTGTTATGTGCTCTTACCCAGATTGTATATTGTATATTCAAGGCACTGATGCCATCATACGTTGGTTATGTATTACAATAGAAACTATTTACCTGAAAAAATACTTACTTATTAATTACTGACTATTCATGCTTTAAGTGTATTAATCGTACATCAATATATCACAGTCTAAGGCTTTAAAACTTGTGGCCATTTATGTCGATGTACCCAAATGACCTTGGTTGAGTGACAGGTCCTTCTATTCCGAGAATTTATATGTTGCTATGGAAACATAATTAGCCCATTTAAGAAAGATGTATCAATGATTGTGTAATTAGTGGTCTTCATGCATATCGATTAACTGGGAAAGAATGAAGAGTAATGAAGACTTAATGGTATATTCTTTCTCAGAAAAAATCTATAAAAGAAATATATCTTCAGCATTCCAGAGTAATTTATAATCGAATACTTATTCATGTGAAAAATTATATAGAATATCGTAATGTAACTCTCGATTATCATTTCCAGTAAAAGATATTTTGGAATGAGATTAAAAAGTCTAATTGTTGAATTGGTATGAAATTCTGATAAAAGGGCGGTTTCGTATTAAATTAGGATTGCTTTGAATGTAATGTTTACGAATATATTTTAATGGAGGTAACAATATTAATGAACATTGCACCCAAAATATATTTCCAAGCACGCATGCACGCGCGCGCACACACACACACACACACACACACATATATATCAAACCAACCGATCAAACAAACATCTTTAATTGTACAGATAGTTTGGGAAAATTTTGAAATCTATATTCATAAGTCAGGAATTTAAACTGTAGAATATACATTAACGACTAAATATTACGTGCTTGAAATGTCGGACAATAAACTTTGTGAATGTATTACAGTAGCTAAATTTTATAACAAATATCAAATTTTCACTTTGCTAAGTAACCTAAAATCATTACTCTTAATGTTACGATTGTACTTCTGAAACAGTATTTGTAACTCCATTATGAAATTCATTTCCAGTTAACATTGCGGATTGTTTCCCTTATTGCCGCTAACTTGAGTTTTACAAGTAAATAAATCAGCCACCATGACAACTGCATTAAAGGCGTATATTTTACTTTTTAAAACCATTGAATTCTATTCATAAAATTTTATTATCTTAATATACTGTTTGCTGTCTGAGTTGTGACATATTAAATAATATTTGATGTTCATGTTTAAGAGCAAGCGAAAGAAATAGTAACATTTGCTGTATGAGATATAACACATTAAGTATATATTCAGTGTTCCTGTTTACGACCAAAGCGAATGAAATAGTTATATGAGAACAACCTTGTCACTATTTCCAGTGGATTATTATACAATTACCTGGATATTTCCAAGTTTATACACAACAACCTTGTCACTATTTCCAGTGGATCATTATACAATTACCTGGATATTTGGATATTTCCAAGTTTAATACACGACATCCTTGTCACTATTTCCAGTGGATCATTATACAATTACCTGGATATTTCCAAGTTTAATACACAACAACCTTGTCAATATTTCCAGTGGATCATCATACAATTACCTGGATATTTCCAAGTTTAGAACAAGGTACATAGAACGGATGTAGTAGTCAGTTAGGTTTTTCCATTGAATTATTTTATTTCAGTTTGGAAGAGCGCTAATGGAAAGGATAAAATCAAAATCAAGCAAAATGTTAAAGATTTCCATTTTAATTATATAACTAATGGAATGGATATAATAAAGAATCTGATAGAGATTTTCTTAGGATCATTATATATATATATATATATATATATCGTTATTTAGGAAATGTCGAATAAGCAGTGTGATGTGATATTTTTCTCTGGATCTCCATTTTTCATGTTTAGGAGAAGGGAAATGGATTGGATGTGATAAAGCAGCCTGATAAAGATATTTTTCTCTGGATCTCCATTTTTCATGTTTAGGAGAAGGGAAATGGATTGGATGTGATAAAGCAGTCTGATAAAGATATTTTTCTTTCATGTTTAGGAGAAGAGAAATGGATTGGATGTGATAAAGCAGTCTGATAAAGATATTTTTCTTTCATGTTTAGGAGAAGGGAAATGGATTGGATGTGATAAAGCAGTCTGATAAAGATATTTTTCTTTCATGTTTAGGAGAAGGGAAATGGATTGGATGTGATAAAGCAGTCTGATAAAGATTTTCTTCGAACCATGGAGAATTCAGTGCGATTCGGTAAACCTTGTCTTCTGGAGAATGTTGGGACCGAATTGGATCCAGCTCTGGAACCAATCCTTTTGAAACAGGTATTCAACCTAAACAGAAAACTGTTTGGGATTTGCACATTTCTTTTATATTTTCTTCAAACTATATAAAAAAACCAAGTAAAGAGGCATTAACATCTTGCACTCAAGGTCGAACGCAAACCATAGCTGTAGTTAAAGCCACGAGATTTCCACACAACACAACATGCCATGTCATGTCAGTCCCTCATGTCAGTTTTTCTTGTCAGTCCTTCTTATCAGTCACATGTCAGTCCTCATGTCAGTCCCTTCATGTCAGTCCCTTCATGTCAGTCCCTTCATGTCAATCCTTCTTATCAGTCTCAGAATTGATAATGGCGCATGAACAGTACACACTTGGATTACAAATGTCTATTGTGCACTTATCTTGTTTCTGGTAACCAGAGTACAATCTTGGATTACATGTGTCTATAGTGCACTTATCTTTTTTCACCACTTGGTGACCTTCTTTTCCTCTTAAGCTGATACATGTACACGGCAAGTAGTTTACCTCACAGTACACTAATTCATGATGTGAACATTGTCACAGCCCAGCTAAAAAAAATACTTAGAGTCTAGGCCAGATCCAGCAAGCAAGTGAAGGTTTTTCTTTGTTTACTCTTATTAAGAGTTGGGTTTTTCTCTCTCTGTTGTGAGAGTGCGTTGGTACGGTTGTTTGTTTGTTCGTTCCGTTCGTCCCTCACTTCACATTCACACCGCTATTCACACATACACGCCGACCTTTACATTTTACCCCACATACAGAATAAAGATTTTTCCCCCACAAGAACATAGTTTGGTATCTGTATGTGAGAATGGCCATTTTACACCTAGGCTATTCGATGTAATCTCGGAAAGTCGCGACAGCTGATCTGACACCCCCCCCCACTTTGACTGAGAAGGAGAGAGAGAGGCCAGCGACAGTCAGCACAACCATAACAACAATGACCCACGACATTTTTGATGATCCTGACGTGATTTGAACACAAACCAGAAAAAAAAATGTTCAAAATTGTGCTAATTAGATATAATGTCAGCGATGTAGCAGCTAATTTCCATTAGTAGATATGTCGGGAGTTTGAGCAGAACACTAATGCTCTGACAGTGTAGATGTCTGACAAACTTGGTTAATTGTTTGTTTGTGTGCAGACATTCAAGCAGCAAGGGTCTCTGGTCATCAAGTTGGGTGATTCAGTCATCCCATACCATACCGACTTCAAGTTTTTCATGACTACAAAACTCCCCAACCCCCACTATACGCCTGAAGTTTCAACAAAAGTCACACTCGTAAATTTCATGCTGTCCCCAAGGTGTGTAAACCAATCTGTATTATAATATATTAAACATATATTTTTTTTTCTTGATAGTTGCTGATTTTTAAAAACTTTTACCTAGGACAGCGAGTATATCTTGCTAATATTTTGAATAATTTTAATAAATGTATGTTCTGTTATTAAAACACTCAACTCAGTGTTAGATATTTGTTAATCTGTTTGATTAGCAATCGAATTTAATATAATAAACTATTGGATCTCTTATTATTACACCATTTCATATGGACCATTTTATGCTGATTATAGATATGCCTGTCGATATATCCTAATATACACGCATGCTCACCTATACAAAGCTCCATTTTCTCTTTTATCGGTAGTTTCGTATGAAAATAACTTTAAATGTTATTATTACTTCACTTTATACATAAATCACCTTTGAAAGATTTTTTCACCTATTGAGACAGAACTGTCACTCTGCATAGATCAAGGTGCTTCATTATATATTTATTAACTGTCTCAAGTGAGTTGCTAATGTTCATGTGTATCATTAATGTTCTTGTGTTATCGTTCTGTTTCATTATCATTCGTTCAGGTCATTATCTTTCATTCATTTCCATAATTCATTCATTCATGTTGTCATTATCATTCGTTATCATTCATTCGTTTCATTATCATTCATTCTTGCTGTTATCATTCATTGGTGTCGTTATCATTCTGTTTCCTTTTAATTATTCATTCATTCATGCCATTATCACTCATTCTTATTATTATCGTCATTCGTTTCACTATCATTCATTAATGTCATGATCAGTCATTATCACTTATTGGTGTCATTATCTTGTTTCATTATCATTAATTCAAGATACTGTAATTTATTCATGTCGTTATCAGTCATTATCATTCATTCGTGCCATTATCACTCGTTCATTTCACTATCGTCATTTGTGTCATTGCCATTCTGTTTCGTTATCATTCATTTATGTCATTATCGTTCATTCAAGTCATTATCATTCTGTTTAATTATCATTCTATCATGTCATTATTATTCTGTTTTGTTATCATATATTCATGTCGTTAACATTTTGTTTTGTTATCATTCATTCGTGTCATTATCATTCTGTTGCAATATTATTCATTCGTGTTATTATCATTCTGTTGCAATATCATTCATTCGTGTTGTTTTCGTTCTGTTTCGTTATCATTCATTCGTTTTGTTATCAGTCATTGGTATCACTGATTGGTGTTGCGACCATAACGCCACGCTAGTTATTGATTATAATTATTATTTAATCATCCAATACTAATTATAAGTGATGAGACTTAATTTATGTTATTAATAATTCTCAGAAGACACCACTCGTCTCTCTCACTTGGCAGATATGCGGGCACTGTAAACGTTTTCTCTCTTCCACAACATTAAAGATGAACAATTACCGTCATACAATATTTCCATAGTTGGAAAACGTCTTACTAAAGGAGAAGATAATCTATATTTGTTGAGCCCCCTTCTACTCAGATATCTCCAACATATAGTCATCAATATGTGTTAAGAATAAATTTATTAAACCAACTATCAAAAATACATATAGCGAATTACTTAACATCAGTATTTCCACGAACCACGTTTGAATAATTTAAATACATATACAGTCTTATATCCTAATACACAATTTAAGAGATTAGTGTTAACATAAATCACAGGGTGTTTTTATCAGAGAACAGAAATTAAGTTATGGAGATTATAGCGATAATAGCTTGTGCATTTGATTGCTGCAATAGTCTTCCATGTGTTTTTGTAACAAAGTCTCAAGTTCATTATCACAGTACATTGTCAGTTCTTCGCGTGTTTTGGGGGCATGTTGTAGAACACTGATGAACCGATATTCTCTCGAGGCTGATCTGACACTCCTTCGCCATATTAATTCCTTCAAGCAAAACAACAGTGTAAGAATTCCAGCGTTCTTGTACCAGAAATACTACGATGTAGTCGAGCATACTTTGCGTCAATGCATCAACAGAATGCAGTGTATCATTACACTTACACACTGAGATTATATGCTTCTTGCATCTACCATGGTCGCAGCGGTTCATAAATCCGTAAACTGAGAGATTCTGCTGCAAACAAAAAGGCTGCTTCTTTCTTTCATTAAGCCACCCACCACCTTTCATGACCAGATTCTGCCATACCAAATTAAAGTGATTAGAATAGAGTAACAATGATACTTTTGGTCCATCCCCATTGGATGAATTTGTTATTAATAAGTGTGAGACTATTAGTCAGAAAAACTACTCCATCCACATGGAACTGGTTTGGATTGCATCAGCAATTTCTAGCCTATCCTCCACCTGACTTATTTACTTCCAACTTTGACATTTAAAAATATTAGTATAAGCAGTGCCCATACTCAGTTCACTTTGACATTTAACAATTTATAGAACAATTAAGTTCAGAAATATGGATAGGCTAATTTATTCTGCCATAGGTGTTATTATCATTCATTCATGTTGTTAACTTCAATTGGTGTTGTTATCATTCATTATTGTTATCAGTCTTTGTGTCATTATCATTCATTCGTGTCATTATCATTTATTGACGTCATCATCATTTGGTGTCATTATCATTCATTAGTGTTATCATTTCTTGATGTAATTATCATTCATTCGTTTCATTATTATTCAATAGTGATAT
The DNA here is from genome assembly GCA_028829895.1 of Sinotaia quadrata. NCBI lineage: Eukaryota > Metazoa > Mollusca > Gastropoda > Architaenioglossa > Viviparidae > Sinotaia > Sinotaia quadrata. Next base: position 30,050,903 of record CM054181.1, read on the forward strand.
AATTCATTGGTGTCATTATCATTCATTAATGTTACCATTCATTGGTGTAATTATCATTTATTAGTGTTATCATTCATTGGTGTCAATATCATTCATTAGCGTTATCATTCATTGGTGTCATTAACATTTATTAGTGTTATCATTCATTGGTGTCAATATCATTCATTAGCGTTATCATTCATTGGTGTAATTATCATTTATTAGTATTATCATTCATTGGTGTCATTATCATTAGTGTTATTATTCATTGGTGTCATTATCTTCATTCGTGTCATTATATCATTCATTAGTGTTATAATTCATTGGTGTCATTATCTTCATTCGTGTCATTATCATTCATTGGTGCCATTATTATTCATTGGTGTCATTATCATTCATTTGTGTCATTATCATTGATTGGTGTCATTATTATTCATTGGTGTCATTATCATTCATTTGTGTCATTATCATTGATTGGTGTCAGTATTATTCATTGGTATCATTATCATTCATTATAGTGTTATCATTCATTGTTGTCGTTATTTCTTGACTATAACTATCAAGAGCACTTTGCAATAAGGGCATCAGAAATCTACGATGAGCATTGTTATTATTATTTTTTTAAACATGACATTAGGTGTGTTATTTGTTGCTTTATTTATATTATAACAGAAACTTGGTTTTGAATATTTCACTTTGTTGAATGATTTGTTTAATCTAACTTATCGTGCGCAGATTTTAGAGGAAGGGTTTTGAAATAGTTCGATTTGTTAATGATCGCTAATTAGAGATAATCGTTGTAGATGTTTTTATAATACAGATCACTGAGTTACGAAGGCTGTTTAGCTGAAATGTTGGTTTTTGTAATTGTTTTTATATTGTGTACCTAAGATAGGATAACAATCGCTGAGTTGTGGGGATGGATATTGTAGTGGTTTTACTTTGATGAACTGGCTGCTTTGGGTTGGCTTTGATGCACACACTGATTTGGGGGACGGGTTTACATTAATAGTTTGGGAGTGTCATTGTAGAAGTTTACTTAATAAAATCGCCGAATTTTTCTTTTTTTTCGCGTTGGGGGGGGGGGAGGATGGGTTATTGTAATAGTTCTCTTTGATAAAGTTAAAGTCGCTGATTTGTGGACGGGTCGTTCAGACGGTTTGCATTGATGGAGACTGATTTGGGAGACTGGTAGATATATTGGATCGCTTTGCAATAGTGACTGATTTTTGGGTCTCTGCAGTGGTTTACAGGACCAACTGCTAGGCATAGTGGTGACTGATTTTTGGGTCTCTGCAGTGGTTTACAGGACCAACTGCTAGGCATAGTGGTGACTGATATTTGGGTCTCTGCAGTGGTTTACAGGACCAACTGCTAGGCATAGTGGTGACTGATATTTGGGTCTCTGCAGTGGTTTACAGGACCAATTGCTAGGCATAGTGGTGGCTGAGGAGCGCCCTGATCTTGAGGAAGCGAAAAGTGCACTCATCCTGAACAATGCCCAGATGAAGAGTGAACTGAAAGAAATCGAGGACAAGATCTTGTACCGCCTGAGTGTTTCAGAAGGCAGCCCAGTTGATGATCTTGACCTGATTCAGACACTTGAAGCCTCAAAGATTAAGTCTGACGAAATTAAGGTAGATACAAATGGATTTTATTTTTAAATTGTTCTCAATGGGTGTCAAATACATCATTGCTCTGCCCAGACAGTAATATAAATTCAGTACTAAGTGTGCCTCAGTCATTGCCATAAAAATGCTTAATTGTGCCTCAACATTGTAAATTTACTGTTATCTGTGCCTCAGACAGTGTTGCCAATAGTACCTCAGACACTATTGTAATTTTAATGCTAACTGTGCCTCAAACAGTGCTAGGAATTGTATCTCTGACACTGTTGTAAATTCAATGATAATTATAATTGCGTCTCAGATAGTATTGTATATTTTATGCTAATTGTGCCTCAGACAGTGTTTTGTGCCTCATGCAATGTGAGATATGTAATACTAATTGTGCCTGACTGTTGTCGATTCCATGATAATTGTGATGGTCGAAGCAATTAATTAAAACAGTTCTGTCTGTTTAAATCTAATCTTTTCATTAGTTTTCCATTCGAGGTTAAATGTTGTAATTATCATTCCAATTATTCTTATTTGCCACAATTACTTCATCACAAATATCAGGTTTATAACTCTTGCACTTGATCACTGTCACGGGAAAAGCATGAGCCAGAATAAATTACGTTTGCTATTAAAACGTTAGTTAACTGTTTCATTTTCCAAAGTATCATTGCTCAATGTGACTGGTTGTATGTCCTAGGCTAAAGTGGAAGTGGCCGAGAAGACGGAGATAAGCATTGACCAGACACGCAGTCAATATATTCCAGTGGCCATCAACACTCAGATTCTGTTCTTCTGTGTGGCCGATATGGCAAGCATTGACCCGATGTACCAATACTCACTCGAATGGTTTGTTGGCATCTTCGTCAACAGTATTCGCAACGCAGCAAAAGCAGGTAGTTTTATTCAAAACTACGTGATGCCAATAAAGAACATATAGAATTTATTGTCTTCTATAAACATTAGTCGGCACCTTTGTTCAAAGTGTTCGTAGCAATCAACAGTTAAGCAAATTACTATATACATACGAGTGAAAATATTTCAAAAGTATGAATTAGTACTTCCCCGTTACACTCCCATGGTATTTGATCTCATGTTCGCTCGGATGCTTTGTTGGCGAATTCGTGCACCGTGCATATTCGTAGCGCTCAAAGTTAAGCAAATATCTGTCTACAAACATATATAATAAGTAAGAAATAAAGTTAAGCAAATATCTGTCTACAAACATATATAATAAGTAAGAAATAAAGTTAAGAAATATATGTCTACAAACATATATAATAAGAAAGAAATAAAGTTAAGCAAATATCTGTCTACAAACATATATAATAAGTAAGAAATAAAGTTAAGCAAATATCTGTCTACAAACATATATAATAAGTAAGAAATAAAGTTAAGAAATATATGTCTACAAACATATATAATAAGAAAGAAATAAAGTTAAGCAAATATCTGTCTACAAACATATATAATAAGTAAGAAATAAAGTTAAGCAAATATCTGTCTACAAACATATATAATAAGTAAGAAATAAAGTTAAGCAAATATCTGTCTACAAACCTATGTAGTAAGTAAGAAATAAAGTTAAGCATATATCTGTATACAAACATATATAATAAGCAAATATCTGTATACAAACATATATAATAGGTACGAAATAAAGTTAAGCAAATATCTGTATACATACAAACATACATAATAAGTAAGAAACAAAGTTAAGCAAATGTCTATATATATACAAACATATAATAAGTAAGAAATAAAGTTAAGCAAATGTCTCTCTCTCTCTCTATATATATATATATAAAAGAGATTTAATAATTGAATGGATGACTATACATTATAGAAATGACTAAATGTATGCAACAGTATGGTTAAAATATTTCTAATACGAGACTTAATAGTGGAATGCCGACTATACATTATAGAAATGACTAAATGTATGCAAAAGTATGGTTAGAAACATTTCCTAATACGAGCAAAGTACTCGAGTGGATGTCCACTTCAGCAAATACACATCTTGAATCCAGTATTAGAGAAACATGACGGCCCTTGTGATGTATAGAGTAATCATATTCCTGTTTGTATGAATCCAGTATTAGAGTAACAAGAAGGCCCTTTGATGTAATCATATTCCTGTTTGTATGAAGCCAGTATTAGAAAAACAAGAAAGCCCTTGTGATGTATATAGTAATCATATTCCTGTTTGTATGAAGCCAGACGTAGGAACAGTGTCATACATTGGAAGTAACGAGTAATAATTTTTGCGCCGTTATCTGATTTTCCAGATACTCTTGAGGGCAGAATCCACAACATCAGTGAAAACTTCACGTTTAACTTGTTCTGCAATGTCTGTCGCTCGCTGTTCGAGAAACACAAACTTATGTTTGCATTTCTTCTGTGCTCCCGCCTCAACCAGCATAAAGGAATCATAAAAATGGTAAGTTACGTCACCAGGAAAACAAACATGGTAAGTTATGTCACCAGGAAAACATAAACATGGTAAGTTATGTCACCAGGAAAACATAAACATGGTAAGTTATGTCACCAGGAAAACAAACATGGTAAGTTATGTCACCAGGAAAACAAACATGGTAAGTTACGTCACCAGGAAAACAAACATGGTAAGTTACGTCACCAGGAAAACATAAACATGGTAAGTTATGTCACCAGGGAATCATAAACAAAATAAGATGCGTTACCAGGTAGTCATACAGTCTTTTTCCCCCCATTAACCTCTTTTCTCGTAGGAACTACAGCAGACATTTCATCTTTTGGCGCCATCGGTCTTTGATGGCTCGTGTGAGGTTTTTTCCTTCTCATTTGATTCTGAAGAGACCGTGATGCCTGGTGTAGGCATGGTGGAGGTGGTTAGTTCCGGGTAATGGTGGTGGCAGCTTTGTTGTTGAATTTTTGTCTGCCTAAAGTGTTTTAGCAAAGGTGTAGGGTCTTCGTTTCTGTAAATAAAGTGATGAGTACTTTTTGGATTAGATTTTCTTTGTGGCTGTGGGTAAAGAACTGAGTGTTTGGGGAGTGGCACCTGCAGCACATTTCTGGAGTTGATTGTTTTTTTCTTCATTGTATAGTGGATAGTGCAGTAGGAAGTGTTGTATAGTGGACAGTTCAATAGAAAGTGTTGTAGAGTGGACAGTTCAATAGGAAGTGTTGGAAGTGTTGTATAGCGGGCAGTTCAATAGGAAGTGTTGTATAGTGGGCAGTTCAATAGTAAGTGTTGTATAGTGGGCAGTTCAATAGGAAGTGTTGTAATGTGGACAGTTCAATAGGAAGTGTTGTATAGTGGGTAGTTCAATAGGAAGTGTTGTAATGTGGACAGTTCAATAGGAAGTGTTGTATAGTGGGCAGTTCAATAGGAAGTGTTGTATAGTGGGTAGTTCAATAGGAAGTGTTGTATAGTGGGTAGTTCAATAGAAAGTGTTGTATAGTTTTAGTGCAGTATGAAGTGTTGTTCAGTGGACAGTTCAATAGAAAGTGTTGTAGGGCGTTTTCTGTTCTGAAAACAGTGGTTGTATGTGTTTGTTGTGTGTTTTAGAAGTGTTGAATTTAGCCTTAGTCTAAAATGGCTTTTTTGTGTAAGGTGCTGATCTCGAGTAGCAAGAAAATATTAAGTATAAAAAGTCTCGCAGATTCTTAGGAATTGAAGAAAACATACATTTCACAGAATACATCACAAACATTCTAACAAAAATCAACAAAACGATTAATATGCTACGAATGACAAAACTGTTAAGCTGACATACACTACAAATGGCAATCCAAAAACTAATTTATTCTATAATAGCTATGGAAACACAACATATGCTTCTACAAATAGCTCCCCCCCCCAATGAAATAAATATTACAAATAGTACAAAAGAAAGCACTAAGATTAAGCACAATGCACACCAAACACTAAAATAACGGAATTATACACAATTCATTCAATTTATTTCCCATTTGTACAACAAGAGTGCCTATTTTGTAAAATTTATAACTAACATCGTATAAATATTATCACATCTCGTAAAATAAATTGCACACAATAAATTGCCCATTTCGTACAATAAATTACCCACTGCACACAATAAATTACACATTTCGTACAATAAATTGCCCATTTCGTACAATAAATTATCCACTGCACACAATAAATTACCATTGCACTCAATAAATTGCTCATTTCGTACAATAAATTACCCACTGCACACAATAAATTACACATTTCGTACAATAAATTATCCACTGCACACAATAAATAACCATTGCACTCAATAAATTGCTCGTTTCATACAATAAATTACCCATCGCACACAATAAATTACCCATTGCACTCAATAAATTGCTCATTTCGTACAATAAATTACCCATTGCACTCAATAAATTGCTCATTTCGTACAATAAATTGTTCATTTCGTACAACACACGTTGTAGGAGGAATACCGCCACCTAGTAGCAGGAGGCACAACTAGACCTATCGACCTGCCAAACCCGGCACCAGATTGGATTTCCGAGCGCTCATGGAATGAGATTTTGTTACTGGCAGCACTAGAAGCTTTCTACGACTTTGTGAATGACTTTGAGAACCACCTGAAGGACTTTAAAGCTATTTTCGACAGTTTGGAACCTCACAGGTGAATATTTCAATATTTTCTGTGCACAATCTTGAGGGATTGAATATTTTTGTTTTTAAATTGTAATATTATCTAGCTATCTTAAAAATAAAATAAATTCATTCTTTTAAACAATGTATCAGGTTTTATTGCTTTTACAATAAGTAGGTGTTTATTTTGATACTTTTTGTGACGGCCTTCCCATGACTGTAAGATTATCTAATATTAAATACTAGCAGATAAACCCAGGGCAAAACAAACCCAGACCATACTTTTAAAAGAGTAAAGATTTCGCTTTTACAGTCCAAAGTGCACTTGACAGACAATGACAGTTTTATTGTCTTGCGTAAAAGGTCATATTCAAAATAAATGGCTGATATTTTTGGCTCTATGGAAGATGTTTTCTGTTTTATTTGTTAACTTAAGAACAGTAATATGGGTGTGTTAGTGGAGATGACCATAAGGGTAAATGTTTAATACTCACCTAATGAACAATAGGTCGTTTGTTTGGTGGCTATGGACGACACTGGGTGGGAGGGAGTATATGGGTGAGGACGGGTGACATATTATGGCATATATTATATTTACATATATTTACTTGACCCAATAAAACTATTATCGTTTGCCATTATGCGCATATGAACAGTCCAGTTATCTGTATAGGAACATCACTCATAACCCAGAATATCTCAGTATATTGAGTATATTTACTCAATAAATTGACTCAATAAATGTGCTTCAGACCCGATATACCAAACGCCCGTCCTTCAAAATTTTAGTTTACCAAATAACTGTGTAACGCCAATGTCACTTAGTTAATTGATATTATTATTAATTAATCATCAAAAAATAATTGCAAGTGATGAGAATCTTAATTTATTTTATTAATGATCCTCCAGCAGACTGGTCTCGTTTTCGAAAATCATAACCATTGGATAATAAAGACCACTCACCCAGTTGGGATGGTGTGCATTACATCAGCAATTTCTAGCACATTCTCAACTCTGATTGTTTATTTCCAACTCTGACATTTTCAAACATACCATCATAAGGAGTGTCCAAGATCAGGTCACTCTGACAATTTAAATATTTATATAACAATTACATTTTGAAATATGGATAGGAAAATTTACAAAAACAAAAACTGATTTGTGATTTGCAGAGAGCCCCTACCGGAAATTTGGGACGCGCAGCTGGACAAATTTCAAAAGTTGCTGGTGCTGAAAGCTCTTCGCTTGGACAAAGTGACCAACGCCATGCAGGATTATGTTGCAGAAAACTTAGGCCAGCGCTTTATCGAGCCGCAGGTCACCAAAATTGATCCACTGTAGTACAGATTTTTATGCAAGCACACACACACACACACACACACACACACACACACACACAAACACAGTAAGATGCTGGGGAACAGCGGACTCTTATAAAAGGTCATGCAACATTGGTAGCATAAGCACATACAAACACTCACACGCACATACATACACGAGTGCACACACACACACACACACACACACACATACACACGAGCACGCACATACACACACAGACCGACACAAATGCACTTACACTGTGCGTGCGCATACTAAATGCGAAGGTCTTTGGTGTACGCTGAGAATATTTTCCATAACAGCCACAGTTTTATATCATCATTAATGTATTCCACTTATTTTATTATATAGCTCTTAAGTTGTCACGTTGGTACAGATTAAATGATTTATATCAACTGGATCATAATTTGACACGGGGATCACCATTATCCAAATGTTATATTTAATTGGTTATAATAAATTAAAGTTATCAAGCTCATAATTTATTCCACATTTTAAAAATATCGATGATGCATGCTATAACTTTAAAGTAATCATTAACAGATTGTTTGTTCTTATGCCGGTCTTAATGACCAGCAGTGCTGAAAAGTCCTTAATCGATTAGATTTTGTATTTTCATTAGTATTTCGGTTACAGGCCACAGTTTTAAAGGAGGTTTTTAAGGATTCGTCTGCAACCTCACCATTAGTGTTTGTTTTATCAACTGGTACTGATCCAGCCGCCGACTTGTACAAGCTTGCCGAAGAGATGAAGTTCAATAAAAGGTTAAATGCCATCTCTCTGGGTCAAGGTCAGGTACGCGTTAGAATTATATCTACCTGAAAGGTTAAACACCATCTCTCTGGGTCAGAGATAGATGCGAATTTGAATACAATTCTCCGACAACATATACTTTTAATTTACTTTTAAATGCCAGAGTAATACAATACTTTAATTTGCTATGGTATTGATGATGAAAATTTTTGTTGTTATTGTATTGTTGTAAGATTTTTTTTGTTATTGTGGTGGAGTAAATTTGCCTATCCCTAATTCTAAACTGAATTGTTATATAAATTGTTAAATGTCAAAGTGATCCGATCTTGGGCACTGCTTATGATGATATTTTGTAAGTGCCAAAAGTTGGAGTAAACAGCTCAGGTGGAGAATGTTCTAGATCGGTTTAAATTACATCAGCAAATCTTAGGTGGATGAGCAATTTTTATTATCAAATGGTTAAGATTTACAAGAACGAGACCAGACAATGGGCTGAAATCAAAAGTTTACCTAATGAAATAATTGTGTTCTCCTAATCACTTTGAATTTGGAGTGGCAGAAGCCTTGTCATGAAAGGCAGCCAATCGCTTAATGGGAAGAAGCAAACATTTTATTTTTTTTTACCAGAATCTTCCAGTTTATTGATCTATAAACCGCTACGACTATGGTAGATTCGAGAAGTCTCTACTCCCAGTGTGTAAGTGTAAGAATACACTTCACTCTATTGATGTATGGTGGCGAAGTATGATCGACTACATTGTGGAATTTCTGATACAAGGAAGTTACTGGAAATTGCTACATAGTTGTTCTGCTTGAGGGAACTAATGCGAAGGAGCACCAAGTTTAGCCTCCAGAGAATAGCGCCTCATCAGTGCTCTACAGGGTGCAAGAGAAACACGTCAAACTGACAATTCTATTGTGAACAATAAACTTGTGACTTTGTTATGAAAGCTTGTGGAAGACTATTGCGGCAATCGTCAAGACAAACTATTATCATTATAATCTCTATAACTCAATTTCTGTTCTTCGATAAGAAATTACGCTGTGATCTATATTGACACTAATCTGTTGATTTATGTTTAGGATATAAGACTGTATATGCATTAAAATTATTTTTTTGAACGTGGTTTCATGGAAATATTGATGTCAGTTAGTCTTTTATTGTATTTGGTATATGTATATTTGATTGTTGACTTAATAAATTTATTGTAAAATTTATTGACCTTCTTACACATATTGATAAACATATGTTGAAATACAATGAAAAGTTTACTTGACATCAAAATTTTCCATGAAACCATGTTCAAATAATTTCTATATTTCACAGTCTTATATATTAAAATACAATTCAGCAATAGTGTTAATACAAATTACGGGATAATTCTTATCAGAGAACAGAAATGGAGTTATCAGAGATAAGCGATAAAGCTAAGTAACCCAGTATAGACGAAGTAGTAATTGTCTGTTTCATGTGATTTTTCGTATCAAAGTCATACATTTATTGTCCACTTCAATTTCCACGTTTGGTCTCCTCACGCCGAAAACACGGATCTGCCGCTATTCCTTCAAAGCTAAATCTGGGCCTTTATCCGCCATACCGCTATTCCTTCAAAGCTAAATCTGGGCCTTTATCCGCCATACCGCTATTCCTTCAAAGCTAAATCTGGGCCTTTATCCGCCATACCGCTATTCCTTCAAAGCTAAATCCGGGCCTTTATCCGCCATACCGCTATTCCTTCAAAGCTAAATCTGGGCCTTTATCCGCCATACCGCTATTCCTTCAAAGCTAAATCTGGGCCTTTATCCGCCATACCAGCTTCCTCAAGCAGAATAACAAACATAGCAATTTCCTGTATCTTTCTTGTGCTAGAATTGTTCGATGTAGTCAGCATACATTGCCACCATACATCAACAAACTGTAGTGTATCTTTTATACAGTAAATGCTTCCACAGTCGTATAATCATTGAACCAGAAGATTCATATAACACAATGAAAAAAGGCTGCTTGTTCATGAAGCTAACAACTGCCTTTCAAGACTGGACTTCTTTGCCACTTCAAATTCAAGTGATCAGACAATATATTTCTCTAAAGCAGGTAAACCTTTTTAATCTCAGTCGATTGGCTGATCTCAACCTTGTAAATGATAACCATTGGATAATGAAAATTACTTATCTAGTTGAACTAGTTTGCATTACATCAGCAATTTATAGCATATTCTCAAATTGGATTGTTTATTTCCAATTCTGACACTTACAAAAATACCATCATAAGAAGTGCCCAATGTCGGGTTATTTTAACAATTTATATAACAATTAAATTTAGAAATAGGGACAGGCAAATTTACTCGGCCACACATATTTCTGTATTGCATACCTTTCCACACACAACGTATGATTCCATACAACATATTTTTCTTTGCAACATATCTTTCTTCAGAACATACTTTTCACACAACACATCTTTCATTATAACATATCTTTCATTACAGCATACCTTTCCACCTTATATTTCTTTTTGGTCAACATACCTTTTCACACAATATATCTTTCTTCGCAACATTTCTCTCACACAATACACGATTCTGTGATATTTTTCCACCTTACCACATATCTTTCAGTACAACATACCTTTCCACACAACATACATTTGTTAGCAACATACATTTCTACTATAATTCTCATAAAAAAATATACTTAGAGAGCGAAAGCTGATCGTGGTTTTGCGTCAAATTTGAGCTAACATCGATGACGAAACGTATCTAGTAAATTGATGATTACTACGACAGGGTCCCCTAGCAGAAGAGCTGATGAAAATGGCAATGCTAGATGGCAAGTGGGTGTTCTTTCAGAACTGTCATCTGGCACCAAGTTGGATGTCTACTCTGGAGCAACTAGTAGAACAGATCGATCCCAAAAAGGTACGTGGAATGTGTGGAACGTGATTGCGTGGAATGTGTGGAAAGTGTTTACGTGGAACGTGTGGAAAGTGTTTACGTGGAACGTGTGGAAAGTGATTACGTGGAATGTGTGGAACTGGTCTGCGTTGAACATGTGAAACGTGTTTATGAGTCCCGAACGAATCTAGTTTTAGGGGATATCTTTCACAAACCCTTAACAGTTTGAGATACTATGCTCTTATGCTAATCGCCATGTTAGAAAACTTTGCAGGATTAAGAAGGATGCTTTTCTACCCAATAGAAAGAGACAGAGCGATAAATCACTCTATTATGAATAGTCAATTTAGGGACGATATGTATTATGGATTAGTTTAGTGATAACGTGATTTAAACTAAAGTGTCATTGTATAATTTTGTAAACATTTCATTGTGAACGAGTAGCCCAGATAAGGGGAAAAGTGTTTTAGGAGTTAGCTAACTACGATTTTGGCCAAAGAGTTATTGAATACTTTTTTTTGTGGAAAATTTCAGACCAAATCTAGAATGTCAAATAAGGGAAATGTAAATGTTGAAGGAGTAGTGTATGCTAATTTTGACCCACGTTATATTCTATTGTTTATTGAGCATGTCAAGGCTAATGTGTAGTTTGTATTACTGTCAATCGCATGTTTAGCCCAAATGGGTGCTTTACAAAGAATGGTCTCAAAACAAGTTCTCACAGTGAATTTTAGTTTGTCTTTGCTGATACATATGTTCTCGTATACATAGGTTTAAAGCGATTGTGCATCGGGTCTGAAATATTGTCCTACGAAGTGTTTAATGCGAAGTGTGAATTTGCATAATCTTATGCTAATACTTTAACAGCGAATGTTAGATAAGAATTTTCTCGTACAAACTGGTTACAAATAAGTGTGTGATGTCAGTTTGTCTACACACACACACACACACACACACACACACACACACACAGGTAAACAGCAAACATGCAATATATATTCTCTAGTAAACACAAGTTACAAGCATGCATGTTAAACATATTCTCTTATAAACACAATTTACAAGCAAGCATGTTAAACATATTTTCTAGTAAACACAAGTTACAAGCAAGCTTGTTAAACATACTCTCTAGTAAACACAAGTTACAAGCAAGCATATTAAACATATTCTCTAGTAAACACAAGTTACAAGCAAGCTTGTTAAACATACTCTCTAGTAAACACAAGTTACAAGCAAGCATATTAAACATATTCTCTAGTAAACACAAGTTACAAGCAAGCTTGTTAAACATACTCTCTAGTAAACACAAGTTACAAGCAAGCATGTTAAATATATTCTCTTGTAAACACAGGTCCAACGCGATTTCCGCCTGTGGCTGACCAGCATGCCAAGCGACAAGTTTCCGGTGTTCATTCTCCAAAACGGTTCTAAAATGACAGTAGAGCCGCCAAAAGGCATAAAGGCAAACCTGTTGAAATCCTACTCTACATTCACTGACGATTTTCTGGATTCTTGCCAATCTAAGGTGTCAACTCTTTTCAAAACTTTCTCACCAGAAAGGTTCTTTCTACACACAATTATAGTTGATATGCTATAGATCCTTGCAAAATGAAATTAAAACTAAAACACTGTTCCGTAGAATATACATTTAGAAGATCTTTGCCTTCAGTAATTCCTGATCATAAAAAGAATTTTATTCACTTGTTTCTATACCACGCAATTTATAAAAATCAAATCTGTCGATTTGACATTAGAGACCTGTCTTTGCTTTCTTGATGTTAGTATGGAGTGTTTTTGTTTTCTTAATACTATAATGACATGCGTTTATTTTCTTAATATTATTATGGAGTGTCTTTGCTTTCTTAATATTGTAATAGTTTGTCTTTGTTTTCTTAATATTATAAAGGTAATTTGTTTATTAATATTTTAATAGTATGTCTTTGTTTTCTTAAAATTATAATGGCATGTCTTTGTTTTCTGAATAGCATAATGACACCTCTATGTTTTTTTAAAAATATTATAATAGTATGCCTTTGTTTTCTTAATATTATAATGGTACTTTGTTTATTTAATATTTTAAATGGTATGTCTTTGTTTTCTTAATATTATAATAGTTTGTCATTGTTTTCTTAATATTATAATGGTAATTTGTTTATTTATTATTTTAATGGTATGTTTTCTTAATATTATAATTGAATATTATTGTTTTCTTAATATTATAATTGAATATTATTGTTTTCTTAATATTATAATGGCATGTCTTTATTTTCTGAATAGCATAATGGCACCTCTATGTTTTTTAAAAGAAAAATATTACAATAGTATGCCTTTGTTTTCTTAATACTATTATGGAGTGTCTTTGTTTTCTTAATTAATATAATGATATGTCTTTGCTTTCTTAACATTACAATGGTATGTCTCTTGAATAGTATCAGAGTATTTCTTTGTTTTTTAATATTATAATGGTATGTCTTTGCTTTCTTAACATTATAATGGTATTTCTTAGTTTTCGTAATGTTACAACGGTAGGTCTTTGTTTTCTTAATATTGCAAGGGAATGTCTTTGGAAGTTTCGTTTTAGTATTAGATTTTTTTCTGCTTTGCAAATGTGATCTTTTACAAACTGGTTGAATTGTTAAGCATAAGAAAGGTACAATGTGGATTATGTCTGCCTTTATTCCAAAGACTTCAGACTTCAGACATCTGCTGTTGTCCTTATGTCTGTTTCACGGAACTCTACTAGAACGGCGTAAGTTCGGAGCTCTTGGTTTCAACATCCCATATGAGTTCACGGATGGTGACCTACGAATTTGCATCAGCCAGCTGAAGATGTTTTTATTGGAGTATGATGACATACCTTTTAAGGTAGCCATTTCACTTTTTAAAATTGTCCGCGTGAGTGTATGTTTGTGTGCATTTCTTTTGGAGCTCCTGCTGTCTGACCATTGTTATGCTCGTTGCTGGACTACTGACTTGAGTAGTTTTGTCCGACTACAACTGTACTGACAAAAGCAGCTGTTAGCTAGCCAGACTGCTCAGCGTTAAAAACGTCACCGATGTCACGTGTACAGTAAAAAACATTTTACAAGCTCGACGTTTCCAATAAATATGCAGTATAATTTTGGCTAAAGGGTCCTTTAGTTCGCATATATCATGATTGTTTATTCTATAATTTATTTGCTTACTGCACTGGGAGTAAACTATTATAATGTACATGTGTTGTGTACTGTTATACGAGGTTTTGATCATTTATCTGCTTTTTCTTTGCTCTTATTTCTAAGTGAATTGGAATTTATATTATGACTTTAATTTCTGCTAAGCTATAGATTTGTTTGGATTATATACTTTATACACAAGGTCTGCTGATTACATTTTAAAAACATAGCTATTGGTTCTATCAGTGTTTTGGTGTGTAGAGTGTTAGTGTGCTAACCTGTATTAAACAACTAAGTAAATACATTATTTCAGTTGTTAATACTGAGTTCGTATTAGATAATCCAAATCTAATACCTATGAGTTTGGCGATTGTTCTTTTTGTCCTGTTTGCTGGGGAATGGGATCTGTCAGCATAGAATAGACAGTCATCGTCACTATAGAATAGAAAGTCATCCATCCAATTCAGTCATTGTCAGTATACTATAGAATATCTAGTCACCCAGTCAATTCAATAATATAACTTGAACGATATCTGAAAAACACTAGCATTTGTCTTGTCATAAAACTTATAAAACAACAGATTTTCTGTTAATCGATCGAACAATTTGAACGTTTTATATATAATACGTCAACATCTGGCAATCTATAAACAACATAATCTTTCAAAAAATCAGGTTACAATGAAAACTTGTATGTTTAGAAGCATTAAAAAACCATTTTGTGAAGCATTATGCCACAAATAGTCTAACTATTTAATAAACTAAAAGCAGCGAACACTTTCCCTTATGTGTAGGCATGTATTGAACAGATACAAGTTTGGTTTGAACATGGGGGCAACCCAGAGTTGAGAACAGTTCTAGAAAGAAAATGTAAATAAGTTATATTTATGTGAAATAATGAATTCAGAGGAAGTTAATTTTATATGATGTTATGCTATCAGTAGAAGGTAAGTCTGAAGTAAAGATATCAGTAGAAGTTAAATCTGTCTGAAGTAAAGATATCAGTGGTAGCTATATCTGTCTGAAGTACAAATATCAGTAGAAATTATATGTCTGTAGTAAAAATATGAGTAGTAGCATTATCCTTCTGAAGTAAAAATCTATAGAAGTTATGTCTGTCTGAAGTAAGGATTAGTAAGTAAGAATTAATTTATGCAAAGTATGGCTAGAAATAAAGATATCTGTAGAACGATCTGGTTTGGATAGAAGTTAAATCTATCCAAAGTATGGATATCAGAAGTATGTATCATGCAGACAGAGTTTGTGCCTAAGGTAATGAAGGATTTACAGTATGTATCAGAAGTATGTATAAGTATGCAGACAGAGTTTGTGTCGAAGGTAATGAAGGATTTACAGTAGAAGTCGTTTTTCAAACACATACTGCATTAATTGCTTTGAAGTTTCGAACTGCGGGAGAGAAAACATAAATGTGTTGAAATACACACCAGAGCACATAAAGTGTAGATTGTTTTTAAGATACTCATCGGTAGACATAAAAACTGGCTTTTTTAACAGGTGCTTAAATACACATCAGGGCACATGATATATGTTTTTTCCAGATAACTCAATACACCTCAGGGCACATTGTGTATGGTATTTAAAGGTGCCTAAAAGCACATAGGAACACATAATATATGGGCTTTCAAAGGTACTAAAATATACACCAGGGCACGTAATGTATGCTTTTCATGTGATGAAATACACTGAGGAACACAAAATGGTGTTTTTTCCAGTGTTAAAAAGCACATGTATGTTTTTCTCAGGTGTTGAAATACACTGCAGGACACATAAACTATGGCGGTCGAGTGACTGATGACTGGGATCGCCGATGTTTGATGAGTGTCCTCAGTGACTACTACCACCAAGACGTGCTGCAAGATGACCACAAATACAGCGAAAGTGGCATCTACCACCAGCTCCCCTCCAATCTTAGGCTTGAAGTGAGTTCCAGACATTTTAAGAATCAGCTTCCCGCCTTCCCCTTCCCTCTCTTTATCCCTGCCATCGCCTGCAGGTCCGAAGGTGAAGTAGGTTTTACATGATACAGTTGCCACACTTCAGAAATAGCAAATTTTGGCCAGGTGCCACCTACCGTTTCACTACCATATTGAATAATTTATGTTCTTTTGTGCGTGAAACCATATACAGTTCACTGTATTTGACAGTGAGATAATGTCAATCACTATGTATATAAATTTAGGAATGTTGGAACGCATTCTGGAATTACACATAACTAGGAATGCATTTTATAAATACTTTCCCTTTGGCTGAAAATCACATCATTTCTCAAAATATGTCAAGGACACACAGCTCTAAGTCCAACGAACAAACAAAACACTTATCTATTGACTTCTACAAATACTTTTAGCTGCAGCTTGCATGAAACACGGTACTCTGGTTATAGACTTTTACCAATATTGTGGTCTGCAATCTGTCTGAAGTATGGTTCTTAATTTGGTAAAACCTTTAAAATTTAGTGTGCAATTTAGTGTGCCTGCAGTATGATACGTAATTTTATTAAGACTGCTACACATAGCATGGGCTGCAATATGCCTGAAGTATGGTACGTAATTTAGTTAAGATTTCTACAAATAGCAATGGCTGCAGTATGATAATTAAGTTAAGATTTCTACAAAAAGCATTGGCTACAACATGCCTGAAGTATGGTACTTGATTAAGTTAAAATTTCTACAAAAAGCATTGGCTACAGTATGCCTGAAGTATAATAATTTAAATTAAGATTTCTACGGATAACATTGGCTGCAGTATGCCTGAAGTATGGTACTTAACTAATTTAAGATTTCTACGGATAACATTGGCTGCAGTATGCCTGAAGTATGGTACTTAAGTAATTTAAGATTTCTACGGATAACATTGGCTGCAGTATGCCTGAAGTATGATACGTAATTAATTTAAGATTTCTACAAATAACATTAGCTACAGTATGCCTGAAGTATGGTACTTAATTAATTTAAGATTTCTACGGATAATATTGGCTGCAGTATGCCTGAAGTATGATACTTAATTTATTTAAGATTTCTACTATTAGCATTGACTGCAGTATGCCTGAAGTATGATACTTAATTTAGTTAAGATTTCTACAAGTAGCATTGGCTGCAGTATGCCTGAAGTATGATATTTTAATTAAAGACCTACACATTTCTTTGCAAGAATCTGCTTGAATTATAATACTTACTTTCCCTCGTGTTTCGTGCCGGTTAGGGTTATAACCACTACTTGTTGTCATTACCGATCAACGACTCTCCAGAGGTGTTTGGCCTGCACGACAACGCCAACATCACCTTCGCTCAGAACGAAACCTTGACAATGTTGGAAGGCCTGCTAGCACTGCAGCCTAAGACGGCCAGCGGGGCTGGAAAATCTCCTGAGGAAGTAAGAATTTATGCACCTTTCGATAACATGGGACATGATGAAGCATTCCTAATACCATTCTATCTTAAATTACAGTTAAAATGTCAGCAATGATATAAAGAAAGGAAGAGTTATCAGTTACATTTGTATTGACTGTATAAATAATGGATGACAGCTTTGAAATATGAGTAGATTATGTTTAGAAGAATAACAGTATTATCGTATCAACTAATTGCGTGAGCAATGAGTATATGAGTAAAAAGTATGCGTATGAGGTTGTTCCGTGAAAGTAATTTTCTCCGTAAACACAATTTTTTTACATAATGTTCTTACGTAATTAATTTTCTATAAACATAATTTATTACATAATTTTATTTAAACAGTTTATTACATAATTTTCTGTAAACATAATTTATTACATAATTTTCTATAAACATAATTTATTAAATAATTTTCTTTATAATTTTGATATATTTTGAATGCAACTAGAAGTAAATATCGGTCATTGGATACAGAGGGTGAAACATATATTATAAATTAAATCCCGATGCATGAATAAGCATTTTCACCATTTCTTTTTCGATAACTTCTTTCCTCACAGGAACCGCAGTAAACTTTTTATTTTTTATGTTCTCTCATTTTCAATCAAACAATTGAATCTACTCTCACCTTCAATATTAGGTTAATATGGTGTGTGTATGTATGTGTGTGTGTGTGTGTGTGTGTGTGTGTGTGTGTGTGTGTGTGTGTGTGTGTGTGTGTGACACATAAACATACGTCACCAGATATTTAAAGTTGAAATACTCATACTGAGAAAAACTGAGGTGTCTAAGAAAAACAACATTGAAAATTACTTAGATTTATTAAAATAACCTTTGTCATGAAGAAAACGCTAATGGAATTTGTAAAGACTTCAGTCTAATAATTATAATTACTTTGGCATTATGGTCTACGCTATAAATGTCTACTTCAGTCTAATAATTATAATTACTTTGGCATTATGGTGTACACTATAAATGTCTACTTCAGTCTAATAATTATAATTACTTTGGCATTAAGTGTACACTAAAAATGTCTACTACAGTCTAATAATTATAATTACTTTGGCATTATGGTGTACACTAAAAATGTCTACTACAGTCCAAGCAACGACACGAGCCAGTCTAGATTTATTGATCGTTGAACTATCAACTGTTAGCTATTGAATCACACTTCCTATTGAATCCTTTCTATCTATTGCATACTTCCTATTTCTTATTGAATCCTTTCTATTTCTTATTGAATCCTTCCTATTTTCTTATTGAATCCTTACTATTTTCTTATTGAATCCTTTCTATTTCTTATTGAAATCCTTACTATTTCTTATTGAATCCTTCCTATTTTCTTATTGAATCCTTTCTATTTCTTATTGAAATCCTTACTATTTCTTATTGAATCCTTTCTAGTTCTTATTGAATCCTTTCTATTTCTTATTGAATCCTTTCTATTTCTTATTGAATCCTTTCTATCTATTGAATTCTTCTTAACCATTGAAACTTTCCTGTCTAATAAATCTTTCTTACCTATTGCATCCTTCCTATCTACTGAATACTTTCTTTCACTTGAATCCTTCTTATCTATTGAATCCTTTTACCACTCTTCTCCAGCTTCCAGGCATTACACAATCACTCAAGACCATATATTTCATTAATGATGTACCATGCAATCCTTCTATTCCTTGGTCTGTTACAGGTGATGGACGAGACGGCGAGGAACATTATGAATCAAATACCTGTACCCATACCTATTGGCCCAGTGGTAGAAAAATACCCTGTTATGTATGAACAGTCCATCAACACAGTATTGCTTCAAGAGATCATAAGGTATAAATAAATAAAGTAAAATGAACACACTCCCGTTAGTGTTAGTAAAATCTCCATTCTATGTAAGTATAGGCGCTTCTGTTACTGTTACCTCCATTGAATGTAGGCCCCTTCAGTGGGGTCTGTGGAATAATAATTAATTAATAATATTATTAATCAGGAGTTTTGTAACTAGGGTACTCAGTGGGGTCTGTGGGATAATAATTAATAATAATAGTAATCAGGAGTTTTGCAATTAGGATACTCAGTGGGGTCTGTGGAATAATAATTAATAATAATAGTAATCATGAGTTTTGCAATTAGGGTACTCATCAGGGTCTGTGGAATAATAATTAATGTTAATATTAATCAGGAGGTTTGTAACAGGGTATTCAGTAGGGTCTGTGGAAGAATACGATAGCTTGTTCATAGCTCCTGCCAATGTAAAAACGTTCGCTTTACTTGACTGAGCAATCCTACTGTTCATTGTGTTTGACAGGTGAAGTGTTTACAGATAATGCTTTGACAGAATGTGATTTAGCATGACCGGTGAGGGTTAGATTTCAATTTCATTTAGGCACTTTGCAGCCTCAGAGGTCTATGGATTGCTTGATTCCGGACTCGAGAGGAAATAAACATTGTAAACAAGGTTTAAACAACGTTAACGCTATAATTATGGAATTGTCTGTAATGTAAAACAGGAGGCCTACGTTTATTACGGCAACAAATGTAATTTTCGTTTAGATATGACGTAATTCGTTACACCAAAGTCACCACTACTTCATCAGGGCAGTTCTTCTTACCTACATTTATGTATTAGATGTTAGATGAAATCAGGGTAGTGTCTTTTCTTACCTACATTTGTTTGTTAGATGTCAGGTGTGATAAGAAATCAGGGTAATGTCTTTTCTTACCGACATTTAGTGTTAGGTGTGATAAGAAATCAGGGTAGTGTCTTTTCTTACCGACATTTAGTGTTAGGTGTGATAAGAAATCAGGGTAGTGTCTTTTCTTACCTACATTTGTTTGTTAGATGTCAGGTGTGATAAGAAATCAGGGTAATGTCTCCTTAAATACATTTTTTTGTTAGATGTCAGGTGTGATAAAAGATTATTAGAGCCATATTCGGTTTGCGGCAATTGGATGACAAACATTGCTATTTCTATCGCTGGTCATTTCTTTTTTATGATGGTGATGTTAATTGGTTTAACAATAACTGATTGATTTAAAGAAAACTACATTCTGATTGAATGACTAATTTGAACTTGGCTATTATGTCAGCCGATGGCCAGTTGTAAGCGAAGAAGTAAACGATTTCTTGTATCTAGGTATAAGTGATATCCGGATAGTAAGCACAGAAGTAAATGTATTTCTGTAAATATAACCGATATCCGGATAGTAAGCACAGAAGTAAATGTATTTCTTATATATAATATAACCGATATCCGGATAGTAAGCACAGAAGTGTATTTAAGTCTAGTATAACCGATATCCGGATAGGAAGCACAGAAGTGTATTTATGTCTATTAATAACCGATGGCCGAATAGTAAACAAAGAAGTTAAGTGTATTTCTTATGTCTAGGTATAACCGATTGTTGAAAACGATCCACCAGTCTCTGAGCGATCTGTTGAAGGCGCTTAAAGGTTTTGTAGTGATGTCACAGGAGTTGGAAAGTATGGCACAGAGTCTCTACAATAACGCCGTGCCAACAATGTGGGCCAAAAATGTAAGTGCTTTCCTCCTTTTAGTAGAATGACTTTCTGATAAAAAAGGAAGAAGTTCAAGTTTTTCTTACATATATGATGTTTAGTTTCGTCATCTCCATCGGCGCTGTCTGCGTCGTTTATATTTTTTAATGCTATCGTCGTTTTCACCAGCATCAACATCTCCTCTAATCATTATTATACTAAAAACGATCTCACTTTGCAAAATACCCTGTTCCACTCAACATCTCCTAATCATTATTATACTAAAAATGATCTCACTTTGCAAAATACCCTGTACCACTCAACATCTCCTAATCATTATTATACTAAAAATGATCTCACTTTGCAAAATACCCTGTACCACTCAACATCTCCTCTAATCATTATTATACTAAAAATAATCTCACTTTGCAAAATACCCTGTACCACTCAACATCTCCTCTAATCATTATTATACTAAAAATGATCTCACTTTGCAAAATACCCTGTACCACTCAAATTTTATATCGTTGTTTGTCGTCGTCATAATCAGTATCGTCATCTCCTGCCCATCAAGATACTGTTTGTTCACTGTGATATCAACACGCAAATCACATTTATCTGTTCATCATTATTAATGTATTAGGAATATTGATCTCACAAACATATGTATATATATTTTGTTTATTTGTGTCTGTATGTGATTCATTCTGGAATTACCGATGTATAAAATGAAAATGCAGTTTCTACACACAAAGATGTTGGGTCCTTTCTTTGTAATAGGCTTATCCGTCACTAAAGCCGTTAGGATCTTGGGTGTTAGATCTCGTTCAACGCGTTGCTTTTATCCAAAACTGGATTGACCAGGGCATTCCAAGTGTAAGTATAGCAATGTTATTGTAATCTACAGCTGTGAGCACACTACATACCAATAGCAATGTTATTTTAATCTACAGCTGTGAGCACACTACATTCCGATAGCAATGTTATTTTAATCTACAGCTGTGAGCACACTACATACCAATAGCAATGTTATTTTAATCTACAGCTGTGAGCACACTACATACCAATAGCAATGTTATTTTAATCTACAGCTGTGAGCACACTACATACCAATAGCAATGTTATTTTAATCTACAGCTGTGAGCACACTACATACCAATAGCAATGTTCATAAGCAAATTGATGCCACCAACACAATGATACCAAGATGCAAAGGGTGCGGGGAAATCCTGCAATTTATAAATACAGCAGAGACTGCTAACATTAACTACGTCATATGTGTGTATACGCTCGTATTAGACTACCTTTAGCATCTACATTTAGATTTTATTTACTACTCATTTTTTACATCTAAATTTTATTCTTTCTATATTTCTTTTTAATATTTATTGGGGAGATCTGGGCGAGATTTAGAAATATCCCGACAATTGTCAGTGTAGTAAGTATAGCAATGATTAACAACGGACTTCCTATCTTCCATCCTATTGAACTCGCGTAGGTCAAAGAACCACCTCCCTTCCCTTCTTTCATTCAGGCACACTTACGATCAAGGTCGTCTCTCATGTTTACTATAATCGACTGGTCGGATCTCCGCTTGACCACGGTTCACAATAAGGTCGGACTTGCTGGGGAAAATACATTTTAACTAGCTTACTTCTCTTAGACCTAGTAAAACATCCTTTCTGTCTTAGGTAATGCAATAGCTACGTCATATGAGTGCATATGCTTGTATTAGACTTTCTAGACTCCTTACTCCATTAAAATAGATGATGCCTGACAGTGAAATATAATTACGTTCATATAGTACAAAGTATTCCTCAATTTCCGAGTTCTAAAGTACTCTCGCCAGTCAAAGTAGAAAAGAAAAGTTTCAGGACTAACAATGATGGATACACAATTCAGATAGAGAAACACTATCCTTCCAAATTAAAATAAATTAATTTAAACTAAGAAGAGAAAAACTGTTAACTGTTTCCTCCCAAACTCTTCATTTTCCTCTACTATGCTGCTATTCTGACAATTGCAGGTTTTCTGGATTTCCGGATTCTATTTCCCGCAAGCATTTCTGACTGGAACTTTGCAGAACTTCGCCAGAAAGATGAAAGTACCAATCGACACAATATCTTTCGATTTTAAGGTAAAACATTATTAAGTTACCTCCTGTATGAGCACTTACTGAGATGTGGCAGTTTTCACACTCTGCAAGAGCTGGTGATGTTTAAACGACAACAAAAAAATGAAGTACATATCATTCTTAGCAGTTTACATGTGCATTTAGGTTAGTTTCGCCTCTCGGTTGTCATCAAGTGCAAACGTCTTACAATAATAGTTTCGCCTCTCGGTTGTCATCAAGTGCAAACGTCTTACAATAATAGTTTCGCCTCTCGGTTGTCATCAAGTGCAAACGTCTTACAATAATAGTTTCGCGTCTCGGTTGTCATCAAGTGCAAACGTCTTAAATAATAGTTAGTTTCGCCTCTCGGTTGTCATCAAGTGCAAACGTCTTACAATAATAGTTTCGCGTCTCGGTTGTCATCAAGTGCAAACGTCTTACAATAATAGTTAGTTTCGCGTCTCGGTTCTCATCAAGTGCAAACGTCTTAAAATAGTTACTTTCACGTGTCCATGTTCATCAAATCCATACATAGTACAATAGTTACTTTCGTGTCTCGTTGTTTATCACATCTAAACAACTTAGTTTCGCGTCTCGCTATTCATCCAGTCCAACTATCTTACAATAGTTAGTTTCGCGTCTCGTTCAGCAAATCCAAACATCTTACAACAGTTGTCCATAGTCTTTAAAGAGAGGAGAGAATGGATAGTCATTGCACGATTTTATCTTTCTTTTTTAGCAGGGATTCATGTTATCTTCTTTTCACAAGGAATCATAGTGTATTCATTTTAGTACGGAATCATAGAGTATTCGTGTTTAGTTAGATCTCAATAGTCTATTCATTTTAAAAGGGAACCAGAATATATTAATTTTAGTTACGACACAGAGTGTTTTCATTTAACAAGAAATCATTAGAGTATTCTTTTTAGTAAGGACTGAAAACAATCAAAACGTTTACCTTACAACACCTGAACGTTGTTGGCAATGTCTTTACTGGAACATGTATGATCTAATTTGTCGCAGATAATGAAGAACCTGGCTGAACTGACAACAGCCCCTCAAGACGGATGTTACATCAGAGGACTGTTCATAGAAGGTGCTCGCTGGGATCCAGATCTTCAAAAGCTTAGCGAGTCGCGCCCTAAGGAACTGTTCACCGACATGCCGCCCATTTGGCTCATTCCGGCCCCAAATCGCCCCGTTCCTCTCACCGGGATATATGAGTGTCCGCTTTACAAAACTCTTACTAGAGCAGGTAATTGCTACTTTAAGAAAGGCACTATTTTGTAATAGATTGTTTTAAGGCAATTACAATGATTTTTTTTTAATATGAACTACGAAACGCGAGAGAGTGTTTGTGTGTGTGTGTGTGTGTGTGTGTGTGTGTGTGTGTGTGTGTGTGTGTATGTGTGTGTGTGTGTGTGTGTGTGTGTGTGTTTGTGTATATACAAGGTTAAATTTAGAACAGGTAATTGTGATTTTCATAAACACATTATTTTAAATTAGTATTATTAGAGCAATTACACTGTTCTATTAAAATGAACGAGTAAACATGTATGTGTTTACAAGGATTATTCTAGAACAGTTTGCTCACTGACTCAATCTAACCTGTGCGATGTACTCACTAGTTCATTCTAACATTAAAAGCTTTTTTTAAAAACTTATTACTTAGTGTAATATTGAGTTCTGTTTACTCACTAATTCATTGACATTAAAGGCTGAGTTATACTCATCGATTAATTTAATAGTGAGTTCACATTACTCACTGGTTAATAATATAATTAAAAACTTTGACACACTAGTAAATGTAATAATTCATTCCTTGTGCTTATTAGTGACTCTAAAATGAAGAGTTCTTTGCAGTTAATCAAACATTAACAGTTCCTTCAATTGACTAGTTCACTGTAACAATGAGTGTTCTTCAGTTACTAATTTATTCCAAGCGCATAAATTCAGTTTAACACTAGGTGTTCTTTCACTCTCTATTTTATACTCACTATATTGTACTCACTCTTTATTTTGTACTCACTGCTCACTATTTTGTACTCACTCACTTTTTTGTAATTACTCACTAGTTCGCATTCACTATTTTGTACTCATTCTCTATTTTGTACTCACTACTCACTTTTTTGTACTCACTCTCTATTTTGTGCTTACTATTTTGTACTCACTACTCACCAATTCAATCTAAACTGAGCAATACGGTAAGGATTAGCAGAGAACAGAATGGAATGGAGGAAACTGGTTGTTAGGTCATCAGTGGTGCCCCAACGGTCGACAAGACTAAGGGATAGAATAAAAAATAATCAATCTAGTATTAAAAGGGATTTTTGTACATTCTAGTTTCAGATTCTATTTTGTACTCACTAATTCAATCTAATATTAAAAGAGATTTTTTACATTCTAGTTTCAGTATTCTCTTTGGTCAGTAATTCGATCTAGTATTTATATTTTTCTTTCGCTAGTTCTGGTTAATTTAAAATATACCTTTAATTCATTACTTCTAATATTCTATCCGCCATTAACTAAACATTTAATATGATATTACGGGTTCCTTCATTTAATGGTTCATTACACAATTAACTATTTCTTTATTTAGTTTATTCATTACAATTTTAAGTATTCCTTTTCACATATGAGTTTAGTGTTGAATGTTTTCTTTGCTGAACACTTCGTGTACTCACTGTGTTCTTTCTGTTCACGTTTCTCGTGTCAATTGTTGGTTCAATGATTTTGAAACAAAAAGTATACATTTTTTTTTTATTGCTTGGTTTTTGTTACTGTATTTGTTGTTTGTATACAAAATCACCTTTAAACATGCCTGCCTTACACATTTTATTATAATTATTATCATTATCTGTTGTAATTGATTCAAGTTGGCGATGTCCTGATAGTATTAATGCTATTATCTCCCCTATAGGTACGTTATCCACGACTGGACATTCGACTAATTTTGTCTTCGCAGTGGAGATTCCGACTTCTGAAACTCAGAATCACTGGATCAAGAGGGGAGTGGCAATGCTGTGTGCATTGAATTACTGAGACAATGAGAGCATTCATTTTGTGACTGACAAAAAAAAAATAAACACAAAAAAACCCCCACTTCATTATGAATTCACTAATGATTGTAAATCCTCAAGAAGATAGTAATGAAAAACTTCAAATCATAAAGAATCATATTTTATTTTAACAAATAATAATAATAATAATATATTTTCAAAATTTAACGTCAATAAAAATTCAAAAGCAAAGTTCTTTACAGTATTGTGTCAATGACGGTGTCCATATACTATATATATATATCGTAAATTGCTAAGTTTTTAACATCATTGACAAAAATTATACAACAGTTAAGAAGAAATCACTCGGCATCAGCTTGGGCTTTGTTCAGATTATTATTTCTCTATTTTAAAAATTAAGTTAGCAAGAATTATGATAAGTGACTTGCAGAATTCTTTCACAGTATATCAAAGACGATAAACTGATATACTGTGAAAGAATTCTGCAAGTCACTTATCATAATTCTTGCTAACTTAATTTTTAAAATAGAGAAATAATAATCTGCTTATCATTGTTATTTATCACGGGAAAACCAGTAGCGATTACAAGACTAGAAATCGATACATGAGTCAATAAATAATAATTTCGAAACACTGACTCTAAGTAATCCTGTTAATGGCAGTAAGTCTAAAGCGGTACACTATAAGGTCAGTTTTCACACTTGTGACATGTGAATAAAAAGGACAGTGAATGCAGTTATGTGAAATGGTAATGTCGTAGATGCTCAGTCAACATTGGATTGCAAAGATGCAGTGTCGGTAACTTCCTTGTAGACAGAGCTGGATGTAATTAAATAAATGCGTAAGTTATAATTTGGCGTTGCCACCTGAGCCTGGAATGCGCGCAGTCAAAGGCAGTGTACGTTTAAACCGTACAGAAAATTTGCTGAATTCGTCACAAAACTATAAGCACTTTAAGGACTGAGCGTTCTACGCGTCACGTGTCTTCACGTGATCGGGTTCGTTTGCGTGACTTCGGGTACCAGTCAGTCTCTAGCTTCAAAGAGTCAGTCATTTTATTTACTGCCCATTCCTACGGAATCTGCAGGATCAGAGGTACTTTCAGTACTGAAAGAGACCACAGTGCAGTACTGAACGAGACCACAGTTTTGTGAGCAAACTTAGCAGCATTGGACGCGTCCACACTTTGGTGAGCAAAGTTAGTAGTTCTGGACGCTACTACAGTTTGTGATCAAACTTAGCAACATTGGACGCGTCCACACTTTCGTGAGCAAAGTTAGCAGTTCTGGACGCTAACACAGTTTCGTGAGCAAAGTTAGCAGTTCCGGACGCTAACACAGCAAATTTAGCAGCATTGGACGCGACCACAGTTTCGTGAACAGGCTTAGCAGTATGGCACGTTTAAATAAATGAACCACGCTCTACCGTCGTAAGAGCTCGCAGTGCACAATCGGTCACAACTTTCTTGAGAAAAGTGGTTAGGAAATGTGTATTTTGTTTGCGAAGGCGATTCCTTTATCAAACATGTCGACACAATATTAAAAGTTATTTGATTTATAATAAATGATGAGTCGGTAGATTTAATTTTGTTTGATGATTTATTGAATAAATATATCGTTAGTAATGCGTTCAATTCATCAGATAACATACACGCAGAAGAAACTAATTTACGACATGTTATTATTATATATATTATTTTTTAAAGTAAGCGATCAAGTCAGCCTTCAAACAGACACATTATATAAAAATATAATAAATATTTTCCATACCTAATCTGTCCATCTGTCTGCCTGTCTGTCTGCTTTGTATCATAGTGCCTCCGTTCGTTTCTCTCGTGTGTCTATCCGTTGGTTTGTCTGTCCGTCTTTCTTCGAATTCTAGATATCTGTAAATCTCGCTCTCTCCATCCCTCTCAATTTTGAAATGTTACATATTCGTCTGTTTGCTCTTTTCCCTTCCTTCTTTCTTTCCTTTCTCTGCATGGCTATATGTCAGTTTGTCCATGAGTCTGTTTACTCAAAGTTTGTCTCTGTCTGTCTGTGTACTCTAAGTTTGTCTCTATGTAAATAATTATTAGTTATTTTTAAAAATCTCCTTATTAAATTAAATAATTGAGTAAATATTATTTTAACCATCTGTTTATTAGATTAAATAAACACATATATATTAATTATTTTAAGCATATCCTTACTAGATTAAATAAATAAATAAATGTTAGTTATTTTAAACATCTTCTTGTTAGATTAATTATATGAGGAAATATTATTTTAAACAACTCATTAGATTAAATAAACAAACATATATTACTTATTTAAACATCTCGTAACTAGATTAAATAAATATTAGTTATTTTAAACATCTCATTACTAGATTAAATAACTAAATGAATATTAGTTATTTTAAACATCTTAGTAGAACAAGCGATTAAGAATAAGCAGTTTAAAGCAGAAAAAAATAATCGTGAACAATTCAAAAGGAAGGAGTTAAGACACGTGAGTGAAATAAAATGCGAGTGTCAAACGAGACAGAACACTTGATACAACTCGAGAGATTGATTTTATAACACTCTGCATTAAATACTTGAATAACACACCTACTGAAAATGGACACAACCAGTAAGTGGCGTCACTGCAAAGACACGTGGTGCTCGGCAAAAAAATATACACAACACACAATATACAACAGTTTCAGCATTGCTGTAAAATCAGTCAATATTCTTCGCGTGCCTCTGTGCGCGCGCTTTAATGTTTGAGTATTTGCGTGTGTGTATACGCGTAATTAATATGTATAAAATCGGTCATTAATTCGTGTGAAAGTGTATGTTTGCGTGCACGTGCCCTGAAATATAAAAATCTATGTTCTTCAAAATAATGACGTGTTCATGTCTGCGCCAAGTCAACAACAAACGTTGACAAGAATAACTTTTTGTTGCTGTTCTCATAGAGTCATTTCTTTTCGTGAAATAACAAAGTATCGCCTCATCACCGAGACAATTTCCTAGTTATATAAATTAAATTTCGTTAGAAATAAAGGCAGAGTACCTGAAAAGGGTTTGCGTAGCTAGGAAATTCAATTTGCTTTCAACCAATGATTTGCTGTTTCGTTTCAGTTTTACGTTTGACATGGAGAAACTGATGGACTATTTTATTATATTATTTTTTAAAATCTCTTTTGGCCTGAAAATGTGCTCTACCAGCCATTTTAGAGATGGTTTCTGAATTAGACCCAAACTGACATTTTGTGTTATTACTATACTTCTCTCTGAAAATCTGTCACTAGACAGCGAGAGAGAGAGAAATGGTGTGTCCGGTATTCACACTTTCTTTTCTTGTACGACTTTAACTTACAGGAAAATTCTATTATATTTTGTGATATTTCTAAAGTTATGTTTTTCACACAATCTTAGTTTATTGTACAGACCGCACTTTTCCGTTTGAGAGAAACCAAAGCACTGCTGAAGGTAGATCTGTATCAACATCGACCTAATTGCTTTCAAAGAATCACACATTTCTCCCCTTAAAGAGCAGCGGGAGAATTGTTGATGGTAGATTTGTTTCAAACAGATCAAAGCACATTTTAAAAAAATCACACATTTTCCTCATTAGAAAACAGCATTACTTTTGATGGTAGATCTGTCTTAACACAGATCAAAGCACATTTTAAAAAAAATCACACATTTTCACCATTAGAGAGCAACAAAATTATCGTTGATGGTAGGTCAGTCTTAGCACAGACCCAATTACTTTCAAAGTATCACACATTTCTCCCCTTTAGAGAGCAACGGATGAATTGTTGAAGGTAGATAAGTCTTAACATAGATTCAAGATCTTTTAAAGCTTCACACATTTCACCCATTAGAGAGCAACTGAAGTGTTGCTGATGATATAACGGTCTTCAGATAATCCCAGTTTTTCTAACACCTCTGCCACAATGTAGTCTTTTCGCCTCTCGTGCGCGCATTCTTCTATCTGGGATTGAACTGCTTGTAACGGGCCACTTTTTGTACTCTCGAGTTTCTTTAGGTCAAGCTGTCCACTCACAGTGTTTGCCGGAAATCGTTTGTTGAACTCGATCTGCTGTTTCAGAAAAGTAGAAACCTTTCCCTGCAGTCGAGGGTCACTAGTACTGGGCCTAAAGTTCAAGGACTTACGTTGAAAGCAGCTGTCAAAGACAGCCGATTTGGTTCGAGCGTTTGAGCGGCTAAATTTAAATTTAGGACAGTTCTGGCAATGATTTCGCACAAGGTCTTCGTGCTCTTGGTAAGAATCGCTCAAGTCGTGAAGAGAGATGTCGGCCCGATTTGCACTCAAGCCAGTGTTTGGATCTGACTGGTCTTTTGACACATCGAGGTTAGAGGCACCGCTTTTATATACAGTTACAGAGTTGACGGTGACTGCGATAATGGGCTTCCTACCGTCATCGCACTGAGTCTCGGAGTTCACATTCACATCAGGAGCGCCGATTTTCTTGCAGTTTTGTTGGTCTCTTAGAGATTTCCCCGATTCCGTAGATACAACTGGCAAGTCACCGCTTGCTTCCCTTTGCTGTTGATTTAGCTTGGGGTGTTTTGTCCGTTGCTCGCGCTGTAACGACTGCTCTGTAATAGTGTTCGAAGGTTCGTACGAGACCTTTCCAACACCACATTGTGCAGTGTCGCGATAAACATTGCCTTTCACTTTCAAGGTCACCTCATTTTCAACACCACCACCACCAATCTGACTTTCTGATGACTTTTCGTCATGATGCGAATTAATTATCTGGGTCACACCATCACAAAACCAGCACCGATCTGATAGATCTCCGCTGGTGGTTGAGCGTCTGCGACTGGTCAGAGATGCGCTTCTTTGCATATCTCGATCCGGCAGGCTTCCTGCTGCCAGACTTCCGGAAAGCGACGAGTGGGAGTTACGGCCCCTAATCCGAATGCCGAAACGATTATTCATTGTAGCGGTGTGCCTGAAGTATGAAGACTCTGGAATCGAAATATGTCGAAAGTGTCTAAGTTCAAACTTCGATAAAGTTGCCTTGAAATCTTTCTGAAACAGGCGCTCTTCTCGCGATATGAAAGACCGAGCCGAATCTAGGCGCCATTGCTCGGTACGGTTCAGCATATGAGCCTTGAACTCGGCAGGGGTGGTGTATACCTGGAGGGCAAGGGGTCGGTCACTGACGTACTCCATTGTTTTAAAATGTTATTATAAAACTATTTCCCCTGAGTTCGCTCTTCCATGCTGTATAATACTAGTAATACCGATCTGATGTGTTGCAGTAGTCGACCTTTGTTATTCACCATTTAAGATGCATAAACAAATTTTCGGACTGAATGTAATCAAATCACTCAGAGGTTCTAAGAGCTTTGCACGAGAATTCGGAGACAGCTAGTTCACACTACTCACAAGTCATTCATGCGATAAATTAACAGTGTGTCTACTTCGAAACAAATTAATATAATTAAAATAATTATGTTTCTATTCAAGACAAGTCAATACGTAGAAAAAAAGAATATACCCATGGTGAGTTTACGATGCCATTCCATGCATTTTCGAGATCTAAGTCCTCTTTTTAGGATTCCACTTATTTACGTCATGACGTCGGTTTTGTGGAAATTCATGCATTTGATTTTTTTTAAAGTTTCAAATACTGTCCATATGCTGGAGTTCATAATAGTGTGTTATAAAATAAAACATCTACGGCACATGAGCACAGGTTTAATAAAATCGAAATATGAACACATGATACATGAAAGCGTTTCATAAAATCGAAACACATCAGAACGATGCTGTTCATAATGCTTTAGGGAAAGATGTTTCTGACTTAATATTAGTGTTCATTACATCTACCTCTCTTGTCAAATCCATACATCCTGCGTGATCACTCTCACTTCACACTGAAGATAATTCTTGCTGCAAACGTCACACAGTAGTATCACAGTCCGTGGTTTCGCCGGCTTCAATGAAAATACTCCTCTTGAAATCAGCCTATTTAGTTCAGTGACAAGCAATGTGGATTGCAATTTTGATTTTCAGTTAAATGGCCATGTACTTCAGTTTGTAAAGATATTCGTTATGGTGACAAGTGCGGGACAAATTATTCCAACACAACTCATTTGTAAACAATTTTGCAGAAACTTCAAACTCACTCATTTGAAAGAACTGGAGTTTACTGTCTGAAATATGAAAGGTTTTAGACCGTCCTGCTCGTGTGTATATGGAGTTTTCTTTGTCTTCTTTGTGCTGTTGAATGAATTTTTGTGCATTAACATCTCTTGTACACGTCCATTCATTTCATCACGGAGTCTCTGAGTGTGGTAATCCAGGCTTTTCCATTATTAAAATATTTACAGGTATCCATGCCCCAAATTATTTAAAATGCTATATGTGGAAATCCTTGTCATTTATATTACTAAAGATCCCAATTGTTTGCCAATTTATATTACATACGATCCCAATGAATTAATCTATGCAATTTTGGTTCATGATAGGACCTTCAAGTACTCCTTACAAAGTGAGGTAAACTAAAAGGCTCATGACATCTGACTTAACGCCGGCGTTAGAGTTTTCTCTAGGCGGTGAAAAGTTTGTCGATGAACAACTTCACAAGAGAAAGACAACAGCTACAATTCGATCTCAACATCAGCTTGGTATGTAGTCTTGTGTAGGTGGGGGGCGCTTCCGGCTCCGCCGCTTTCGCGCTGGGTGAGGGGGTTGTGGGGGAAAGGGAGGGGAGCTTGGTATGTAGTCCGCCACAGAAAATATAAAATGCCGCGTGAAAAAGTCAGAGGATTCGAGTATCTCCACAAGAAAGGCTCTGTTACGTCGGTGACGTGTGAAGTAGCAGGAAATACGTATCTCCAGAAAGATTACTCTGTTACGTCGCATGAAATACGCATCTCTAGAAATATTATTCTGTTACGTCGCAGGAAATACGCATCTCCAGAAAGATTACTCTGTTACGTCGCAGGAAATACGCATCTCCAGAAAGATTACTCTGTGACGTCGCAGGAAATACGCATCTCCAGAAAGATTACTCTGTGACGTCGCAGGAAATACACATCTCCAGAAATATTACTCTATTAGTTCGGTGACGTGTGAAGTCGCAGGAAATACGTTTCTCCAGAAAGATCCCTCTGACACGTCAGTCGATACAAAGACTTGGTAATGAATATTCAAGTCACACGGGTTTTCAGTGCGACATGTCACTTTTTAAAAATAGCAGAATGTGTCTTTTGTTACGCGCGCACTACATTTCGCTAGTGTTTTCAGGCATTACAACCTGAGACAGTAACAAAAATACTGAACCTGAGATGGACTCTCGCTTGTAGGGAAGCATTCTGCTCCTATTGTACTTGGTAGTCGTTTTATGTCTACCTTCCTTGTCTTCGCAATGCCAATTATAAACACAAGTGTATCTTTAGGCGAAGATAATGTTGCCATGACTTTCACATATACAAAGTGACACTGCTAGAGAATTAACTTCTTTTCTTTGTAATATTTGTCACCTGTTTGTATAATATTCCTACAATCTCGAGAGAGGGCAAATTAAATGCATATTTACTAGATTCGGACACTTCAATGAATCGAAATTTTAAAAGCAAATCCGAAATAAATTGGCACAAACTGCACCCTTTGAGCTATAAATTTCCCAGGCGGCGAAGCAGTCTTTTCTCTAGACGTGTTATCTGGGATTCATAAATCACATGAAAAGCAAAACAAACAGGCATTTACGATCTTTGCATCAATTATTAAAGTTTCTTGCACCTGTTGGATTTTTTTGTTGTTGCACGTCTTCACTTTCGGAGAAGCAACACGTTAAAAGTCGACAAACGCCCGGATTAGAGCGAGCTTCGAAGTGGATTAAGCAGCCATACAAGTATCCCACAGAGAAATATTGGGCTAGCCGAGCCGAGCCGATCGCGCCGAGCTTGAGGGGAACTGACGTGCACTAACGTACTTTGTGAAATTTCACTGGAGCTGTCTGCAAACCCACGGAGAGAGAGCGAACATGACTATTGTGTGACTTTTATAGCACGCTTATTTTTAAAAGAAAGTCTCATAACCTATAAGCGTCTAATCATTTCCATCCACTTTATTTTAGTCCTTCAAACAATAATAATATCTGAAAGTGATTTGTTTTTAATTTCCAACTATAACATAGATACTGAGTACATTTACTTAGATGAAAGTGTGTGTGTGTGTGTGTGTGTGTGTGTGTGTGTGTGTGTGTGATAGAGAGAGAGAGAGTGAGGTGTGTGTGTGTGTGAGAGAGAGAGAGAGAGAGAGAGAGAGTGTGTGTGTGTGTGTGTGTGTGTGTGTGTGTGTGTGTGTGTGAAAGAGGTTCGACTGCTAAATCTCTTTCTTAATTCTAACCATTATTCCTCACGGCTTTCGATATGAATATGATGACAAACCTGACTTTTGTGTAAAATGTGGCTTTTCGCGACTCGCTATCAAAATTTTTAACGAGTCACATTTTGCGATTAATGGCTGCCAACGCCTTTATCAGTAAAAATATATTACTAAATCTTGCTCAAGGTCATTTTAAACTAAAACCATTGTACTATTCTAGTGATACTATGCTGATCCTATGTCTAAGGCTGCGAGCGCGCGCGAGAGAGTACAATAATTAATAAAACTTTTTCTGAACACAAGACTTTGAATACTGTCAGGAAACTTAAAAGTCTGCTGTAAATTAAATGTGATAATTTACAATACTCGTTTGAAATATTTGTCACTAAATAAATCTTAACAAACATCAGTAAATGACAACTTAATACATTTTACTATAAGACTTCATCAATTACCAGCCTTCTTTATATTTATTTTGAAAGCGCGTTGAGAGAAATACAGTACAAACGGCAAGAACACTCAGTCAAGACTTGCAACGGTATTTTGTAGAATTTAAATTTAACTGACGCTTTAAACTCTTGTCAACAGTAAATTATCCGGAAATAGTGAATCCATATATACCACACCTCTAGGTCACACTGCTCCCTCAAATCAGTTGCCTTAATGATGATGAGATTATGAGAAGCTTTTCTGGCCTGGGCCGATTTCGCGCTGGGGTGGTGGTGGTGGTTTGGGGTGAGGGTTAGGGTGATTGGGCCTAACGGCTAAGTCGATTTGTTCTTGTGGTAGAAGGCTCCATGTCGAATGCATCATTGCTGTGTGTATTCGTTGTCTCTTCTAAGAGCTGCCGTAGTTGTTGTATTGGTTTCTTTTGTCTGGTTGCCTTGTCTGGTTGGTTTCCTAGGCTTGTGAATTTTTTGTGATACCTCTGAGATCCAATTTATTTTTATGTTTATTTATTTATTATATTTTAATTATTATTGTCTAAATTTGAAATAGTTAAGTTAGGCATAATAGTTTAGCTTCTAGTATAATTACCTGTCTCGTGGTTTAAACAGAAAATCTTTGTACATGTTTTATCTTCCTAATGAGTGTTTATTTATTTGTGTTTGATTATATTTATGATTTTTCGGGGGTGGGGTGGGAATTAGGTTTACATTTGTATTAATAATGCTCATCGTTTTTATTTTATTTTATTTTTTTTGGTTAGTTATTGAGATGATGTGAATGAGAATCTTAATTTATGTTATTAATAATTCTCCAGAAGACACCACTTGTCTCTCTCACTTCTGTAAACGATTTCTCTCTTCCACAACATTAAAAACAAACATTTACCGTCACACAATATTTCTGTAGGTGAAAAAACTTCTTTCCAAAGGAGAAGACAAATCCATTTTAATCTATATTTAGCGAGCCCCCATCCACCTACTATCTCTCCAACATATGGCTATAAATATGTGTAAGAAGGCCAATAAATTTAACAAAAAACATTATTAAATCAGCAATTAAATATACAACATATGAATATAATCAAAGTGCATTCACATTTACATCACTTCACAACAATGTTCGATTAATGCTGGACAATCATTCAGTTAATACCAGCATAGACATTAGCAGTGAATTTAACCTATTTATATAAACATGGATATCATCACGGAAATGAGAGTGGAGTTTCAGAGAAATAATTAAAGTAAATTTACATAACCTTTTCAAAGATGGTGTCCGTTGCTGGCACATATTCACAATCATGCAGTTGGCAACAAGTCACTGTCTTTCTTATTTAGTTGATGGTCACATGTGCCCCTTCTAGGCGCATTACACAAGTGTTCCAGAATCTTCAATGGGTTCACAAAGCACATCGTGAATGATCATCTAGAATTTCACATGAGCTATCAATCACATCAGGAGGAATGTTCCTAAATTTTCATGTGCAGTACTCAAGCACACTTCAAGGAATGTCAAAATAATCTTTGTGAATTCTCAAGACCAAACTCAGGCCACAAATCCCCGCCATATTGGCTCTTGAATGGAATTCACAGGAATCAACTTACAGCAAATGTTTACTGATTATTTCATGATAATACTGGTAGAGTACAGTAGTCGCTGTTGCCTGCAGTGAAAGTGTCTAGTATGTTATGACCAATGTTACCCCTATATTTTGTCTGGTATGTTATGACCAATGTTACCCATGTACTCACCCCAGTATATTATGACCAATGTTACCCCTATATTCTGTCTAGTATGTTATGATCAATGTTACTCCTATATTCTGTCTAGTATTTTATGACCAATGTTACTCCTATATTCTGTCTACTATGTTATGATCAATGTTACCCCTGTATTCTGTCTAGTATGTTATGACCAATGTTGTACATGCGATTTGTCCAGCATGTTATTACCAATGTTACACCGGCATTCTTTCTAGTATAGGTTCATCGTTCAATGTTCCAGTCGGAAAGTACGAGGGCGCGGAGATTAAAGAGAAATAGAAAGGAGAGACAACATATGTAGTGAGCAAAAGCAATGTGCATGTTTCATCTGTCAAGTCGTTGCGCCAATTAGATCAACAGTATTTGTTTACCGCTCAAGGAAGTCTGAATGTTTGCACTGATCTTGGAGTGGCAAATCGGAGTTATACTGCTTTTTATTGACTATAACGTACACATATCAAAGGGGAATTACTCTTATTTATTGAATGATTGCTATTCTCCTCTATTCAGCGGCTCTATATTACACAAAGGGTACAGCATGTGATGTAATTATCTTATGGTTCTTTCACCAATACATTTACATTCTCCCAAATGTCTAATTACTTAACATGCAAAGAAGTCAAATTGATTAGACTTTAAAGATATAAGACACTTAGTAAATTCCTCATATTCAATCTGAGAGAGAGAGAGAGAGAGAGAGAGAGAGAGAGAGAGAGAGAGAGAGAGAGAGAGAGAGAGTGTCTGTGTGTGTGTGTGTGTGTGTGTGTGTGTGTGTGTGTGTGTGTTATTTTGTTTACTTTCCCTCGTTCACCTATCATAGATCAGAGAAAATGAGAAGAGAGCAGTCGTGTCACTTAAATAAGTCGGAATGCAGTTTTTTTCATTGATGGCTAGGATTCCAGAAGTCAATCTCGATCAGGTATCAGCTAGAACTCATAGATTTGACTTGATAACATGCCTATCCACTGGTCTGTGTAAGACTTTGACAATATGTCGTTAATTCTTTTATAAGCTTCATTTATCAAATCCACAAAAGAATATATAAGGCAGGGTTTCAAGATCAACCGATCGATCACATTTTTTCTTCAGATCGTCCGCTTGGAGGTCACAAGTTCAAGATGCACTTGAATTTGTAAATATATAAACGTTGTAAGTCGAAGCCCTGGAAAGTCCCATTGTGAAGTCTTTATTAGTGTAAACTGCTTGAAGTTGTTTACAGAAAGTGAGATATGTCAAATCGATTGTCGTAACCAAGCAGGCCTGCATTATTTACTTAAGGGGCATTACTCAATTCACCCATATTTTCCCCACCACATTATTCGAGATATTCTTTTTGCCTAATATATTTATACACACGGAACTCAGTGTCCAATATATTTACACTCACGTAATTCAGTGCCCAATATATTTATACACACGGAACTCAATGCCCAATATATTTATACTCACGTAATTCAGTACCCAGTATATTTATACACACGGAACTCAGTGTCCAATATATTTATACATACGTAACTCAGTGCCCAGTATATTTATACACACGTAATTCAGTACCCAATGTATTTATACACACGGAACTCAATGCCCAATATATTTATACACACGGAACTCAATGCCTAATGCCTAATGAGCATAATCCTTAATGAGTGATTACTTTCTAGGCAACTTTCAAAGTTGTACATGTATGTGCTTATATATATTACTTAGGTACGTTAACTGACAGTGTTCACAAGTTTTGTTACAGTTGTGACCAAGCACAAAGAATGCGCTTCATCCAGTGAAATGGAATTTCCTTAAATACTATTTGACATTTGATGAATGTATGGAGTTAGTTTATATAAATTTTGTGAGTAATTAAAAATGAAAACTATTTAACTCAGCTATAACCCTGCTTGTAGGTAGTTAATGGGGCTTTATTTCAATGTTATGCGCATGAGTGATCACGTGATTGCTAGGAAGTTGCAGTATAAATGACCCTACTGTGCCTAATCCAAAATACACACACAACACCACCACAACAGAATGAAGACAGAAAGTAAAAGAAACAAGTATATATGCATTAGAATTTTAATCTGAAAGAAATTCACTCTCATACTAGGGATCGAATTTTTAAATAAATCCAACATAAAACACTCGCTTGCTATGCAGGCAGGCCTATCTAGTACATTCACCAGGAACACACTTTGATATTAGCAGTCAGACAACGAACTTTGATATTAACAGTCACACAACGAACTTTGATATCAACAGTCACACAACAAACTTTGATATTAACAGTCACACAACGAACTTTGATATTAGCAGTCACACAACAAACTGTAATATTAACAGTCACACAGCAAACTGTAATATTAGCAGTCACACAATAACGTACTAAGAAATAAAATGACAAATCGAAGTACGAACTCACAACCCGCCCCACAGTATAATATTAAACGCCAAATTACATAATTGATTTGACAGAAGTATAGGATTCCATCCTACAATAAAATCATTATACAAAAGATTGCCAATTTAAAACACATATTTAAACATGTTGCTTAATCAAACTCCAAGTACGCCCGAACCTATCCCGGGCCGGTAGTGACTAAAGTTGAAATATTTCCAAGCTCTTATTATTGCACTAATCTATTTGTGATGTTGACTAAATTAGAAAAAAGATTCTTTCACGCCCTGTTGCGCTTTGGCGGTAGATTGTTGCAAAAGCAAAAGTGAGGTAATGTCTTAGAGTAGGATGGATCCTTGTGATGCTGTCAACTTGAGGATGCGCCAAATGCTTGAAGGGATCTGAAAGTGTCCATATATGAAACGGAAAATGCTAGAAGGCACATGAAAGTACATATAGGACATGGAAAAAGCTAGAAGGGGCACATGAAAGTGTCCTTACAGGACAAGGAAACACGACACCGGAAAATGCGTCACACCACGACGACAGCAGTTTTGTCTCGAAATTGCAGTGCACAAACAACCGAGAGTAAACGCACTGCAGACTATCACACACACACACACACACACACACACACACACACACACACACACACACACACACACACACACACAATAAGACAGATACAGGGAGGCAAGGTTAACGAATTTTCTATTAATACAAGACAGACAATTATTTCTTTTTAATATAATGCATTTTTGACAATGTTTATTATCTTTGTGTAAACAACAAGATACATATTTCCATCTTAAAATATCCCATTATCTGGTATTTTCTAGGACTAACGTCCAATATTTACGTACCGTGTTGTACATATCAGTGTGTACATATTGTGTATATACTACACGGTCATAACACTTAGCACGTTTATGAGAAATACTTTACTTTTTCATTTCTTCCTTATTTAAAAAAGTGATCGTAAACAATCATTTACAAACCAGCAGAGAACTGCAAGAATGAATTTCTTATTTCACAATGAACGAACAATTAAACTGTCCTCTTTGCAAATACGAGATGTCAGACCCGTAAGGCCCCGATGAGAGTAGACATTTCTTTTCTAGAAGCACGTTCTTGTTTTGTCTTTTTCTTGTCTTTCCTTCTTGTTGTTTTCTTCTTTCTTAGTCCCACTTCATCTAGCGGTGTCGACAATTTAAAGCCAAGGGCGGCTTTTGTTGACTTCTGAATAAAATAGAATAAGAATTAAAACAAAAGTAAGTGATCGTGTCTCTATGCAACTATATGTATGTGTGTGCTTGTTGTTGGTGTGTTTGTCTATGAATGTTTGATGGCACGCGCACACGTTTTTGTTTTGTGGAAGTTTGAAAGCTTTGTCTATTAAGATCACTTATGACAAAACTATTAAAACTAGAAAAAGTTGCTCAACAATGCCTTTAGCCTTGAAAGCGGCTTAATGTCCTCAGCAGAGATAACGAAAAAGATTTGAAACACTTTGCTGAAAGGAGTTTCTTTGATGCCAGAATTAAATCACGTTATAAATGGAGGTCCTATCTTTTATTTTAATGCCAGAATTAGAACGCGTTGTAAAGGAAAGTCATATCTATTTCATTTATGTCAGAATTAGAACATACAAAGGGAGGTTATATCTGTTTCTTTTATGCCAGAATTGAGCACGTTATAAAGGAAAGTCATAGCTATTTCTTTGATATCAGAATTAGAACACATTATTAATGGAGGTTATATCTGATTTTGTGCCATAATTACAGTACCGTAATAAAGGGAGGTTATATGTGTTTCTTTTGTTAGAATTATAACATTATAAAGGGAAGTTATATTTGTTTGTTTTATGCCAGAATTAGAACACTTTATAGAGGAGGCCATTTTTTAATAGAATTTTTAGAATTAGAATTAGAACAGGTCATAAAGGGAGGTCATACCTGTTTCTTTAGTGTCAGAACTAGAATATGTTATAAAGGGAGGTCATATATGTTTCTTTTATGTCAGAATTAGAACATGCCAAAAAGGAAGTCATATCTGTTTCTTTGAATGAAGCTCGTTCCGTTGCGTCTGCATTTAGCTCTGATTAAAAAAAATAGCGACAAGCAAATCAATGGAGAAGATGAAAAATAAGGATATGTTTACCGCTAAAAATAAATGAATGTACAGAGCGTGATATACATATAATTGCCTGCTAAAAATAAACACATGCACATACAGACGTGCAGTATGTCTGCTAAAACTAAATAAATGTACATTATATAATAACAATAATAAATGCTACTGATGACAATGATTGTGGTGGTGCCGGTGGAAACGATAATATACTAATGAAGACAAAGTTTTTGCTGGTAGCAAAAATAATGTTGGTAGTGATGATGATTTGTGGTGCAGGATTCAGAATTATGTTAATTTGTTATTTTTTTAAGATGACGATTGCGTACTTTACCTTCTCATTGTGTGTGCGTGCAATGAAAAATAAACATCAACAACCTACACTGACCATCTCTACTCTTCACTACTGTAAGCACTATTTACATTTCACCCACACCCTCAAGTAACCCTAAGTGACAATTTCTGACAATCACATTAAACTGCTTATCAAACAAAAAGTTTATCCTGAGTGAGTCATAACAGTTCTGCCCAAATTGTTGGTCTAACCTTTAAAATGCCGCCGACTGTAGAGGTCATAATAAGCTCCGCAAAATCACTGACCATTGACTCTCTGGTTTTCTCAGTGCGTTCCGTTGACACGGATGACTGGGAGACATTTAATGGTTTGAGGAGAGGCGGGGCCGTACCCAACGAAAATGAATATGCTTTGGTAAACATCGGTTTCCCGTCTGACAAGATGCGCGTGTTGTAGTCACGCACGCGCTGGCGACGTAACCGATCCTCCCACTTGCGCGTTCGATCTTGCAGGACATGTCTTTCAACCGACCTCATCAGTTTCCTGACACAGAGAAGTACACGTTTCGTTTAATTCGTGTAAACATTGAATGGTAGGCTGCTCACGTGTACGTTTGTACGATCGCACACTGTCAAAAAATAGCACGCTTGTCACTTAATTAGTACACTTGTTACAACCTTGTACACGTCATAAACTATTAACATTGTCACACAGCAGTACACTATCACAAACTAGTTCCCATATTACCTATTGCTATAACCTCACATTATCACAAACCAGTACACTATAACAAACTAGTGCTGTGTCACAACTTTATTCATTGTCACAAATGTCATTGTCACAAACCAACATATACCTCGTACATTACCACAGACTAGTACAATTTCGCAAACCACTAGGCTGTCACAAATTAACATACTGTCAAAAACTACCATACTCGTCCATTATTACAAACTACTGAACAGTCACAAACCAACACTATCACGAACGAGTACACTGTACCAAACCAACACACTGCCAAGAAGTAGTATAATGTCATAAACCAACACACTCACGAACTAGGACAATGTCAAAAACCAATACACTATAACACACTAGTACACTGTCAAAACCTCGTCCTTTATGACAAACTAGTGCACTCTTACAAAACCAGCACACTGTCACGAACTAGTACACTGTCACAAACCAACACACTATTTTACACGTAATACAGGCAAAACTTCGTTTGTTACCAGTGGGCATACTGTCACCCACTTGTACATTGCCTAAAACCATCACACTATAACACATTAGTAGACTGTCAAAACCTTCATTATCACAAACTAGTACACTATTACACAGCAACACACTGTCACAAATAACGCACAATTAGTAGACTGTCAAAACCTCGTCCATTGTCACAACTATTACACAGATACCAGCATATCGCGAAATAATACATTGTCAGAAACTAACACACTAAAATCCCGCTGTCTAAACTCTAAACCTTGCCATCTATCACGAACTAGTGCGAAATTACAAACCAGCACACTGTCACGAACAAGTACACTGTTTTCCAACCAGCACACTGTCACGAACTAGCTAATGCCTTTTCACGTCAGACGCTCAGCACACAATGCCAGAGCGAGTTAAGAAAAGAGTACACAGAAACGAAACCGTTTTGCGAGGGCTCTATAAACGACACGTGACTGATTGATTACAATATATATCGATAGCGAAGTTTGGTTTCATGAAGAATAAAAATACATTTATGATTGATTAACTAATGAACATACTAAAAATATTATTGTAACGTTCATTTGAACTTATGAATAAGCTATAAACATACACGTAAATAATGCAATGATGTATGCTACAAACATAATTGATGTAACCCATTCTTATCACATGCGTACTCGTAACTAATTTCTCGCACATACTTTAAAGAAACCCATACTTTATACTATCGCACATACAATAAATAAACCCGTAATTTATTTCACGAAGTACGCTTCATACACATCAGCAGCTTAGTTTATAGTGTATGTATACACCCGTGATTGACTTCACACTTCTTTCATACTCATAAATTATTTTACGAAGTATACTATATACCCGTAATTGATTTCATCGGTTCCGTC
Source organism: Sinotaia quadrata (assembly GCA_028829895.1). Lineage (NCBI taxonomy): Eukaryota > Metazoa > Mollusca > Gastropoda > Architaenioglossa > Viviparidae > Sinotaia > Sinotaia quadrata. The sequence goes on from CM054181.1 coordinate 30,094,763, forward strand.
TGCGCCGACCTCGGCCAACGATGCGGCAAGTGCTCGCCTTTCAAAAGGATGAAGGGGAACATTCGATTGCTAGAACATAGAGCAGCAGGGCAAATATAATTCGGCCAAATAACCAGGCAAATATAATATATAAAATATCCAGAAAAGTGTAATACGGTGAAATAGCCGGCAAGTATAATATGGTGACATAACCAAATATAATATATTGAAATAGCCATGAAAATATAATCTGATGAAATAGACATACAAATACATGATATGGTGAACTAGCCATGGAAATGGAGGTTAATGAAAAAGCCAGGCAAATTTAACATGCAAAAAATAACCAGACAAACAACAGGCATGCCATAGAATATGGTGAAACAGTCAGGCAAGTATAATAGTCATTCAAATATGATGAAATAGGCAAACAACTATACTAGAAAGTACTCAGGAGAACATAATGAGAATGAATGGCGGGACAATGAAACAGACAAGATTTGCCCAGCAAATGTAATAAGAAATAATAGCTGGAACTCTTAAATGAGAATCATTTTTTACTGAAGAAGACGTATAGTGGGTTATAATAAGAAGGAATGGTCAGGAAAGTATAAAAAAAACCAAATTGCATGAATAATAAGAAGAAATAGCCATACAGTGTCATAAGAACAAATTCAATCAAAATTATCATCATCATCATCATCATCATCATCGTTGTCGTCATCACCGCTGCCTCCATCGTCATCGTTGTCATCGTCATAGTCCTCACCATCATCATCATCATCGTTGTCATGATTAACAACATTAACATTAATAATAATAATTATTATTATTATTATAAATGTCTCGATAGTCTAGTAAATAGCAGAGGGCAAAAAAAAATGATCCAGAAAGTTAAGCTATCCGATCCATATTGACCAGATTGTTGGGTGACAGCTTCAAATCCCATCTCTGGACTTTTGATGATGGTAAGAGTAGTCCCCCCTCAAAACTACACCTACACAAATCCCATTTATCATGGAGAAAACAAAATGTAATTCTATACCGATCAGAATTCGCCCAGGTTAACAAGGTCTGCGCTAGACACTAATGTTTCAGGGTGTTCTAGCGAAAACCTGAGATAAACTAGAGAGGAAAAACGAACAATAGGAAAACACTAGTTTCTCAGATTAGAAATGTGGAATGTAAAAGTAGAAGTGATACTTGTAGTGATTAGTAACTTAAGAAAGTGGGTTAATCCTCAAATGACGTCTATTTTGTGAGTATTGCGCCTTGTACTCTCTTATTTCCAGGCGACGAGCATGTCAAGTGTAGGAGAAAGCACAAACATGTTGAGTGAAATAATAACGCCAGACAGAGAGACATGTCAAGTGTAGGAGAAAGCACAAACATGTTGAGTGAAATAATAGCGCCAGACAGAGAGACATTTCAAGTGTAGGAGAAAGCACAAACATGTTGAGTGAAGTAATAGCGCCAGACAGAGAGGCATACCTGAATCCTATAGATGAATTCCTTCTGAGATACCTTCCCTTCCACATTCTTGTCAAAGCTCCGCAGCATCTCCAGCGGCCGTATCATGTGTTCTCGCAAATGCTCCATCAACCGCTCCATTGGATCACGATATCGCTCTGTTATATGCAGACAACACTCGTTTACTAAAACTGTTCTATTTACTGTTCAAAACTGTTCAAAGCAAGGTTAAGGCTTCAAAATATACAAGCTAGCAAAGCTTTCTCAAAGAAAGATCAAGGCTTAAAAATATACAGCTCTGACGTCGCTAAGCTAACAAGATTTCACAGAGCAAGGTCAAGGCTTCAAAATACACAGCTCGAAAAGCGAACAAGATTGCTCTAAGCTAAGCCAAGACTTCACACTGAAGGATGCTGACATCACCAAGCCAAGATCGCACAGTATACAGTATAGAAGTCTAAAGCAAACAAACACAAGAGCTCATAAAGCAAATAAAAAACATCTTACAGCCAAAATCAAGATCTCTCACGTTATACAGTATGCATCCTCAAAAAGCAAATTCAAGATTTCACAAAGAATAATGTTTGCCAAACAAAATAATGCCAAGTATTATGAAATGCAGGATAGAGAATAGCGCAAAATTCGCAAACACAAGAAATTAACAAAGAACAAGCTAAACATACCAACAGTAATGAAACTGTCACACATCTTTACCTTCATTGTCAGCAAATAATAGTGAATATATTTATTCATTGTATAGATTGCCCAAATAATAGTGATTGTATTTATTCATTGTATAGATTGCCCAAATAATAGTGAATATATTTATTCATTGTATAAATTACCCAAAAAATAGTGAATATATATATTCATTGTACAGATTGCCCAAACTTAATATTTCCTTAAATGGAAATGGCAAATGAGTAAAGAACTAACAAAACGACTATTGAATTGATTAAGTAACTAACTAATGAACTAACTGATTACTGGACTACGTAATAATAAGAATACTAAAATGTACCTAACAAACTACGTCATTAGCATAAGTACTAGGTAAGTATTATAGTTAATTTCAAGTAAATCTTGAGAAAAATTCATGACCTAATCTTCGTCCTATTACGTCATGGATAAATACAACGCCACCATGAATAAGCCGAAAGTCCCGTAATTCTCCAAGAGCAATAGCAAGCAGCTCTGTTTCCAAGACAACTGGAACATTCTGATCAGAAACAAAAGACGAATTAATGTAATTACATAAAGATACTAACCCTGAGCACAGAACTTGATTAAGCATCAGTAACATATAAACAGTAATACTAACACGTAACAAATAAACACAATAAAACAAATAAGTATTAGAGGCTGTATAATCAGGGAGTAATTAATGAATTACAGTCCGTTGAAATAATTCATTGAATGTTTCATCAGACAATTTACTAAATGATTCCTCTCTCTCTCTCTCTCTCTCTCTCTCTCTCTCTCACACACACACACACACACACACACACACACACACACACACACACACACTTGCACAAGTGTCAAATAGACAACGTCATGAGTTTAAGTAAATGAAAGACAATAATAAAGCGGAACTCTAGACCACTATTGTAATCTTACCTTTCGATCCAATAAACATAATCTGTACTCGAATCCAAAACAGCAGTCATACTTTTAGATTCAACAAAATTTAGCATGTACTATAATCAGCGACTGAACTCATACCTCTAGATCCAACAAACGTAACCCGCTTTCTTTAGACCCTGCCGCCTGTACCAAATCCATGGCACCTGTAGTCGTTAATGGGTTTCCTCCCAACTGAAATTCAAAAAGAATTTTTATTTTATTAATAACCTACAAATACATGAATCAGTTTCATAAAATGATTCCTAAAGATGCTTTGAAACATTAAAAGTATTTGTAGTAGCTGATTAATATTTTTAAGCTTACAACTTATTGCATCCATTAGATCAAGGGTCAGAGAAGGTTTTTGAGATATTACCCCAAATCTCTTTGTGTTAAATGAAATTGCCTCCCGACTTCAAAGTAATCAAAAACATGCTAAATGCTCTTAAAATGAAGAATAAATATTCTCAAAGTCAAGAACTAATAAGAGACTTAAACAGCCACACATGTTGTCATTAGAAAATCATACGTACAAAATTAATAAAAAGGATTGAAGAACTGAAGACTTTCATTCAAAATATATCCATCCACTTCAAGTTTTGGGGAAACTGAATTGTTTCATTGTTTGTAAAACAGCATCCATATCAGGGCTTTTAGATGTCAGACCAATTTGGATGCTGTCTTCGCGGTCCAACGGATTTCTGTACTTTGTTTTCAAGTTCATAAGGGGAGAAAATCCTTGTTCATAAAGGCAGATTACTGCAAAAGACAGCAGCATTTTTGACGCTTCTACATGTACACGTTTAAAAGCCGTTGAGGTGTTTGAAATCGAAAATGATGAAGAGACCTATCTTGTTATGAAATTCCACGTGTGCTTCACTGTTGGAGCGAAGTTCAAGAGGTGCGTCTTCCAATCATTTAGGCTCTTCGGGCACATCAGGAAGTTGACAGTTGAAGGGATTTACAACCCAGCTGACAGTATGAGAATCTAACTCTGGAAAGTAATCCGAGAACTGCTTTTTGACTTTGGTCAGATGGCTTTTAACTGACTCCTTGATATCATAAAGACTGAGACCTTCACAATTTTCCTAAATCCTGCTAGCCTTCGAAAGGCGGCCATCTTGTTTTGTTCTACTTCCTGTTTCAGTACAAAAGCTATGATCCCAATAATTGAATCTTTACTCTTGCTAAAAATACATTGATGTGTTTTTCTCTGGCAATTCCCCGTTTAATGAATTCATACCCAAAAGAAATGTCAGCTAATATGCAAGATGCGCAAGATGAGTGGAGGTCCTCAACCTATCTGCAAAGACATATTTTGGGTCCACCAGAAATATAGTTCAAATTTGAGCCTACACTCGATTCAAACATATCCACCCGAAAGCCACCTCCCTTCAGTATGAAAAAGGGAAAACTAAATATTCAGCCTCCCCATCCATACCCAAGTCACGAAATAGCTGCATGTTAAGTGCATATCCTTTGACAGCGTTGACAATCTTTAATTACATCATTCATGACAGTTACCAGTTCGGGCTCCAACTACTTTACAAGCAATGCATAGCTATGGATCATACAGTGGGTAACTTCAATTTTTGGATTCTGTTCTTTTTACCAAAGCCGAAAAGCGAGTAACTGAATTAAAACATGGAAACTAATAACATAATAACAACTCTCAGTCGACCGGAGAAAAGGGATTGGAAGAGAAAAGCAGAATAATGGCAGCAGTTGCAAATATGACTCAGAGGACTTTCATAAGATTACATCACCACTGCAAATCAAGCCACGTACCTTGGAATAGGGGACCGTATGGGCTAGCGTACTCATAGTCGGGAGTTGAGATCATAAAAGACATTTTTAAGGACTAGCCGAAATGGCGTCTTTGAAAAGGTCATGAGGCTTATCAAAGGGAGTTAATTTTATCAAAGTAGCAATTTATTGTTGATCTATTAAAATTGAGGGAGACAATTAATAGGCAAATGAGTTCGATGACCTCACAATACTTTATTTGTATTTTTTTAGTCTTCATTTGCCCCCAACATTTTCATCTTTACCGCACTTGGGATAATTTACCCGTTTCCCGACCCCTGGCCTATATAAAAGCAGAGAGCAATTTTATGTGGACAAATACTGAAATATTGTTTTTCACACACACACACACACACACACACACACACACACACACACACACACACACACACACACACACACACACACACACACACACACACATACACACACACACACACACACAAACGCACACACACACATACACACATATATTTGCCAAACGTAAACTATATTTTCTTACTCGTAGAATTTTCAGAGTAGAGTTCTTCTTGAGTGCTCGTGATAAGACCAGAGCGCCATTCCAGTTGATGTTGTTGTGAGACAGATTGAGCTCTTGCAGAATGCTGTTCTCTTTCAGACATTCGGCCAGAGCCACGGCACCTTCGTACGCCATTCCATTCCAAGACAGATCCAAGATCCGTAGTCCGTTGTTCACCTGTTGTTCGTAATATAGTTTGATAGAGAAGTTAGATGATATTTACTATCGTCACTCTCACTTTAATGTATAATAAAGGAGGTTTTGCAAAGGGATATTTACTGTTTTTCATCTATACCTTTATCCATAATAAAGTTTAACAGAGACATCTTTGTAAAGTGATATTTACCTTTGATTTGTTAGTAATAAAGCATGTTAGATTGATTTGTTCGTAAGTAAAGCATGTTAGATTGATTTGTTCGTAGATTGATTTGTTCGTAAGTAAAGCATGTTGGATTGATTTGTTCGTAATAAAGCTTGTTAGAGATTGGTTTGTTCCTAATAAAGTTTTGTTGGAGATTTGTTTGTTCGTAATAAAACTTTTTAGAGATTGTTTGTTCATAGTAAAGCATGTTAGATTGATTTGTTAGTAATAAAGCTTTATAGAGATGGTTTGTTCATAGTAAAGCATGTTAGATTGATTTGTTAGTAATAAAGCTTTATAGAGATGGTTTGTTCATAGTAAAGCATGTTAGATTGATTTGTTAGTAATAAAGCTTTATAGAGATGGTTTGTTCATAGTAAAGCATGTTAGAATGATTTGTTAGTAGTGAAGCGTGCTAAATTGATTTGTTCGATATAAATCTTGTTAGAGATTGATTTGTTCGTAAGTAAAGCACGTTAGATTTCATTTGTTCGTAATAAAGTTTATAGGAGATTGGCATGTAAGTAATAAAGATTGTTAGAGATGGGTTTGTTCGTAATAAAGTTTGTTGGCGATTGGTTTGTTTGTAATGAAACTTGTTAGAGATAGATTTGTTCGTAATAAAACTTGTTTTTCTCCACTATACTGTTTCACTGCTATATTAATCTTACTTGCTAATTTACCGACTTTAAGTTCTAAAGACGGCGGAGTCTTAAAACAGCATATGTTATGTTCGATTATCTTATAAAAACATATAAAGTCTATGTACTAATGAAAACTGTTGTAGTAGCTGCTATGTGCTTTTCTCTCAAGAACATGGCAACCAAAGGAAAGCAAACTGACCAAAAGACTTTGACCGATGGCCGCAGCACCGCTGAGTCTGATGCAGTTCCAAGACAATCGAAGAAAAGCCAGCCCGCTGTTTTCTCCTGCAAACACAAAGTCATCAATAGCAATTTTTGTTTCCCATTTCTAAACTTGTTTAACCAGAGTTGTGCACGTTTAGACAGACATCAGTGATGACGACACTTCGAAGAATGGATCTGTAGCATTTATTATTGTTATATTTCACACTTAGAAGTGTGGATTTATAGAAATCATTATTGTTGTATTTCATACATGGAAGAAGGGGTCCAAAACATTTATAATTGTTATATTTCACACTTAGAAGTGTGGATTTATAGAAATCATTATTGTTGTATTTCATACATGGAAGAAGGGGTCCAAAACATTTATAATTGTTACATTTCACACTTAGAAGAATGAGTTTATAGCATTTATAATTTTCGCATTTCACACATTTTACACTAAGGAGAATGAATTTATAGCATTTACATTTGTTGCATTTCACACATTTCACACTTAGAAGAATGGATCAAATGCATTTATAATTGTTACATTTCACACATTTCACAATTAGAAAAATGGATCCATAGCATTAATAATGAATTTATAGCAATTATAATTTTTACTTTTTGCACTTGGAACATTTATAATTGTATATTTCACACATTTCACATTTACAAGAACGGATCTTGAGCATTGTTACTTATAAATTTTTTTTTATACAAAAGTAGCATGCAGAAATAATATGATTGTGTAACTCTAATAAAATTTGCTCTAAGTTTAAATCTTTTTTCACTGTAATACTTCAATTAAGGCATCATTCTATATAATACTGTTGCTTATTTTAAGGCATTTAGAAATGAATATTTTTTTAATATTTGAATCAAATGTTTGCATTTAGAAATGAATATTTTTTTTATATTTGAATAAAATGTTTGCAATTAAGTAAATTAGGAGTAGGTTTTTGCAATTGAAAAAGTGAGAGAGACGAGTGGTTATCTTCTGGAGAATTATTAATAAATTTTAAAGTGATTCTCATCACTTGTTATGAGTGATTTAACAACAGTATTAATCATAAGCAATAACTTGAGTGACGTTGGTGTCACTGAATTTGTTAATGTGTGACGTGTCACGTGTTCGTACACAAGAGTTATTACCTTTATGACTACTTTTGTTAATCCCTGTACTATTTGAATTTTCCAAGTTAGAAAACCTATCTCAATTTAAATTTCAACTTGCTTATTTAATTTTGATAATTAACACTTTTCGTTTAATATGGACAGTTTGATATGTACATTGGCCGCTGGAGGCAAATCTTTGTTAGTCAGACAATCGCGTATCCCCGCCAAGATCAAAAGTCATAAGAATGCCAAAATCACTTAGGCAATAACGTAGCTTGCAGGCGCATGATCTAACAAAAAAGATTTCGATCCGGTAACACTCAATGCTGGTAAATGTTTATTTTAATCTGCAGTGAATGATGCTCCTAATTTATGTATGTATGTCGAGACATGCATACATACAAACATACATGCATACATACATATAAAAATATATACATTATACACACATAAACATACATGCATATATATATATATATATATATATATATATGAATTCAAGAATACATACATACATATATAAACACACACACACACACACACACACACACACACACACACATATATGTGTGTGTGTGTGTGTGTGTGTGTGTGTATATTCTTATATATTATCAAAACATCAAAAGTAACTATCTGACACGTAAACCATTGTAGGAATGAAAACTGTTCTGTGAATAAATAACATTCTCTCACAAACAGGATCATCACTACGTCAATCAATAAGACATGCATCCTCTCTGTGCAGACATAATAAAAATTTATTAGTGAAAAAAAAATTATTAGTTACCACCTGAGGCGTAACGAGAGCTTCAAAATGGCGATCAATACTTTTACAATTTACTTCATCAACAGTCAACGGCCTTTTAACGTTCTACTGTTTCTTTCATTTTTTATATATTAAACATCGACAGCAGCACACAGGCACGACAGATTATTTCATGATTCATTTGAAATTGAGCCGTGATGCTGACGACGCACGTCAGTCATAATTAATCTCAACAGATCCAGTCACGCCCTAATTAATGCGCTTACTGGATAAATACGAAGTGTTACATTTACAATTTTAACGCGAATGCTACTCAGCAGTACAGTTGATGTTGCACGACATTAAAAGTTAGAATAAATTTAATTAATTAAAGTGTCAAAAGCCACACATTCATTTTTTTTTAATTTATACAATTTATTGTCCAACATAATAAAAGAGCTGAAGGTGATTTACCAATAGCAGCTGCTAGAATGCGGAGTCCACGATCTTCCAGGCGGTTCTTGGACAAGTCTAGAAATCGCAAGGAGTTATTCATCTGAAAGCAGCAATCAGAAGCAATCTTCATCTCTCTCTCTCTCTGTCTGTCTCTCCGTCTATCTATCTATCTATCTATCTATCTATCTATCTATCTATCTATCTATCTATCTATCTATCTATCTATCTATCTATCTATCTATCTATCTATCTATCTATCCATCCATCCATCCGTCCGTCCGTCCGTCTATCTATCTATCTATCTATCTATCTATCTATCTATCTATCTATCTATCTGTCTGCCTATCCATCCGTCCGTCCGTCTATCTATCTATCTATCTATCTATCTATCTATCTATCTATCTATCTATCTATCTGTCTGTCTGTCTGTCTGTCTGTCTATCTATGTATCTATCTATAACTATAAACGTACCTGAAGCAGATATGAGAGTAAAGGAATGGAATTAGTACCAATCTTGGAATCTGTAAAACATTTATTTAAACATTGATTGTTTTTAGACAGAAATCACAATTTCAAGTTTTTTTGGAGAATAAAGAATTTTGCTTTTGTTTAAATTAGTATGTATCCAAATGTATGTTAAAAGAACTTTTGAAACAGCTTAATGTATTATTGGCTCATTTCAGCAATTTGCTCGTTTTAGTGGCTTTTTCTTTAGTAATTTTTTTTTCTTTTCAGTCTTAAAAGACCAAGCGGCATCAGATTTCAATCGTAAAGAGTGGTGTAAACAAGTCCATCATGAATATAATTTTAAAACGTATATTTGAGTATATATATACTCAAATATCATTAATAATAATCATCCATAACTAATTACAAGTGATGAAGAAATCTTAATTTGTTTATTAATAATTCTACCAGGGGACTCCACTCATGTCTCACTTAGTAGATTATATGGGTGTAGTAAAAGTCTTCTCTCTTCCGCAACAATAAGACAGACATTTTACTGTCTCACAATATTTTCGTAGATGGAAACGTCAGCCAGTTCTAGCATATTCTTTACCTAAGTTGTTATATTAACTCTGTTACTTACAAAAATATCGTTATTCATAGTTCCTGAAGGTCATGTAATGTTGATATTTACCAAACTATATAATAATTAAATTTTAAAATAGAGACAAGCAACTTTACCCCACCACAATATATATTATTTCTCTAGATGTGTGTCGCTATCTGAAACACTACTTCTGTGTGTGTGTGTGTGTGTGTGTGTGTGTGTGTGTGTGTGTGTGTGTGTGTGGCTATATCAAATATTATTTCCCTAGATGTGTATCACTATCTGAAATATTATTTCTCTAAATATGTGTTTATATGCATACGTGTGTGTTTCAGTATAGGTCAAAGGTGCTCATTGCACGCTTATCGCTGAGATCCAGACCACTGATGTGTGTGTTTGTGTGTGTGTGTGTGTCGCTGTAGGTGTGGAGATCTCTGCTCATTGCACGCTTACCGCTGAGATCCAGACCACTGATGTGTGTGTTTGACAAAAGTAGGCGTGCAACCTGTGCAACCCCATCATATCCTAAAGAATTGCCGGATACATCCTGCAAAATGATTCCATGTCTTTTGAACGTGATGGCAAATACTAGTAGTTTAAATACGTGAGACAGATGTTAGTAGTTTAAAGAACGTGATGACAGATGTTAGTAGTTTAAAGAACGTGACGACATATGTTAGTAGTTTAAAGAACGTGAGGAGAAATGTTAGTAGTTTAAAGAACGTGATGACAGATGTTAGTAGTTTAAAGAACGCGAGGAGAAATGTTAGTAGTTTAAAGAACGTGAGGAGAAATGTTAGTAGTTTAAAGAACGCGAGGAGAAATGTTAGTACTTTAAAGAACGTGAGGGGAGATGTTAGTAGTTTAAAGAACACGATGACAGATGTTAGTAGTTTAAAAAACGTGAGGAGAAATGTTAGTAGTTTAAAGAACATGAGGAGAAATGTTAATTATAGAACGTGAGGGGAGAAATTAGTTTAAAGAACGTGCGCTCAACATCACAGGTGCACAAATTGCTAGGAGAGTTTATACATTAGCAACAAACAATTGTTACGTTAAAGTTGATGAAAAGAGTGGGAGTTGATGAAAAGAGTGGAATCACTCATGCACCAACGGCAGATACGCTAGAGCTGATGAAAGGAGTGCAGTCGCTCGCGAACATCAAACGGAAGGTACGTTAGAGTTGATGAAAGGAGTGCAGTTCGCTCACAACATCCAAAGACTGTTAAGTTATAGATCTTAAATAAGAAGTAAAGTCCTTGCCACTTATTTCACCTCTACCAGAACCAAGCAACTTTCACTACCATGACAGATTTTCTATGTAAGTTTTTTTTTAAAAATTAAAATAGCTAAGGTACACTTTTAAAGAAATAAATATTATGTTGGAGTCACGTTTCTCTGAGCTAAACACCACACAATATATTGAAACATTGTAGTAAATTATGTATACTATTCAACAAACAAAACCGTTCAACAGTTTTCTATCTCTCTCCATCCCATCCTCTTAGAAATTACATTTCTTTATTTCATGTCATTAGAACTATTAGATTAGAAAAAAGTAAATAAAATTCAATTACCCTTCTTGAAGTTACAGACTGAACGTCTTGATTTCAACATTACATTTGATCTTAACAATGGTACAACAGTAAAATAATTAACTTATACAACTGAAATTCTTGATTTCAAGGTTACATTTGATCTTAACAATACTACAACTGTAAAAAATTATATACAACTCAAGCATTTACTTCAACTCGGACACTTTCAAAAATACCATCATAAGGAGTGCCCAATGTCGGGTTACTCTGACAATTTAACAATTTATAAAACAATTTAATTTTAAAATAAGGATAGGCAAATTTACTCCACCACATAATCAGCGGGTAATTGATGGAGACGTATTACATAATTACCAGGTAAGAGATGGAGACATAATTTTATTACATAATTGCCAGGTAAGAGATGGAAACATGTTACATAACTACCCGATACGAGCTGGAAAAAGTATTACATAATTATCAGGTAAGTGATGAAGACATATTACATAATTACCAGGTAAGAGATAGACACATTTTCAAGAAGACAATCAGACAAACTAGCAGCGCCATCTTTGTCCATCCCAACGTCCTTGAGCAGCAGTCGTTTTATCCTCATGTTGTCCTACAACAGCAGTAAACAATACAATTATTTTATCCAAAGATTGTTCTACAACATCAAACAATATCAAACAATACAGAGTTATGCTATCCTAAGATTTCCTACAATAGCAAACAATACAGAATTATTTTAACCTAGTGTTCAAATATATCAAACAATACAGAATTATCCTAAGATTGTCTTACAATACAGAGTTATGTTATCCTAAGATTGTCCTACAATAGCAAACAATACAGAATTATTTTATCCTAGTGTTTTCCTACAACATCAAACAATACAGAGGCTTGGATACATTTTGCAAGAGTGTGGTTTCAATGGACATCACAATTTTTTTCTTTTATCCATTATAACCCTAAATTACTATCAATAGCACAGCACTTACATTAATACAATGGTGTTGTTTCAATGGACATCACAATTTATGTATTTTTTCTTTTATCCATTTATAACCCTAAATTACTATCAATAGCACAGCACTTACATTAATACAATGGTGTGGACACCACATAGGTAGCCTTAAAATACTGTCAATAGTACAAAACTGTTAACAAATACAGGACAAAGAATGTTTAGCTTCAGTCGACATAACTTAATAGTTAGTTTCACCAAGCAAAACAACAAAAACTTGATGCATATATTTTATTGCAAATACAGTACGGTTTTAAACAGCATCAGCATAAAATAAATTCATTTTGCTTTGCTATGTTTAATTTAGTTCTAAATTATACATCGTAAATTATAACCAATTAATATATAGGCCTATATATATATGCGTGTGTGTGTGTGCGTGTGTGTGTGTGTGTGTGTGTGCGCGTGCGTGCGTGCTTGCTTGTGTGTGTGTGTGTGTGTGTGAAAACTTATATAAGATCAAATCCTGCGCACAACCTACCTTTAGCGCGGAGAAAACTGGTTTTAGGTGGTGACTGCCAATGTTTCTGTGACAAAGGTTGAGTTCATTGTCGCCAAGATGGCGAAGTACTGCAGTCTGCGGCACTGCTTTACGTTTACAGCACTCCCGTTTGTAGTCTTGGAATCGAACAACATCAGCTGACTTGTCTTTGTATTGTTAAGAAAACAGAAAAGTCCATCATATGGTAATTTGGAACCGAAGTAATTTACTATTGGCAAATTAACTTCATTGCAAACTCTTAAAATGTAATCACTATTGCATCATAAGAGTAACAGCTTGGTTGAAAGCTATCTGGATATTATAGAAAGTATTAAAGACAATTACATGCACTTGAGGACCACACAGTACCCTTCCTTTGAACGCAGGATTTAGTAAATCGATGTAGAAAAGACAACTTGCCAATGTTTTTAATCATACAAATTATTCAGTGGTGATTTCATAAATGGTGTAAAACAGCTGAAAATTGGCAGATACTTTTTGGAATAGTCTTTATTGATATCTCTTCTTGGGATAAATAGTTGTGAATATGAAATACAGGACACAAGAAATTTGGCCTTTCTATTGAGCATAAAATCCCTTTGACGTGTTGTAAAAAGAATTTTGAATACCTTTGACGTGTTGTAAAAAGAACTCTGAATGCCTTTGACCACTTGTAAAAAGAACTTTGAATCCCTTTGACATATTGTAAAAAGAACTCTGAATAACTTTGACCAGTTGTAAAAAGAACTTTGAATCCCTTTGACATATTGTAAAAAGAACTCTGAATAACTTTGACCAGTTGTAAAAAGAAATGTGAATGCCTTTGACGTGTTATAAAATAAGCTCTTCAAAGCTGCTATTTCAGAAAGTAAGTAGTCACTTGCAGGAATGATATTTCATAGAAAAAGTAGTCAAGATAATAAAATGGAGGCGGAAGGATTAAAGGTAACAACCGCCCCCTCCCCCCCCCCCGCCCCGCTTCCAGTTAAAGGTATTGGAGTTAGTGTTTAGACCGTTATAATCCTTTATTCATCCTATGTGCTTATCTATTATATTCATTATTACAGGATGTTAATAGTAATTTCCTTTTAAATGCATAATATAAAAAAACCCACACATTTACTTTGACCCTTTGTTACAACGCTGTATGTATGTCATCGTACTTATCCTGTAAAAAACAACTAATGAAATGTAAATTGACTGGATTCAAAACAGGATTTACAAATCCGCCAAGATACTCTCAGAACTAACAAAACTAACAAAGAAACAACCGAAGAGTAGATACGACAAAAACAAGAAATTTTACAGAAAAACTTTAAGTAACAAAAAAATTCTTCTTGTTACCATTTTCATCCAGATATTATAAACCAACATAAAAGACAATTAATTTGTGATTCTAATTCTCTTTCAGCGAGAACAATGCCACGTGATCTGTGACGTATGAGAGCTAGGTTTGAGTGCTGTTCATGGGTTGAATAGTGTGTATTTTCAGGAGGAAGGGGTGGTATAGCAGTAGAGCTCGGTCGTGGGTTGAGCCGAACTCAAGTAAAAGAACTTAAACAGTTAAGTGCTCTTTAAAGCCACTTGAAACATACGAATCGCGCGCGGGTGTGCCTGTGTACGTAAATATGCATTTATGCATTTTTTTCTGACAATTTCTGTCTTGTACGTAAGCGTACGTATTTCTTCATCTGTCTCTCGATCTCTTTGGCTGTCTATTTGCGAATCTGTGTAATCGTTACAGAACATGCATATACTGGTGCGGAACTTATTTAATGCATGAATAAACCTGTGACTTTGCACACGACACATTTTATCTGCGCAGTGAACTGCACTGACTCCACCACCACATGTACCTGCCAGCACGCGAAGAGTAGATAATCATGTTTACAGCAATATGCAATTAACTGAGACATCGCTGCACAAAATTTGAAAAGCACCGGTTGGTATTAGCCACCACTGCATAAGGCTGATGCCCTCTCGACACACTAACCGACCCCAACTGAAGCCCAATTTCACTGTTCTTTGGAAAAGATCCAACTAATCTGTTCTTATTTTGAACAGGATCAACAGTTCGGTTTCCATCTTGACAGGATTAACGGCTCCGTGCTTACTTAAGAAAAGATCAACTTATTTCGGACAGGATCACAGTCGGTTTCTGACTTAGACAGGATCAATGGCGCGTACTTACTTAGGTAAAGATCAACTACTCTGTTCTTATTTCGGACAGGATCAACAGTTCGGTTTCTGACTTTGACAGGATCAATGGCACGTGCTTACTAAGGAAAAGATCAACTACGCTCTTCTTATTTCGGACAGGATCAAAAGTTCGACTCTGACAGAATCAAACAGTTTGGTTCCTACCTTGGACAGGATCAACATCTCTACTTTTACCTTGGACAGGATCAACAGTTCGGCTCTTACCTTGAACAGGATCAACATTCCGATGAAAGAGTTCGGCCACGGTAGTGTCACGATCCAGGTCGGTGTCGTATCCATCCGAGGTCGAGCAGTCACTGGAAACATCCGGATTCACGTTTCCCTCCACTGCTTCGTTAATATCGCGTGGCACTAAATCAATGGTAGAAAATCATGTGTGCAATACATCCTTATTCCTCGTAATCTAAAATTAAAAACATCTTTACAAACTTTTAAAACGTTTTAATTTAGATATGATATTAATAGTTATATTAGTAAGATTTTTATTTCCAATAGACTGCTTCCTGTATATATATATGTCGTGACCAGGCGTTTCTTACGATGCATACTTTTACTTTGGTATAGAAATACTTTTCCATTTTTAACCAACTGAGACATTTTATAATTTTGGATTTGAAAGATTTTGTAGATCTCATCAAACTTAAATTTAAATATCAATGAAGTAATTTTCTTAGTGGAAAACAAACTAAAGATAGAAATAACATTTTATTTTATGACAGAAAAATAATTTAATCAAGAATTATTTATTGATAGAAAAAATAAATCAGGAATAACTACGATCGTTAACTAGATGTCACTTCTGTTGTTGATGTTTTACATTGAAACTTTTTCATCTAGGACTTACTCTCTGAAAGTAGGATTGATTCTCTATAAGATTTGCGTATTTTTGGAGTTTTGTACTTTCTCACATTTTTCACCTAGACTAAGACACACTGAAAGCAATATTAGATGGTTATGGAATTTCATTCTTTATAATCTTTTCCTCTTTGTTTAAGACACTTAGAAAGCAGTTTTAGCTGGTTGTGGATTTTCATATTTTATAACTTTTTCTCTTTGACAAGACAGAAAGCAAAATTAGCTGGTTGTAGTTTCATATTGTATATTTTTTCTCTTTGACTAGACACTTAGAAAGCAATATTAGCTGGTTGTAGAGATTCATATTGTATAACCTCTTTATGTGTTTCTTTCCCTCCTGAATTGAATTTGCGATATGAAATCACCTATTCACATTAGTTTGAATATAAAATCATCAGTATAAATCTATAATGTCATGAAATTAGCCAACCACACTAGGTTTAATTTCTGATATGAATGAATTGTAATATGACAAAATCGATATTGTCAGAATCGCTTACATTTAAGATACCTTAAAATAAAATTGTCATGTCTAGAAATCGTGATAAAATAAAACAAACAGAAGCAAAGCTTCCTCTCAAATTCTAAAGTAGGCATTGTTTGATGTGTTGAAAGTTTTGCACTTGTAAGTCAAAGGTTTGAACTAAATCCCTCTAAGTAAATATAGTAGGTTGAAAGTCTGCGCTAAATGTACTCAAGTAAAAATGTAGTTTTAAGTTTGAACTAATTGCACTCTAAGTCAAAACGGTAGGTTTTAAATTTGCATTAATCATAAAAAAATAATGTAATATTTCAAATGGATTTAATAGAAAGGTTTTACATGTACAACCGAACAAATTACGCCAGGCAAACGGAAGAACTATTGTGTTTAAGGCTTAATTAGTTACAACCACAAATAAATCTGTTGTTTGCTCATCTTGCCTAGGCTGATGAAAGAGTTTGTATTGTAATACAGTAAAATTAAGAAGGAAAATGATAGAAGAAAGAACGAGAAACAAAGAATACAAATTGAGTCAAAATAATTTTCTCCTCCCTCATTTTTCAGTCATTTATTCTCTCTCTCTTACGCAAACGCACGCGTTCACTCACTCACTCACTCACTCACTCACTCACTCACTCACTCACTCACTCACTCACTCACTCACTCACTCACTCACTCACACACACACACACACACACACACACACACACACACACACACACACTCACTCACTCACTCACTCACTCACATCTATCATGTATCAATATATGCGTTTGCTAGCGCTTGAATGAATTCAAATCGATAACATAGAGATGCGTGTTTTCAAGCAGGCCGTCAAGTCCATAAAGACACGATACATGTTTTATAGATTTAAGTGAACCCACTTTTATTAAAAAATAATATCCTCCTTCTGAATTGCAAAGTATTTGTGTCGAGATGAAATGTATAACATCTAAACTAAACTACATCGCCCTGTTTGTGTGTCTAGCTTTTTGAAGGCAGGACAATCCCATCGATCAAGCATGAAGCTGCCTTGTCTGGGACAGAATGGTATCGCAGGTTGCCATTTGAGAATGCACTCTTTGGTCACGTTGGTAAAACAAACGTTTTTTTCGTAGGCGACTTGAAAAGATTCCACTAGCAAACCCAATCAATTATTCAATACTGCAAAGAGACTTTTCAAGCGACGAAATATATGATGCTAGAGATAGTATTCACAAGGCTGCCAGTTTTGACCTACGGACATGAATAAATGAACGAATTTCTTTTTCAACAAAATGCGTTTGGAATGTTTTTTATTACAGACGACAGAACTAACCGATCAACTTTCTAAGGAAACTGTATTCTCATTTTTCACGGCCGACAGCATTGCACTGGCTGACGGGTAAAGAATGTCACATTCTCATTGTTTACAGCATAGCATTGCACTGAGTTATAGGTAAAACATGTCGCATTCTCATTGCACTGAGTTATAGGTAAAACATGTCGCATTCTCATTGCACTGAGTTATAGGTAAAACATGTCGCATTCTCATTGCACTGAGTTATAGGTAAAACATGTCGCATTCTCATTGCACTGAGTTTCGGGTACAACAAGTTGACAAATACGACGAGTCGGCGTACAAAAAAAAATAGCAAACAGAACAAATGAGAATTCTACAAAACTGAAAGTATTTCAAGTAGCCAAATCGGTGGTACACCATATTTAGCAAACAGAACAAATTAGTAAAAACATTTTACTTGAAACCGACCAATCGGCGGTACACAAAATTTAGCAAACAGAACAAATTAGTAAAGAATATACATCAAACCAACCAATCGGCGGTGCACCAGATTTAGGGGGGGGGGGGGCAGAGCAAACTAGCAATAATGTAAATCAAAACAAGTATGCAAATACAAAAATCCGCGACAATATATTAAATA
Organism: Sinotaia quadrata; assembly: GCA_028829895.1. NCBI lineage: Eukaryota > Metazoa > Mollusca > Gastropoda > Architaenioglossa > Viviparidae > Sinotaia > Sinotaia quadrata. Next base: position 30,113,272 of record CM054181.1, read on the forward strand.
GGTTAGTATGCCTACATCACGTTGCTAAGTACATCAAACTGTTCTCTAATCTATAATAAGCCCTAGTGTTCAGTTCTGTAATATAAGCCCTAGTGTTCGGTTCTGTAGTGATGAGGAGAGACAACTGTAAATATGAAACAACGAGGTATGGCATTTCCAGAAATTTCTGATGAAAAACAAATTAGTTAACGCTGAATTTTAGGCTAAATAGCTTTCATCAGAACAACAACAACAACACCAATTGCAGCAACAGAGAAGGAAGAAAGAAAAGATATGCAGTTGTTGAATATCTTATCTTAATTTGACTGTTAAGTTAACTCAATAGTAGTATATAATGCTGAGATATGTATAGTGCATTTATCTTCTGTAGAGTGTGATGAATATCTATTCAGATTCGATATTTAAATAGCATATGTATTTTGACTTTCCATCTCTTAATATAAATATTGTCTTGATAAAGTCTATCTGGCCTAAAAGGCAAAAAGTGTGATTCCTTTGCGTTTTAGTTTTGTCTACTAGCTATTAAAGCGCTTAGAGTTCACATTTGGCATTAGTGTCACATTAACACTCTTGCTATTATATATTTGTAAGAAGTGAATTAATTTATTTGTAATTTACTTTCTGTCACTCACCTATTTCATTGCTGAGGTCATTTTCACGACTTCCGGTCTCTCTGTGGTGGACATCAGCTGTGATCAGCAACTCTTGGTTCTTTCCGCTACTTCCGGTCTCTCTGTGGTGGACATCAGTTGTGATCAGCAACTCTTGGTTTTTTCCACGACGTTGAATCTTGCCTCTAGTGTCGCTAGTTTTCCGACAGTCGTCCACATACTTAGGAGACTCGAACCTTGAGGTCAAGATAATACCAGCAGGTCGGCGAAGGATGCGGGCAGGGCGATTGTAAATGTTAACCTTAGACGGTAGCGGCTTCTCGGCCGAGTTATCGAGATAGTCGGACTCTGGCTGCATTCTTTATGACTGGAATCCAGCACAATCTATCTATCTATCTATCTATCTATCTTGCGAACACAGATCTTTTGTTGCAAACATACATTTATTATTATCATTATTTTTTCGTTGTGCAAAGTGGAAGTATTTGAATTAAGAAAACGAATGGATCAATTTCACTCGTAAAGGAAATGTGTAAAGTGGTGTATTGCTGTATATTTATTGTTAATTATATTTGTCTTTCTCTGTTTGTTTCTTTATAACGTCTTTTGTTTACTGTAATCGGTACGTTATATTGTTTAATGTTTGCTATATTTATTCGTTTTTCGTGTGTAGATTACTTTTATTAATTTTATTGCAAATGGTTTAATGTGTATTATGTTGTTTTATTTTACATGAATTTGACTTACAGCTCATTATACGTACTTTAATGATTATGGTAACATGCAATACATACTTTTCATTACAAGTATTTGAACGATTATTATAATCTGTACTAAATACTTAAGTTCGTTAATGTATTTTAATGATTATAATAATATGTAATACATACTTACTTTTTCTTACATGCATTTTAATGATTATGGTCGTCTGCAATACATACTTACAGTTTACTGTAACAGAGTTGCCTTTGTTTAATCTGTTTGTTGTACTCAAAATAACTAATACAACTGTTCACTGAGCATTTAGTGGTTTTTTGTTTGTTGTTTTAAAAATAATCGGTTTAAATCTTTATTGTGCATTTGATGGTTTACAAAGTAAAGCAATGTAATTGTTCATACTACATAATATTGATTAATTGTTTATTATATTTGGGTTCAACAATGTGTAAATTCGAAAGAAAACATTTTAATAAATAAGTAGCTCTATTGCTTTTATAAATAAGATTTTGTAATAGCTGTATATGCGTTCTTATATTTATCACTTACTAATCAAACTGTACACAAACTGTTAGAAATAAAATTTGATATAGCTGTATATGCGTTCTTATTTCTTTCAGTCACTCCGTATTACTAATCAAACTGTACACAAACTGTTAGAAATAAGATTTCTTATAGCTGTATATGCGTTCTTATTTCTTTCAGTCACTCCGTATTACTAATCAAACTGTACGCAAACTGTTAGAAATAAGATTTGTTACAGATGTGCATGCGTTCGCATTATCTTGCAGACACACTTTTACTAAACAAAGAATCCTCACTCTGAGGGAAAGATAACTTACACAATTTTTTTGCTCATAATAATAATTATAATTTATGTATTCTTGTAATTACACATATGCGATATTAACAGAATCGAATATCGTTGATTTTTATTGTTTAAATTACACCATTTCTTTTGTCGCAAGACACATGTAACCACAAATAAAGAATAATTCGGAAGTAAATTACTTCCTAGTTTAATCCTATTACTGAAACACTTTACAATTAACCTGCAAAAATATTTTATAATTTCTGAATATTTTAGGGTAGACGTTATCGAAGTTGTAATAGGGAATTGTTTGTGACAATGTGGCCAGTGCAACAAAAGTAATAGTATCGCGAGGTTTGTGACAATGTGGCCAGTGCAACAAAAGTAATAGTATCGCGATGTTTGTGACAATGTGGCCAGTGCAACAAAAGTAATAGTATTGTGATGTTTATGACCATGTGGCCACTGCAACAAAAGTAATAGCATCGTGTTGTTTATGACAATGTGGCCTTGCAACAAAAGTAAACTGGTTTCGCATTAAAAACATTTCACCCGAATACAAATATACGGCCTAAAGGTAAAAATTGCACAACACTATAAAATTATAGCAACAATGTGTATACAACTGTAGATTACTTACCATTGTTTAACTTCCAGTAAAATGTATGTCTTTATATTAGATAATCACTGCAAACATCATATCTTATGTCATTGCTTCTTGCTTTCTCAAAACATTTTTAGTGTCGATACTTGCTGTCAAGAGTTCGCACGAAAAAAAGTCTATAACTAAATTTCTTACGACCATATATATATATATATATATATATATATATATATATATATATATATATATCCTTATCGCATTTATATAATGATGTAACTGTTTTCTCTTCTGACAACAAAATGTTGCTCTGGCGAATGAATGAACTGATCGTACACAAACAAGTGTTCAATGTTCAGTCAGGTCAGCGTCGGAAGTTTTATACATCTTTTGCACAGCGTGTCGCGTTGCCAAAGACAACGTAAACGATTTCCCAAACTCGCGCGCGCGCGCGCGTGTGTGAAGGTACTAGTAAGATCAAAGTATTTAATATTGCTTTCATCTCTAAAATAAAATTTTAGCCTTAATTCCAAATTTACAAATTCCTTTTTTATTGATGAACTATAATATCTGCTAATATAATATACATATGCGTGTCATTTATGTTAACGTCCAATTTTATTAATGCGAATTACAGAATGTACAGTTCCAGCTGTGCTAATGTGAATTACAGGATGTAAAAATCCAATTCTTTTAAAGCCAATTTACTACTTACGTTTTAACTTAGGTTATTAATGTATTTAGAATTTGATCACTCCGTTTTCATTAATCTTAACTCTTAAGAACTCGGCTACACCCCTACACTATCGGCAAAACGCCATATTGGTCTCCTCATTGTGTGTTAATCTGGCACTCTTTACGGTTTCTCTCAGAACTTTGTCCTGGATTCATCATATAATCTTAACTTCTCCACATCACGAATTCTTAAAATTCAACCATAAAACAGAATTACTCCTAGCCTGAAATCTTTGCATTGTTGACCAGAATCTCACCTGTAACCCTGCAATCTTCCTCTGAGTATTCATGTCCTGAAATCTTCCTTGAAATCTTCCTCAGTCTTCAGGAAATGAAATCCCTCACGGACCTCGAATCAATATTATCCAACTATTCTATACTTTCCAACGATAATTTCCATATCAAATACTACTTTATGGCAGATCTGAATACATAAATTGTCTTAGTTGAATCAGGTTCTCAAGTCCAATTCTTCTCACCGCCTGACATTGAGGCAAGCTTTACTCACCCCTGACAAATTCACGAGTTCGACTCTGCTCACCACCTACAAAATCACCTGTCCGACTCTACTCACCACCTGCAATGAATCCGACCCTTACTCACCAACTGACTCACCAGTTGGACTCTTAACTCTACTCACCGCTTGACAAATTCATGAGTCCGACTCACTCACCTCATACTTTATTCTGTCCAAGATAACAAAAAAGAGATTTTCTGTTTTTTACTAGCACAGAAAAATGTCAAACCTAGACAGCAAATGAACTGCGAAATTTTTGTTAAAAAATTGTAGAAACTGCTCTAATGGAACAAATACGAAAGAATCTGCTTTGAACCTAAAGAAATATACTAAAAATGTAACACATTTCTATTAAAAAAAAAATGAAGCCGAAAGGTCAACGACTGCATTTAAAATTTGCAATATATGTTACTATAAATTCTTGAAAATTTTCAAATTTGTTTATTGCATTGCGAATTTTACTCACTTCTCCGGTTTAATTAGCAAGCACAGAAAGATTATTTTCCAAGTCGAAGCTTATAAAATTCTATTTACATTCAAAAATCAGCTAGGATATCACTTCACTGGTATAGCTTTAATTTCTGGTGAAAATGAACTCAGTCAATTCTTAGACTATTCTGATGCATAATTGACAATTTCCACTCTGTGAAAGCTCTAAAAATTGTTAATTCTTTTTCTTGCTCTTCAAATCTTTGGGATTTTTTTAATAGTATATTTGTGCTACCATGACTTACAAAACACAAACATATATATAACCAAAATAAGATAAGTATATAAAAGTCCCTTAAACGAATACATAAGTCCCTTTAAACGAATACATAAGTCCCTTTAAACGTATATAAAAGTCCCTTTAAACCTGTATTAAAGTCCCTCGCGTTTCTGTGGTGTTTTATTGCATCTTTGTGTTACCATAACTTACATAAATATAAAAGTCCCTTTAAACGTAGGCCTATTTAAAAGTCCTTCGCATTTCTACTCTTGCCTTGGGCCTTGATAGTATTTTTTTGCAGCCGCCATTGGTGTTAATGAATTATTTATATAGATTTTTTTTTAAAATCAGCCTTGAAAAGGTCACAAATTTTGTCACAAAAATATGTGAATGTGTAAGGTGCGTGAAAATTTATCAGTGTAATTCTTAATATGTGCTTCTTAGAAATAAATATAGCCTCTAACCGCTTGAGCAAGAAGCTAATTTCTGCATCACTGCTAGTAGGCCTATATGGACGTATAAATATCCAGCAGCGGAAAATGCACAAATACTGACTTAATAATGAATTAAACGCGTCACACACACACACACACACACACACACACACACACACACACACACACACACACACACACACACACACACACACACACACACACGCGCGCGCGCGCGCGCGCGCGCACATTTGTTTTAGAAATCTACCCGATCTATATCGGAACGTGTGATAACAGCTGCGTGTGCAACCGTGTATAAACCTACTTTATAAACGAAGACGTTAATATATATATATATTTTAAAATACCTAATAGATGTCTGGAAAGAATAGATTTAACCCTCCCACAACCACAGAGCAACCTAAAGGGCAAGTCTCTCGAAGGCCAACACATAACTGACATCAATTAATGACAAATTCACGCAGTTAGGGGAACCACAACCATCCAGTGACAAGCCTACTTTTAAAAATAAGGACGATTAATTCAGCGGTTAGAGTACAAGCGCGTTTGTGTGGGTTGAAATAGGCCTAAAACAATTAAAAGACGATGAATTCAAACTATATATGGTTGCGGAAGTTATCAAGGGAAACTACTCTTAGACCATCATAAAAATGGCAGCGACCATAAGACAACACATTGCTGCGCGAGTAGGTCAACGGGGTATTTTATCTTTTCTTCGACAATCAACTCAACAAATTCAAGCTGAAACGCCGTCATCCATTACAAATGATACCCAGGAAACAGTCAATAAACCAGTTTGTTTGCAGTTTATACATTTAATGATTTATGAGCATTTTATTTGTTGACCTTTCAAAACGGAAAAGTGAAAGTTTACACTTTAATTAACTAAATTGTGTTAACCAGGTCTTGAAATTTGAATTTTTAAAATATACAAAATTAGAGTAATGTTATATTTAAATAATAGATCACTAGGATTAGAAAAAAATATAGATTTAACTCTTGCTTAGCAATGTATATAATCTCATAAATGATGATTCTATTTCTAATTTTTTTCTTTCACTATTCACATTTAAGTTTTATTTTAACTTTTAAGGCAGGCACTCCGTGCACAACACTTGTGTACGGAAGGCCCTACATCTCCGTACACAACTGTCGCGTTTGAAATAATAAGGGGGGGGGGGTGTCTGTATTATACGTAATATCGAATGACAAAAGTTATATATACGTTCAAAGTATTAAACTATGCTATTTTATTGCAACGTTTAAGTTATTAACGAATAACACACAGAAATGAGCAGAAACAAAAACCAAATAATGAAAGAAAGGTTAATGTAAAGATAATTCTGAATAAAAACAGTTTTAGAGGTTTGATTTATTGTCTTTTAATTTATTTTCATTTTTTTATTTACACCTAACCTTTCTTTAAAAAACAACCTAACCATAACCTAATCTAAAATAAAACATGATAGTTGTATATGGAACTATTGGGTCTTTCGTACACAATTGTTGTGTACAGAGATACTCCATTGTTTTAAGGTATACAAGAAATAGGTTGTTTAGTATGTGCAAAAGTCTATGTGTGCAGTTCACTGTCTGATAAAGTGATAATGATATTATTTTTTGTTTACTAAGGTACACTTTGCAGAATGCTCACCACTGGTCTTTTCCGGTATCCAGCCTACTGGCATACCCCATATTGGCAATTATGTGGGGGCCATCAAGAACTGGGTCAAATTACAAAACAACTATGACCAAGTGATGTTTTGCATTGTTGATTTACACTCTTTAACTGTGCTTCCGGATCCCCAACAACTAAGGTATGATACACAGAGTCCAATGTCATAACATATCTTATTCAATAATGATTTTATTATTATTATATTATTCATTTTAAACATGTCTACAACTGTTTTCATGTATTTTTATAAGACTTATGATAATATTAATTTTTTTCAATTAAACAACAAAACTTATTTATGCATGGGACCCCATACTTACTCCCCCCCCCACACACACACACACTTCTTACTTATGATGTATGCACATCTTCCAAACACAGTTCTTAATTTAATACACAATAATCCTTATGCATTTGTACTTTGTAGTATTTGTTGTGCTTGTTTGACACTAGATCTGTGCCTCACCTATGCCACACTATGTCTAAAAATATCGTAATTTTCTAAATCTACTTTTTAAGAAAATAATTTAATCAGTGGCAAGCAATTTGTCTAGCATTTCAGGTTAGGCATGAGTCATGATTGCCAAGAACATAGATAAAGAACAACAATAATATATATAAATAATAATAATGTACTTATGTCTTGAATGTGCATCATGCACAGGCTGGAAGCATATTTAGTGCATAGATATCCACCCTTTTGGCTTACTGTCAACTGCACATCTGAACTAAGCAGTATTTGGACCAGTTCAGATTCAGAAGCAGGGCTGTGAAGTCTGAGTTAGGAGTCAGGAGTCATGGAATTGGGTGTTTTTTAATAGGAGTTGTTTTTGAATCTTCATGTGTGTTTACGCAACTCCTCCACAAATTTATAGTTGATTTTTGCATAGCTATTCAAGTTTATTGTAATAAAAATAGTAACTCTTATGCTAAGACTAGTAAGAGCATCTTATAATGGGCTTGAAACATGAAATCTTTCTCTCTTAATTATTGATATACACTTTCTTAGTGAATGATGAAAAATTGCTTGCATTTATGATGTGTATTGCAGACATAACATCTTGGACATGACTGCCTGCCTACTGGCTTGTGGCATAGATCCAGAAAAGAGTATACTTTTTCAGCAGTCCAAGGTATTTACCTGTCTGTCTCAAATACTTTGTTTTTCTACTGTCTCTCTATTGGTCTCTATATGTTTTTAGAAAAATGCATAAATGAAATAAGATAGCACATACATTGACCTTCGCTAAGAGAGTGGTTGAAACTTGTTGGCCTCTTCTCATGTTTTATTAATCACTCAAAAGAGAAAATCATTTTAATTCATAATAGTATTTCAAACCTAATAATAATAATTTAAAATAGCAGTAAAGATGTGACTTTATCACTTTACATTCTTATAAACAGTTTTTTTAACTTGAAGTACTGACACTTAATTAAACTTAGTGTTGAACTTCCCAGATCACAGTTTAGTAGTTATGTAATTTTTAACTTGTTGCTGCACTCCGACCATCATATGTTTGCGCAAGGCCTTAGTGTCAGAGTGAGCAAATTCTTGTCCCTTGACCAGTACCCCACTCAGACAGGAGGCTGGATGTGTCAGCAGAGTAAACAAATTGTTGTCAACAGCTGATAGAACACATAAGTAGGCACGTTAGGGAAAAGTAAAATTAGATTGCCTTTGACCCACCGAGCATCTCCTATATAGAGAATACAGTTACTTCCTGCAGTAAAATAATTATATGACTGAAGACTTGTTTGTGGGATAAATTTTCACTGGATTCATTCATTCAGATTTATGCCAGCAAAGTTTGGCAATTTGTTACGGATCACAGCTAACAGAAAAGCTTATTCATCCATCATCTCTAAACTTTGTACATAAGTGACCAAGCTGAAAGGAAAAGCCCATCACAATTGTCACATGTTTCATTGGTCTGTGCCTATTTGTCAAGTGTCAAACCACATTGCATTCAAGGTCAAGGAGACATCACTGATGCCGACTGATTCTCCTCGGATCCAGATAAGTTAAAATTGCAAGAGACTCTCCAAAGACATTGCTATTACTTTACTAAACATTGCCTTATACCATGCATCATGCACAAACTCCTAATACATAATAGTGATGACATTATAGACACAAACTTTTATCTCATCATTTGTCTTTTTTAACTTTTATATCTTTATTAAATTTGTTTAAACTTTAAATTTTGACATTCCATGAATCATCCCGTTATGTTATATGGTTACTAATGATAGGGATAGCATCCACCCAGGAGTCTGGGGTCTTGAGTTAGTTATTAAATTTTATATGTTTACCCTAGGATTAGATGGTTTGTGACGCACTATCTTCATTGTGCATCCTTGTCTCTGTTTGAATATTTGTGCAACATTTGTCTGAGAAGTGGGGTTAGCTTCCAGAAGTGGGTAGGGGAACAGTTAACGAATATTTAATTTTCTCATCCTTCAACCCCACTGCTTTCACACATAATAATTAATCCACCACAGTTTTTACTTTTTATTCATTTAAATATTCATTGTCTTTTATTTGTCGTCCAATTTTATAGTGAGTTCAAAAATCTAAATAATTAAAATCTTCTACATAATAAGTGATAATGAAACTGTCAAATATATTTTTGATTTAAAAAAAAAAAAGTAATATTGAAACCAATTTCGTGGAACAATAAGTGCTCAGTATAATTCAGTAAACCAGTTAAAAGTAGGAGCAGACGAATCTTGCACCGGGAGTGGAGGTGTGTTGTGCAGAAATTTTTTAACTCTTCAAATGCAAATAAAAAATAAAAAAGCAAGGTAGCAGTGGCTGATTTATAGGTTAGGTTACATTTTAAAAATAAAATAAAAATCCCTGCAATCATTATGTTAAAAAGACAAGAAATAAAATCAAAGTATTTTTTATTATTATGACAAAGAGTCAAAAGACAAATATGTAGTCACTTCTTTTTGTTTACCTGAATCTATTATTTTATATTTGATGTTAATAGTTGTCATCATTCCCCCCACTCCCTGCTGTTGGTATTCTTTTGCTAATGAGTTGTCATAATGAATTACAAGTTACTCCTGGCTACAATTTTCGAGGATTATAATGGAGGCGCTCAGATTTTCAGACTTTTATTTCTTATGTTTATCAAATTGCTGACTCCAGCACCATAGGAGACCAGGACAGACAGTCCTTATTTCTTCTGGGAAGCGTGCTGATGAAAAGGGCTCTCTAATACCCTATACTCTAATATTTTTTATCAGTGGCTCATGGGAAATTTCTTGGTTCCCCTTTGGCTAATTAGTCTTCTGGGAAGGGATCAGTCTTGTCATTTAAATCCATGATCTTTGCTCTGAAGAGTTAGATTATGCCTGAATAACAATCTGATTATGTTGTTGAGTAGTTTGGTGCAGTTTTTTAAAATGATTTTGATGTTGGGGGATTGACATTAATGTCTCTTGTCAGCCCTTTTGCTAAAGTGCATCTTCTACTGATAAACTGTTTTGACAAATTTAATTCTCTTGACAAATGAACCAAGTAGCTATATATTTTTTTTACAGTTTACTTTTATCAAAGGAATGATGTTTATTTTTTTGCTTTTCTTTGAAGAGAGCACTGATTCTCTTGGTATCAGCAACATTTCATGAGTATAAAAGGGAGTCCTTATTTTTTTTACTGTGATTTTTCTTTTTTTAATAATTTCTTTCTTCGTGGCTCTTTCTTGAGGATAGTTTATCATTTGAAACAGCATTTATGGATCAGGACTAGGTCTAGAAATGGATGTTCATTGTGGGAAAATTTGTTTGTTTATTTTTTTCCAGGTGTTAGAGCACAGCGAGTTAGCCTGGATCCTGGGCTGTCTATGTACACTTCCAAATCTCCAGCGCCTACCACAATGGAAGGTATGTCTCTCTCATCTCTGAAATTTTATAATTTAAAGCCAAGCATAACTATATCTAGATAATGGCCATGTTCTACAAGCATAACTATATCAAGATAGTAGCCATGTTCTACAAGCATAACTATATAAAGTTTATTTTCATTATTAACAGGAAAAATCACAGAAAACCAAGGATCCAGGTGTAGGACTCTTTACTTACCCAGTGCTTCAAGCAGCAGATATACTTTTATACAGGTGATTTTGCTAGATTTTCTCTATTTGGTTGAACAGTTTTTCTGTGATATTTTTTAATTACAATACAAATTCTTCGGGTAACATTCACTTAGTTATATGTACACTTTATTATGTCTACATTGTAATACAACAAAGGCATGGCCTTTGCCTTGATTTGACTTTATTTTGGTCCATCTTATTGTTTCTTGTAGGAAAAGAATAGCCATGCCCAACCTATTTTCTCTATAGTGTCATTAAACACTTGAAATAATATATTATTTTTTTAGTGAAGTGTCAGAATTACTGGATTATGTCCCAGGAGATTATAACCTAGTGATTAATTTTACATTGAACCAGGGAAACAGTATAATAAACAGGATTACAGGAAAGTACAATTGATAGAAGTAGTCTTTTGAGTAAACCTGCATCACTTTAGCTTCATTGATCACACACTTTCTTTAATCTGTATAAAAGTAAAGCCATTATTAATAGAACATAGTCAATAGTCAGCTTAATTTAGAAATAACAAAAGATTACTCCTGTGTAAGTGTAGTTTTCTGCAGAAAATTTCACTTTGTGTGCATATATCTTATATGGACTGAATTAATATACCTTTGAAACACATTGTTGATTATTTTCCTTATAGTGGAACATCTTACAAGTGATCACATTTTAATACAAAATGCACAGTACAGACTAGTGGCGTAGTGCTTACTTAGTAAACATTATTTTTTTTTTTCTGTTTGTGTTTTACATTCTTTAAGGAAAATTTGAATTAGGTAATTTAGATGGCTATGATCCAGTTATTAATGACTTCATAAATTATCTTATGTATTTATTACTTAATTTCTATTATCAGAGCTAAGCAATATTTGTAAATACACGATTAGACTCATATCAGTAACCACCTAAATCTGCAAAAAGTTTTATTATAAATAGAGCTCTGGTTTATTTTGCAGCACACATATATTTGGGGGATAGCAACACAGCTGAATGTTAATAAAAATAATACCATAAACTTAGCTGAAGTATCTCCTGGGTTGGTGTTGTGAATTTTATGACAGTCATTGATGTTTGTCACCGTGGTAGATCATCATAAGACCTATTTTCAGCAGGCGAAACCTTAAAATATTTACTTTGCTGTTTTGATTTTGCCTAATTGTTTGGAAATATATTAGACCCTTGATCAACAAATCGTTCAGTTAAACAAGATTTTAATTAAAGAGTTACATCCCATATGGACTCTCATTTCTTTTAACAAGCACTAATTCTGTTTAACGACACCCTTACATTAAAATTATCCTATTAAAATAACAGATTCAAGTAACTAGATTTTCAGTTATGAATGGCTCTGCGGAACAGAATTCTGCTTATTAATCTAGGGTTGACTGTTGCCCATGCATTGCATGCTTCAAAAAAAAACCCATTGAATTTAACTTTTTTGAATGCACATTATGCATTAATATGAAAATTTTGTAGGGCAACTGATGTGCCAGTTGGAGAGGATCAGATCCAGCATATTCAGCTGACGCGGCATCTGGCACAACTTTTCAACAAGAAATATTCAACTATTTTCCCCTACACCAAGGCTCTCTTTGGTTAGTACATCACATAAATTGATTTTGGTTAGCCACATACAATTTGAATGACTCACAAATAGACAGTTTTGAACGTGTTCAAATTAATTTTAAATTTAACTTTAGGGTTCTACTACTTAACATTTGTTTGCATGCAGTTATTAAGGGAGATAATTAACATCATCCTTCTGCAGATATAATTTGCTGCAGAGTAATTTACTGTTCGAAATGAAAGTGGGTGATGCTAGCTAAATATAGAATGCATGCATATATTTTAGGGGTCTGTTCAGTTTGTTGCCTGTCATTTTTCTTTGTTGGATTTTTTTTGGAATGGAAAAAATTGCAGACTCTTTGCAAATAGCAGTCATTTTGTGCAGACTTTATTTTATGTCAGTATTTATTATATTTATTATTGGCAAATTTTCCATGTTTTCATTAAATTTGATTGTTTAAATATCAAATTGCAGGGGCTATGCCTAAAATCCGCAGCCTTCGCAGCCCAGGATCAAAAATGAGCAAATCAGATCCCAATCCACTAAGTAGAATTGAACTGACTGATTCACCCGAAGATATAAAAGAAAAAGTAAAAAAGGCTGTGACAGATTGTACATCACAAGTGACTTATGACCCTGAGAACAGGCCAGGGGTGGCAAATCTCATTGACATTCATATGGCCTTTTCTGATTTGTTTGCAGAAGAGATATGTGAAGATGCATATTTGAAATGTATAGACACTGGGGCTTACAAAGAACGTGTAAGTGAAGCTGTTATTGAACAACTCACTCCAATCAGGCAGAATGTAATTCGTCTTCAGGCAGATAAAAGTTACCTAGAAAAAATTCTGGCAATTGGGCAAGAGAAAGCAAGATCATTAGCAGCGCAAACAATAAAAGAAGTTATGGAAGCCATTGGGCTTAGATAATAATAACTGAGACTTTTTAATTTAATTTTTGAAATTCCTGAAAAATCATTTGAATGCTGTAACACTTTTATTTTTATTGAGTAGTCTTTATACTTTCGTATAAGACTTTTCTAACATGAAAAGTAACAAACTATACTGAGTTGAAAGTTGCTTATGCCAATTACAAACTATTAATTTTGAATTGAAAGTTGAAAGTTGCTTTTGCCAATTACATAATGTAAATACTGGATTGAAAGTTGGTTATTGCCATTTACAAAGTGTTTATACTCAAATTTAGTTACTTATGCAGACAAAAGAATATTGCCAATTACAAACATTTTATGCTAATCAAAGTTGTTTTTTTTCCTGTTGTTGTTACCTAAATAAATGTTGCTTCTGCATTCCCAAAATGTTTGAGAGTTCCTAGATACAACTTCTATCAAGCTGAAAACTATTCTTTAAAATATAAAATTCACTAAATCTGATATTTATATATACTTTTCATAAATAATTTGTAGTAAACTCAGACATTTTTAGTTTATCATGTGTAATTTAATTTTTAATAAGCTTATGCAAAAACAGAGAAATTCATATCAAGGCATAGACTAACAATAGATATCATCTAAAGTTTCAAAATAATCTCTGAAACATGCACAAAATAAATCAGATAAACAGCTTTGATTGAAAAAATAAAGGGAAAAATTTTGTATATTCTTTACTACAAATGAGACAATTGGGTGTTCATTTAATGGGAAACAAAAGAAAATAATGACAAAATCCAAATTGTTTTTTTTATCTATAACGTAATTAATAGTTTACTATTTAAAGAAATCAAGTTGCACATTTCACTATTAAAATTTGTGACTGTAATAATTATTTATATTACAATGAATGAAACTTAATATTGTGTTAATACCAAAAGCCTATTTTCATTAACATTCACAACTGTTTTGTACATAATCATATTACTTACTCTCATTTGTTGTATTTTGTAATTATAATAATTATAATATAATATATATAATATAATATAATTTACCAAAACAAACAATTTTTGATGGGAAATCATTTGTAATTAAAATTAAAATCATCGGGTGAAATATAACACATTTACTTCAGTTTGTGTTTTTATCAGGAATGTGGCTTGTACCTTGCAGTTGGGTTATGATTGAAAGATTCTTATTGAAAGAAATCTGTTCTACAGCTGGATTAGGACAGTTGTATATTTTTTTTTACAAGATTTTTTTATTGTTAAGAAGCAAGTAGGGAAGTTTCTCTCTCTCTTCTTATCTAGAGGGAAGAAGAACTTTGAACTATCATTTATTGTCTTTCATGTCACTTATTCTCTAAACTCATTTATTCTCTAATACAATTTATTCTCTGATAGTTATAAATTGTTTATCATGTATCCTGCTGAACCTATCAGTCTCCCTCAAAATCTTAAGTGAAAACTGTCAAATGCATTATTAGAAGTAAAGTTCTAAATCTTTGAATATTTTCAGAGAAAGTTAATTGTTTTCATTTTAACCATATCAGTCAGACAGACAGACAGTTAGGTTAAGACAATAGAAATACCCAAAAGTTAAGACAATAAAAATTAAAAAAAAAAATGAAAATGAATAGTGTTATAACTTGCTTCTTGAATGATATATGTTAGTGAAACTTCTTAACATTGTGTGTTAATGTGGCTCAGTACAAATACTGTTGTTTAACATTGTGTGTTGATGTGGCTCAGTACAAATGCTGTTATTTAACATTGTATGTTAATGTGACTCAGTGTGTTATTCATTGTTTGGCACTGTGTTTATGTGACTCAGATCTAGTGTTGCTCTTTGTTAATTGCTATTCATGTTTATGTAACTCAGATACTGAATTACTTTTGTTGATTAGTATATATGTTTATGTGACTCAGTTCTTGCACCATGTTTATGTTACTCCTTACATAACACTGATATGTTTATGTGGTTCAGTGCATTTGCCATTTCTGCATTAACATATTGGTAATAAAGTGTATGTTTATGTGATTTAATGCATTTGCCACTTCTCAAATAATATACACATGACATTTGCATAAAGGTGGGTTGTTTTTTTTTATTTTTAAAAAACCAACAATTTCACAAACAAAAGAAATCGGTTTATTGAATGCTAATATTTGGTCATAATAGATTTTACATCAATATAAAAAAAAAAAAAAAGGTGAAACTTTAAAATATTCATGCACAAACAAGCAAATTGTTTGAATAGATAAAATAACTGACTTATTCATGGTGGAGCTAAAAAGAAAAGAAATTCTCAACTGCGTTATGCTGCATTTGGCCACTCTACTGAGTGTTCACCCCGGAGCCACGTTGAGGCACAGCATATCCGACTTCGTCAGGGGTTCGCCGGGGTGTCCAGGTCGCGTTGACATAGTGCAGTGATGGGAGATGATGGGCTCCCGTCAACTGCAATCAACGCACCGCATTAAATGCAATGAGAAGATCACTCGCTGAACCGTAAAGCCACAACTTTCCACCACTTCACCGCCAAGCAGGCCCTTCCTCCCCGATTTCTGTTTGTATTGGTTTTCTTTTATATGTAGAAACAGACACCTAGTGAAGAATATGGAAAAGCATTTTATAAATGTTTTGAAAGTTGATTTATTAACTAAAAGTACAAAACATTTAAAGTTGCTTTTGAAAGAGACTGAAAATTGTCGAGATCTAACTGAAATTGCTGTTAAAAGCATACTTAATTTTTTAACACATTAGTAAGAAAGTTAGGATTATTTCGAAAATTATACTTCAGATACTACTTGTTTTTTAAATGTATTTTTTAGAACTAACAATACACTATCGGAACTTCACTCATGCATAGAGTTTATAAATAGATCAATTACGCCATGCTTGCAACCTTTAATTAATCTGGTTTAAAGGCCTCGTGCATATAAATGAGCAAAACCTCGATTGGAAACTGTCTCAGTAAGAACAAAACATGGAAGCAACTTGATATTTTATCTAGCATTACATAATTTACTACTTTTTTTGTACCCCTTCTGACAAACCCCATTTCTCGACAACCCCACAAACCGAAAGTAAAATAATTCTAGTCGCCTAGAAGTTAAATCAATAAGTATTTTAAATTAAATAGACTAACAATTTGATAATATTAAAATATCTTATCGTTAATAATGAAAAAGACAGCCATATTTCAATCAGTATATTGAAATATGATTAGTTTATTAAGAGTGTGGTTCTTTCCTAGCTGCAGTGTAAAATCGACAATTTTTGACTTAAATGGGGTTACATTTCTGATAGCGGGATCGGACTTTCCCACGTGACTATCTGCAAGTGTGTCAGTGTGTGTGTGTGTGTGTGAGAATAGGATTAGGGTAAATTTTTTTGTTGTTTGTGTTTTTAGACTGTTTAAAGTGCATATTTTCAGTATCATTCATCATTTTGTCATAAAAATGTTTTATATAATATTTGTGCTTTTATTTCACAACCCTGCATGCTCTCGAAGTGTTTTGTTTTAAATTATTCTAATGAGTGAAATTACCGATTTTCAAGCTTAAGAAATATTTCATTCTTTGGCTTCCCCCTCAACCTCCTACCCCCGTTGAAAACTCTTTATTCACAGGTACCGCAGTAGACTGTCTATATTTTGATGTTCTCGGCCTTGGTTCGCTCCTTGAGGATTTCGTTTTCTCGTTTTATTCTGAAGAAGGCATTTTACTTCTTGTAGCTCATGTGGAGGTTGTTAGTTTCTTGTAATGCTGGCGGCAGCGGTTGTTTTTTTTAATAATTTTGTTAGTTTATTTGTTTGTTTTTTGTCTCTGCCTAATGTGTAGTGTGCTTGTTTCTGTCAGGAAACTGATGAGTGCGTTTTAGATTAATTTTTCTGTTCGTGGTTGTGGATAAAGTAGCGATTGGTTTAACAGTAACATATTTGTGGTGTCAATAATTGTTTTTCATTCTTTATTGAAAAAGTGGGCAGTGCAATAGGTATAGTGTTTCCTGTTCTACAGTGATAGCATGCTTTTGATTGACCTGGGGTCTTGTTAGTTAGAAGTGTTGAATTTAGCTTTAAATCTGAAAAATTGCTTTGTTGTGCAAGTTGTTGGGTATGTTAGGAGGTATTATCGTATTTTTATCTTATGAATATGTTTAATTTTTGCTTTCATTTCCGAATTGTATATGGGAGTCTGTAACTGTCTGTACCATATTTTGCCTTCTTATCAGCTGTTGTAGTCACTGCTTTATTTCTCTGGTCATAGTAATGTGGTGTTATTGCTGATTTTGTCTCCTTTCTTAAGTAAGTGTCTTATTTTGTTCGTGATGTATGTTCTAGAAATGTTGTTTGTGTTGCATAATGTCTCTATTGAAGATAGTCAGTCAGTATTATTATGCTTTATTTAGCGGTAAAGTTGGGATTCCGTTGTGAATGTGCTTTTTATATGGCTGCCACTTCAGCTGTTGGGTTTGTATTAGCAGGGTGTAATTTGTATCTTCCCTGGTAAGAGTGAATGGCTGCTCCAGTTCTTACAGATATTTATGATCAGTCTGTATTATTCCTGCCATGATTTATATACTGGAGAAATCTTTATTACCTCCCCTGACTTCGTTTCATTTTTCCATAAAAAAAACAAGCCAATAATGTCAAATTAGACTAATTAAAAAATTTGTTTACCCCAAGCTATGGCTATGTTTAAATGGAAAACCTGACCTTTCACCTCTGGAATATTGTATCTGATTGAACAAAACATGCCACGCGACTACAATTGTTTCATAATTCCATCAGTTTACATTTTTTTTTTATATTCGGGAACCCATTTATGAACACGTATGTACATTCCCTCTTGTAGCGATTGAACAGTTATGTACAGGCCCTCTAGTAGTGATTGACAATTAATGTATAGGCCCTCTTGTAGCGATTGAACATTTATTTAGGGCCCTCATATAGTGAATGAATAGTTATGTACAGGCCCTCGTATAGTGAATGAACATTTGTGTACAGACCCTCTTGTAGTGATTGAACATTCATGTATAGGCCCTCTTGTAGTGGCTGAACAGCTATGTATAGGCCCTCTTGTAGCGGTTGAACTGTTATTTACAGGCCCTCTTGTAGTGGTTGAACTGTTATTTACAGGCCCTCTTGTAGTGGTTGAACTGTTATTTACAGGCCCTCTTGTAGTGGTTGAACTGTTATTTACAGACCCTTTTGTAGGGTTGAACTGTAATTTACAGACCCTCTTGTAGCGATTGAACTGTTATTTACAGACCATCTTGTAGCGATTGAACTGTTATTTACAGACCATCCTGTAGCGGTTGAACTGTTATTTACACGCCCTCTTGTAGCGATTGAACTGTTATTTAAAGGCCCTCTTGTAGCGGTTGAACTGTTATTTACACGCCCTCTTGTAGTGGTTGAAGCAATGAAGGATAGCCTGAAGTTTGGGAAACCAAGAATTGGGAAAGTCGAAGGATGTGTTAATTATATGTTAGAATAAATCTATATTAAGTTTAAAATATTATTATTACTGATTTAGTATGTTATTATGAATTAATAATCAAACCCGCATGCAACAGTCATTCAAATAAATCCAGTCAAAGCCGCTTATACCAGTGCTGAAAAAGGAAGGCAACGCCAGAGCGGAATGGACCACGGGTCAGAAGCCACAGTTCGATAGACCACATGTGCCACCCGCTGTAACGATCCGCTATGACCCTTGACGACAATGTCGGACGACATACTGAGATACGAGGGCCATACAATCAACTTCACTATATATATATATATATATATATATATATATATATATATATATAGAGAGAGAGAGAGAGAGAGAGAGAGAGAGAGAGAGAGAGAGAGAGAGAGAGAGAGAGAGAGAGAGAGAGAGAGAGAGAGCTTCAGCAAGATTCAGTAACTACAACACACTCAAAGCTTCATACGCTTCAGAGCACAATAACGTTTACTAAAGACACACAGTCGTGATTATGAACGCTATATACTCTATATCCATCATACTAATTTATGCTCTATGTAACAACCAGTTCTATTTTTATTTCCCTTCCTAAATATATATTTGATCGTTGATACTTAGATCATTAGCGAAGCTTATTTACACATTTATGCTGTAGTCTGTCACATTAATTTAATATTCCTGGCTGCTTGTATCGTGGGAGGGGGGGGGGGGCTCAGTTTTATTCTAGTGAATCTAGTCTATCACTCTTCTGTTATCCTACCAGTCTTCCTTCTTTCCAAAACACTTGACCAGCCAGAAGATGCGTTTTGGGGTTAGCCTAAGGTTACAGGAAGGATGGTGAATAGTCAACATCTTGCCCATTCTCTAACAATGCGTCAGATTGTCATATGAACACACGTTTCTTTGATAAATATATATTGTAATTGCTGTACAGTAAACTTTGTGTTATTGTATAGCATTAACAAACATTGAACTTTCATTTTGATATTCATGTAAGTACAGTTGCAAATATATTTTTATATTTCATGTTATATAAAAAAAACAAAACTTTTGTACATGTGTGATCAGCCATAGACATTTTATGTTTAAGTGGTCCTGTTGTTTGTCTGTTTCAGTGTCTGACGTATTCAAGACTAGCTTGGTCTGGTAGATAGACTATTGATATGTGTTTTGTATTAACATCGGCCAAAACCAGAACGGAAATAGTCCACACACACATGCCCACTAATAGGAAACAGATACAACATTTAGTTGACACAGCTTTCCATCCTTCCAAACCTTTCCTTTGTACGCACACGCGCACATACACATACGCACACAATCGCGCGCGCACATTTGCATGTGTAACATATCTATTAATACACATTTGTTAGTGTTTTATTTTGATCAACAACATAATAAACATGTATATGTTCATTACTGTTGATTGATAGATTAATAAGTTTTCAAAAAGAACAATACTTTTAAATATTAATTAATTTACTCATTGATTTAGGTTATAAGACGTGTCTAGATACGATCATTTAGACGACCGTGACCACTTATCGAGTGTTTTGTTGAGAAAATTCTTTTCGCGTTGATGAAAGAAAAATTGAAAGATAAATATACGTAAATAAAATTGCGAAAACATATCACCAGCAATTATTAATTGTCACCTGATAGTACTGTTACTGATTAGAAAGAAAGAATTGTTCATCCAGGCCCGAGTATGTCAATAACACAGTAAAGATATTATAGAATTTTTCGATCTGTTTTCGAAAAGAAAGTTCCTGTAAACTATTTCTAGATGAAGCAGACACCCAACGTTCTTGCAAACTGTTTTCTAATTAAGTAATAACTCACAAGATAATATAACACAGTTTTCGTTAGCTGTTTTTACATCAAGCAAGAACATGCACAAGAGTATATCACAGAATGTTCTTATAAACTGTTTTTAGATTCAACAAGAACTCGCAGCAGTGTATAACTAAATGATTTTGTAAACTGATTTTAGATCAATCATGAACATACACATTAGTATATCACAGAATGTTCTTGTACTGTTTCCGGATTGTGCAAAAGCTCATAAGCATGTCGGTGTGAGAAATGGCAGATTCTAAGCAGGCTAGAGTATAAACTTTAGGAATATAATTTGCGCATGAGCAATATATTAATACTAAAGATTTACAAATAGTGTATTTATATTGCTTTATTGAAAATCCAGTAAAATGTTTCTTGTTTAAAAATAATTGTATTGCCTGCTTGGTAAGTACAACTTTTGACTGCCTAAAGGAGTTACTTTTGCATTTTGGGAAATGATTATGCCCACTTGCTTGGAGAGGATTTGTTTGCTTGCTTGGAGAGGATTAATTTGCTCGCTTTAGGGAGGATTATCTGGGAAGGATTATTTATCGTCGCTGGAACTCGATGGGCGAGGTCGTCTAGGAGACTTTTTCCTGGTTCTATTGAGGAACTCGGACGGCTGGACCTCAGGATCTGCAACACAATTTACCGAAAGGAAAATCTTAAACAGAGAAACAGCTACAAGTTATCAAATAAATAATTACTGTTTCTTGAAACTTATTTTCTTTAATTTTGAAGAAACTGAAAACACAACTAAATATAGGCCTCTATGTACACTATAAACAAAATGTGTTCGTATAACTGCAAGAAAAGTGAGAAGGAAGTAATAAATTGCAAGTTATCCCATTGATATCCAACAAAAAGAAAAGTGAGAAGAAAGTAATAAATTGTGTTATCCCATTGATATCCAACAAAAACAAAAGTGAGAAGGAGTGAATAAAATGCAAAATTAATAATTAAACTACTATCGTATCTTAAAGCTTATTTTCTTGATAAACTTGAGGATAACTTACAAATCTGCAAAAACATATTATCATTCTTAATATATGCTTGTAAGTAAATTTTAGCTGCCTTAATAGACACAAGAAAATTAGGAGAAAATTGAGAAGATAGAAAACTAATAATTTTTCATTATTTCTCGAATACTGGCCAATAATGCTTGCAGTTTTATTGCAAGCATTGCTGAATAAGGAGGACACAAGATACACAAATCTGAAGATTTAAAAACAAATAAGCAAACAGACTAACTCTTGTTTCTGGATTTGTATTCCTATTCCTTTATTACAAATATATAATACACAACCTAAAATGTAAAAAATCGACAAAATAAAACCACCTCGAGATATTTCATAGCCTTAGTAACGTGAATAGTTAAAAATTGTGGGTTCAGAAATTTATTTACACACTAACAATCATTTATGGAAGATATTAATTTAATCATTATCCATATTAGCCTTCTGTGCATAGAAAAATACTTTATCAGCTTGTTACAACTCATTGCACATACGCACGCACACACGCACCCACCCACCCACACACAAGAAAAAAAGCCACAAAATGAGACCTACTTGTAATATGCGGGATGACGTTAGTGTCAGGTCGCGGGTTATCACCCGTAACATCACTGATTGGCATTTCTATTCGAGGGGTTCTTGCATGGGAAAGGTAGCAAAGAAAGCAGTGCAGAGCCCGAGTTGCGATTACAAAGACGCAGACGATGAACCACTCCCACATGCCCGAACGCATCGGTTAATGGTTCTTGGGGTTTGAACCACATCAGCAAAACCGATTTCCTGGGATAAGGCTGGGATTATGTATTTTAGATGGACATTGCCAAGCCTCCATCTGCTTTAGAGGAGGCTGTATTTCTAAGACGCTTTTATAAGATCATCGTCTTAGGACTCCGAACTTAGATCTAGAATCTATAAACTTCGATGTCAGACATGACGTAATTTGAAATGTGACAACATTTATGTGACGCAGGCATACGTGTGTACTAATTGTTGTTTTTAGTTTCTTGAAGGCAAGAAACTGCACAAAGTTCCTTTGATGTAGAACAATATATTTCTTATGAAATCTCTCTGTTTCTCCCTCCCCGCCTGTCTCTTTTTCTTCTCCCCCCCCCACTCCCCCCCACTCTCTCTCTCTCTCTCTCTCTCTCTCTCTCAGAATATTACAAATGATGTAGTCTGGAATGATCCCATACACATTTGAATTTTGTATGTAAATAATGTTACAGACATGCAAAGCCCATGTCAATAATTTTATAACTACACTTATAAGTATTCACTCAAGTACATGAGCACCTGTGGATGAGAGTCAATAAGTTTACACTCTTTGAAAATAACTTGTAGTTTTAACTCCACTGGAATGATGATTTGCTACAATTGCACAATCAGCAGAGCCCTAATGACTTCCCCGGACATAGCAGGTTTGTACACTGATCTGCTCACACAAACGTACTGCACTTTATATATGAAACTGTAAATGTTTTACAGCGGTTTGAGAGTTGAATGGGTAACTTTCTATTGAAACACTTTTACCAAATAATATGTGGCTGAGTAATACAATTACCCAGCACAAGCTACATACATATTTTTCTACTATTTGCTTAGGGAAAGTACGCAAAACTTATATAAATATTCTCAAGACAGAAAGAAATCACAATTGTACAATTTAGAAATATATAAGAAAACAGAAAATTAATATAAAAATTTGTAAGATACAATGAGAACTAAAGCATTGATAATTAATAGACTACAGAGAACATTTTTAATATAGAGAAGTAAGAAACAGTGAGAACATTAAGACACATAACTAAAAAACAGATCTTTGACATGTAGATATAGAGATGTAAGATAGATAACATAACATTTAAAAATTGTAATATAAATGAGAGCATATACAATATAAACACTGTTAACACTATATATATATAAGATCCTGCAGAACAAAGAGATGTATTGTGAGATAAAGAGAGGTCTACAGAATAGAAATATAAGGTAAAGAGGGATCCTACAGAAATCAAAGATGTAAGATAGAGAGATACTTTGTTGTGCGCAGAGATGTAAGATAAAGAGACACTAAATAAGAGAGACGTAAGAGACTAACTACATAATATAGAGATATAAGGTACAGAGAGATGTAATTTAGAGTGAGACACTACATAACATAGAGATGTAAAATAAAAAGACACTACATAATATAGAGATGTAAAATAAAGAGACACTACATAACATAGAGATGTAAAATAAAGAGACACTACATAACATAGAGATGTAAAATAAAGAGACACACCACATAATACAGAGATGTACAATAGACACTACATAACATAGAGATGTAAGGTACAGAGAGACACTACACAACGTAGAGTTGTAAGGTACAGAGAGACACTACACAACGTGGAGATGTAAGGTACAGAGAGACACTACACAACGTAGAGATGTAAGGTACAGAGAGACACTACACAACGTAGAGATGTAAGGTACAGAGAGACACTACACAACGTGGAGATGCAAAATAGAGAACATGCACGTTGCAGAAATGTAAGATAAAGAGAGACGCTGCATAATGTAGAGATGCCGAGTAAAGAGCTACCTTACAGTACACAGGAATGTGCGATAGAAGGAGACATTACATAGCACAGAGATGCAAAATAAAAGGAGACTTTACTCTGCACAGAAATGTTGGTGGATATAGAGATGCAAAATAAAGAGATATCTAATACTACACAGAAATGTTGTAAGATATAGAGAGACGCAACATAATATAGAGATGCAGAATAGAGACCTTACATAACACAGAAATGTTGTAAGATATAGAGAGACGCAACATAATATAGAGGTGTAGAATAGAGACCTTACATAACACAGAAATGTAAGATAGAGAGAGAACCTAAACATCACGTGATGACAGAATGAATTATGATTTTGGGCATAACTGTAATTAATTGTTATTATAATTACCTCACTCGAGTTACAATGTTCAGGGATCGTGATGAAGTTGTGTAAGCCTAATAATGTGCAGTGTAAAACCTTGAATTAGAGAGAGAGACAGACAGGGAGAAAGAGAGAACTCACATACGTGTGAGAAAGAGAAGGCGGAGAGTGAGAGGGAGGGGGGGAGAGCTAAAATAGAGAGGTGATACTAGTATTAAACTAGTATTAAACTCTAGGGACTATACTTATTAGTATTTATTATTTCTGAAACGAACAGTTTCATAAGAATAATGATAAACTGATGTGAACATGTAGGAATGCATTCAACTCGCATTTAGATAATTTGCACGCACACACACACAAACACACAGAGACGCACGCTCTCTCTCTCATATTAACGAATACATAAAAAATAATGAACAAATTATTGTCGGAATAGTGTTTTCATGGTAAATATTCCAGTTACGCTCAAACTGCCTGCGGTGGCTGCGTACACATGAAATCGTTTCTCCTATTGCTGTTTGCTTGGACCACTCGAGAGATAAAAGAAATTAAAAGTTGATTCAGTCAACCCCCCGTTACATGCGCACAAAGGAATGCAAAAGTTGCTCAAACAAGACCCCGGTACCCGATAAATCGTAAATTGCACGGGTGGATATTTATCTGTTCCCACCCCAGAATAGTCGTCACAAAATGACTGACACCATTATCTGAAAGATGGTTTAAAACTACAAGCTGAGGTGTATGTCACAGGGGACGGATCAACACCACCGAACGCTGGGCAGAAACCTGTTCCTGAAAACGTACGAATTACAACCACACTTGTAAGTATTATCATTTATTTTCAGTATTAGGCGTTTAACAGAAAACAGCAGTTAGTGTATGTTATTACACTTTTAAAGGTCTGATTTCATTTGCTGGGGAGCACACTTCATATATCCGATACATAAAATAGTGGAAGTTAAGGGTGTTGTAATTATCTCCCACTGCTAGTCTGTTGCTATTTAAGACTACTACCTCCAGTCTTTTGCCACCTTAGGCTGCTACTGCTATTACTTCTGATGATGCGATATCAACAAAAACACTGCTAAAAGTCCGTCTATTTCCAATACTACAGCTAAGCAGTATTTATTTCTTTTCAGTGCACCATAAAACTTATCTGTATATAGGCTTCATTAGCCTGTTTCCATAAAACTTGTAAAACAAGAGTAGTTACTTAGCTTTTTGTCCATCATTCTTACCATATCTCCAGAAATACGTTATTTACATATTCCAATATTTCTGCATTCTCTAGAAATACTTTATTTACCTATAAGAGTATTCTTACCATAATTCTAAAAATACATATTCTTGTTCCCGTATTTCTACCTTGTCTCTAGAAACACACCTCCATGTTCCAGTATTCTTACCATATCTCTAGAAACATATTCCTATTCCAGTTTTCTTATCAATCTCTAGAAACACATATTCTTGTTCCAGTATTCTTACCATAACTGCAGAAATAAGTCTTTTACCTGTTTTAGATCCTTACCATATCTTCCAAAAATACGTATTTATATGTTCTAGTATCCATACTATATCTTACCATATCTCCAGAAGTAATCATTGGACATTTACAATACCATAAATACAGCAATTATCTGTGTCAGTGACTTTAAAATATCTCCAGAAATACATCATTCATCTGTTCAACATCTTGACTACATCTGACAACATTTCCAGAAATACATACGCATATGCTATAAGTAGTTCTAAACATATATCATTTACCTATTTTAATATCTTTATATATGTCCAAAAATAGCCAATGGTTAGTTTCAACACCATAAATGTTAGCTTTCTTTTCTTTCTTCTTCTTTTACAAAATCCACTCAGTCTCGATGTATAAGACATCTTGTAGGCATTGTTTTTCTTTAAACCTATCCAGTCTCGATGTATGACATCTGGCAGGTATGTTTTTCTTTAAACCTATCCAGTCTCGATGTATGACATCTGGCAGGTATGTTTTTCTTTAAACCTATCCAGTCTCGATGTATAAGACATCTTGTAGGCATTAATTTTCTTTAAACCTATCCAGTCTCGATGCATAAGACATCTTGTAGGCATTAATTTTCTTTAAACCTATCCAGTCTCGAGGTATGACATCTGGCAGGCATGTTTTCTTTAAATTTATCCAATCTCGATGTATGACATCTGGCAGGTATTTTTTTAAAACCTATACAGTCTCGAAGTATAAGACATCTTGCAGGCACTTTTCTTCAAGGATTTTACAAAGAGAAAGTACTCCGTGGCTTGAAATTACCCTATGCCTATATTATGTTGGGAATTTCTGGCGTAGACACGATTCAGAGGGGCGTGGCGACCATAGCAATCTGCCAGTTAGCACGATAACGACGGGCGTGGTTGGCAGTAAGAAGCAGAGATAATTTCAATGTAGGGGAACTCATTCAAACACATTTCGACGGACACTTTAATTTGTGTGACAGGGCGCTTTTCTTTGCCTGGAAAATCATTTTGTACTACGGCTATAAGGCTTATGTTGACGCTGACGAAAAGTAAGCAGAAAGCAACAAAAAAAAACCCCCATCAATATAGTTGTGCAGTGGAATGAAGAGAGAGAGAGAGAGTAAGAGAAAGAGAGAAAGAGAGGGGGGAGAACAAGGGAATAAGGGAGAAGGGAGAGAGAGCTTTCTGAGTCAGAGGTAGATGATGGGAGGGAGAGGAAAGTACGGAAAGAAATACACAGAGAATGAGAGATGGAAAGAGAAGGTAGATATGTACACATTCATAATTATGTGTCTCACCCTTTCATCAAATAAAGGGCTGCGCGCTTGCTATGGGAGCAAGGTTTCGCTTAGACAGATCTGGTACACCTTGTTTATATTTCCAAGCGCTGGTAGTAAAGATACTCTCTCTCTCTCTCTCTCTCTCTCTCTCTCACACACACACACACACACACACACACACGAAACTTTGTTGTTCTGTGATGATGATGCCATTAACGGCAAACAAATAATAGAGAAAGTGAGCGATTTGTTGAAATCCTTTATTCAAATAAAGAGGTCGGAAGGAACTTTTTTTTCTAATTAGGATGTTGGAAGAAGAAAGGTAAAGAGTCTAAAGGACTAGGAATACATGACCTCCCATTAACACAAATGCATACGCATACACACATACACACGCATACACATATACACACAACGCACGTCCTTACGAATGGGAACACACGTTTCCAATATAATCTTTCAGCTTCAGTATTCTGACTACAATGTCGGCCAGCATGCAAAACAATAGATTCATTACTGTGTCTATGGAAAGTCAGTTATTTTGTGTTTGCAGTTCTTTGAGATGTAATCCCCCCCTCCCTCTTCTGCCCCCCCCCCTCCGTTTTCTTCCCTTCTGCCGATTCAGCCAGTAGCGTCTTTATTGATCTGTGACGTAGTCAACACAGTAAATATTTATGCATTAGGTAGACATTAACGACATAGTAAATATTTAAGCATTAGGTAGACATTAACAACACAGTAATGCATAATGTTCTAGGAGGTTATGATAAAAATATTAAGCACATAACTCTCACCTACTTTCTTTTTCTAAGCCTCACAAATCTCGTGACCATTTTCCTGTAGAAGGCAGGCTGACGTCAAAGATCAGTGCCACTTTTGAAATTGTTTGGAAAAAGTCCGTATTAAAAGAACAAACTGTGTCTATATGTACAACGTTGCGTTCGTTCAGTAAACTGCCCGCCTTCTTTTATAGTGCTCTCCATTACACTGGTGACTAGCATCGTACAGAGACGTCCTAACATCTTATGGCTCAGGAAGAACTATTTTAGAAACGTACTGAATAGCAGGCAATATTCTATAAATATATGCATGTCAATCAAATTTACATTAAAACAAGAGAGAGAGAGAGAGCGAGAGAGAGAGAGAGAGAGAGAGAGAGAGAAAGTCCTAAGATTTGTCATTGGAATGAGCAGCTGACATCAGAGTCAAGGTATAAATTGTTTGTTAATTTATTCCTCCCGTCCAAAAGAGTTAAACAAACATAAAATCGAAGCAAGTAGATTAATGTTAAGGATGTAAAGAGAACAAATAATATTCATTTATATTTACACATGGCTGTAACATTTTAATTAAAAGTATCCACTGAACAATACATGTACAGAATAGTATAAAGATAACCTATACTGAACCCTACATAAAATCTTGAACTGAACACTGTGAACAAAACCAAATACTGAAAACAAGGATGCAAAAGCGTATACAGCTCTATCAACAAAGCATAGACTGAAAATTATAAAGAAAACATTGTACTGAACATTATAAATAAAACCACGTTTTGAGCACTTTAATAAAACCATGTTCTGAATAAAACCACATATTGAGCACTTTAATAAAACCATGTTCTGAAAAAAACCATTAATTGAGCACTTTAAACAAAACCATGTTCTGAACATTATTAAGAAAACATTGAAACTAAGGAGTTTACAAAGCATGTTCTGAACAGTATGAAAACTTGTCAACATGCGTCACTTTTATCATGTCATCTGACGTGTTGACGCAAAAGCAATTCAAAGGGAGATAGCGTCACGGATGCACTTGAGCTCAACGTAATCATATCTGGAAAGCAATTGTGCACTCAATGCACGGAAGCGCGTTGCACAAGGCGAAATTGTCACACTGCGAACAGAAAAAGTTGTATACGAATTGTTTCTGCAGATAACCCCTCAAATAAAACACAGAACGTCAATATTATTTATGTACTGGCAATCAATGGTGCCCAAACCGACTTAAATGGCAGAGCGAAATGTTGACTGACAAGACAAATTGCGTGTTTTTATAAAAGAAATAGGGAGAATGACAAATCACATTCTTTATGAGAATGATACTTGCATTCAAACATTCTTTTGTGTTTGTACATCTGTTTATAACCATTTCGCTCTTACTACTTTCATCTACTTTCATCTACTTTCATTTCACGCCAGTATTATTTTTCTTTCTCAAGTTTTACGGAGACT
Source organism: Sinotaia quadrata (assembly GCA_028829895.1). Classification (NCBI taxonomy): domain Eukaryota; kingdom Metazoa; phylum Mollusca; class Gastropoda; order Architaenioglossa; family Viviparidae; genus Sinotaia; species Sinotaia quadrata. The sequence continues at coordinate 30,142,957 of CM054181.1, forward strand.
TTCTTTTGATACATGTCTACGAATGCACGTGATAGGGCAGTGCATCACTGCCATTGAAGAATATAGAGTCATGAGATGTAACACATCTGTAAGTAACGAAAATAAGAAACTACGCATTTCAATGTGCTTAATAAAACGTTCATTGTTCATGGAAGAACACATGATATCATGTACTTCTCTTCGTAATACATTCATTGTTCGTGGAAGATTACATGATAACATTTAGTTACCTTAATTGACGTCCGATGTCTATGCTAGGATAAACTGTTTGAGCGTATAACATTTAATCAAACGTTGTGATAGATGTGACAGTAACACGTCTAGCTTATTTTTGTGTAAAGAGTAGAGTTTAATGACACACTTATATCCGCCAAGTGAGAGATGTGACAGTAACACGTCTGGCTTATTTTTGTGTAAAGAGTAGAGTTTAATGACACACTTATATCCGCCAAGTGAGAGATGTGTTGGTCTTGTGGGAGAATTATTAATAACCATAGATTAAGATCCTCGATTACTTGTAATTAGTTATGTGATATTAATTAATAAATAATAATCATAACGTGTAAAGGGTGCCCAGAGGGGTAAAAATATCATTCAGTTATCTTCAAAATGTATCCATTGCTCATGGATGAGTACATTATATTATTTAGTTGTCTTCATAATACATTAACAGTTCATACCATTTAGTTCTCTTTATTATACATTAATTGTCCACAGAAGAGTAGGTGATATTATTTAGTTCTCTTCATTACATATCAGTTGTTCATAGAAGAGCACAAGATGTCATTCAAGTATCTTTAAAATAATTCATTGGTCATGGAAGAGCAATATTCATTTAGATTGATAAAGTAATAGTTGTTCACAACAGTGGCATGCTACCAGTCAGTGCATGGTGTAAGAGGTACTTTATATTGTTATGAGAGGGCCTCTTAAAATATGAGAAAATTATCTTCCCTATACTTGTGATAATTTGCACCTCTCAGCTTGCAGGTGTCGGACTGGAAGAGTACCCCTTGCACTCTCCCCAGATTAATTCCTAGTATTTTAATGAACACCACAGAACAATCCGGACCTGGTACACGTCCGAAAAGAGTAGTGAACACCCTCTAAAAATTGCTATACCACCCATCTTATTAATTATTAACCCAACCCCCCCAACTACACTAACCTTTTGACCCAGTTATAATATAACGAAGATCGAGGGTACTGACAAATAAAGAAATAAAAATTATTAACAAAACATTTAACTGCACACTACACAGCAATTCAACATTGATCAAATACAAATAATGACATATACTATGAGGATACACAAAATGCTCAGACATATACTTATGGAGAGTTCATTGTAGTGTCAGGCCTGAAAAGGCTCTCTTATTAACTGTTAATGATAGTATTCCTGGAATAAACAACAGTATCTGTTAACAAAGTTCAATCGATTACGTTCAGATGACATGAACTATTTACATCATGAAATAGAAAGAAGTCAGATAATTTCATGAAAAGTGTCATCATGACCTGTATGCCATTTGTCTCTCTTTCCCACTGTGGCAGATGTCATGACCTCATGGCTGTCCTTCAGCTCACAAACAATGTGCACTGGCTAGCCTCATGAGTCCACAAAATCTAGTTTACAGGTGGGAACAGGTGTCCAAAGGCAGATGTAAAGGTGCCAAAGGACACCAAAGGAAGGTGTAAAGTAACAAAGGGAGTTTGCCAATGGCTGTAGACATATAACAATAATTCTTCTGTAGAATTTCAGATGGGCAGGCATTGACTATCTCTTTTCTTAGTTCTTCAGAATATATTTACAGTTACTGAATACAATGATTTAGTTCACCACAAGTGAACAATGAATTTGGATACTTGCCCTTTCACGAATTACATGTTTTTCCAGATACAGTTATATGGTATATGGTATTAATGAATTAAAGTTACATTTATTACATTTTCCAGATATAGTTATGCATTATCAATAAAGTTACATTAAAAATTTTCCAAATACAGTTATGCAGTATCAACAAGGTAAAAGTATATTTATTTATTTCAAGATAGAATTATGTATCAACAAAATAGAGTTAAAGACCAAACAATAAAAATAGAAAAATCCCTACTTCATAATTAACATTTTACAGATCAAGGTTATGATGAAAATGACACTGAATCATAACTTTATTCTACAGAGATCCAAATTCATTGCTCAGACTTGCTACATAGTTCCCACAATGACTAGCATGCTAATTACAAATAAAACAACCAGCATAAATTACATGTTTCTGCTGAACAAAATAACAGTTATACCTTAGAATTAAAACAGCACACAAAGTACACATGATGGAATGAACATGACATCAATGTGCTCTCGAATTTAAATTATTGTAAATGAAAGTGACATGATATAATCAGTTTACAGAATCCACTCCTTGCTCAAGTAAATACCATGGTAACAGTGTGTTTACACTTTACAGATTGCGGTCAGATGGCAACCGAAGGCAAGGAACTGGAATCCATCGACTGTCCTGTCTGCCACGAACATTACACCGTTCCCAAAATCCTGCCTTGCGCTCATTTGCTCTGTCGGGACTGCCTCATACGATGGCTGGAAACAAACTCCTCTGCGTTGTGTCCCTTGTGTCGCACAGGTATCGTGGACAACCAGAACTCTACTTCTCAGAGCTCGGAAGAAGTGGCAGATGCTTTGCCAACAGACCACTCCATGTCTGCCATGGTCGACAACGTTAGGATATTCAATAAACACCGTTTATGTTACGTACACACCAGCGTCGATGCAACATCACTGTGTCTGTCATGCAGCATCGGGTTGTGTCAGAGTTGCGTCGAGGTACACAGACGGCTGCCGCTAACGCCGTCGCATGTAGTGGAAGACTTGTCCGCGCTCACGCCAGAAAGTCTGGCCGCTAGTCGCCATGCATCATGTTGTGTCCATCCGGACAAAGACGCAGAGCTCTTTTGTGTCATGCACGGTGCTCGCATCTGCCGGATATGTGCTACCTCCAAGCATTGCGCATGCCCGGAAGTGAAAGACCTGAGCGCAGTTTTGTCAAGAAGCAAACAGTCATTAGCTGAGCTGGAAGAGACGTTGCGCAGGTCAGTCTCGGCGCTGAGTAAATCGATGGCAACGTTAGACGAACACTTGCGAACGTCAGAGAATTACAAAATGGCTGCCTTGTCGGAGATAGACTTAAAGTGTGACAACCTATCACTTTTGGTCGAAGCCTGCAGAAAACGGCTAAAAATGTTAGTAGAAGATGCAGCTGATGAAGTCAAGTCTGCCATTGACGAGCAAAAGAATAAAATATGTCACAAACGCGGAAAGGTGACCAACCATCTGACTCTTATAAAACGGGCTCAGCGATTGGCTAATGACACCTCACTTGTTGCCATGGTACCTGAGCTCAACAAACGTATCGAAGACTTCGATCGTGGCATGTCATCGACAATAGACACGACATCGTTTGCCACGGTACACGTCACTTTTGAAAGGAAGAGGCTATCACGTGTTGAACGAGAGTTGGCGAGATTGGGAAAGCTCGTCAGGAACCCTATTAGCATTAGAAAACGGGTACGTATTTGTGTGATTTAATTTAGTAAATAACGTTGTTCTGTCTTAAGGTATATTCAACGACTTGTTGGATTGTTATTAAACTGCAGGGAAATAGTCTGATTTAATTAAATCCTATATCTACAAACAGAGACCTTAGAAATGCTGTTATATACAGGGCACAGGGTGGGGTTGTGGAAAATACATGTAAACTGGTTAGGACATATGGTCTCTTACAACATATACAAACATAACATGCACAAACAAAATCACGTGAACACTTATGCAAACAATCATACCATCAAACAGCAATTATGCACACACAAGGTGACTATGAATATTTTGCTATTTCATCTTCAATGTCAGTAGCCTCTAAACACCATAATGTTTGTCGTCAGAAACTTGTTAAACATGAAAATAGGAAAAAGCATGGTAATAACATTATGAACTTGGAGACAGAATGCATGGTGATCTTGGAAACTTTTAAGCACTTTAATTTATTTTGACAAACAAGATATCTTAACTTTTACCTTAATAATTGTAAATGAATAATATTTTAAACTGTTCATAATATATTAATGTTTAAGACCATTCACTATTCTTATTTATTTAGATTTCTTCATTCCCTTTATTTAAATGAACATATCAACAAGTTCTTTGTTGGTTACTAACCCTAATTAATTAATAGGATAACTAGGACTAGTTTGGTGATGACACATTAGCCTGGTGACTCATAATATGAGCCTTCAGGTGGAAAAGGTCATTCACCAACATATAACAATGGCAAAGACAATATATACATTACAGTAAGGATTTTACATAAAGTGAAGACGATAAAGAATGAGACAAAAAGAGGATGAAAATTAATAAAAGAAAAAATTATTTTAAAATCGATAATAAAAGGTTATATCAATATTTTAACAATTTCCATATGATATTCTAGCCTATTCCAAGAGACTAGTCTTCCCCCTTCAATTTAGTTGTTGTTCATCACAAGGGGCACTCTCCTCTTTCTCCTCACAGTTATGAACATGAGTGTTCACCAATATACTGTTATATTCTTTGAAAAAGTTCTGCAAAGGATCATTCTTCCAACACTAACTAAAATTTGGAACTTATCTTGCATACGAACCATCTAGCTCTGGTCCTCCTAACGTCATGTGACCATCCGTGATACTTTTATTTATTCTTGCAATCATGAATCTCAATTTGATGACTGAAGTCTCTAACAGAGATATTCAACAAAAAATCTTAAAGAATCATTGACGAATTGGCAGCTAAAATTGGTAATTGGAACCCCCAAATTCTGCAATCGAAATGGATGCAGTATTAAATATTTTGTAATTGTTTTTATAATTACGAACATGTCCACAGGACTAATTCCCGGGTTACACTTTCACTACTCTACCCTGAAAATGATTAAACATTAGAATAAACATTATTTTATTTTAAATCATATTCCTACACACCACACAAATAAATAGCAAATATTCATTCATTTTTCAAAAAATCCACTCTCTTGTGATGATTATAAATCCACCCTAATCATTCATTTCCTCTTCATACGTCAGTATGACTTCAGATCCTTTCAGATGCTAAGATTTTTTATACCGACAATTGGGCTAGTCATTTTCTGGACCTTATGTCTAGGACAGCGGTTGAAAAATGATTCTTAATTCTTTTTCAACTCATGACTTTGATTCCTGTCAAATGACCTTGATTTCTACCTTTCATTCATGTGTGGATGTTTCTCCTACCTGCCATATAATATATGGCCTAGGTTTTGATTTTTGATGAACGAATACATTTTTAATATTTATTTAATGCATCTTTGGATAAACTAATCAATGATCTCCCTGCGCATTGACACTTTCATCTACCAGTATAATAGTAATGTAATTCATTATGTTAATGAGCTGATAGCTAGGTCAAACATATAGACACCAAGCATGTTTAGCTGAGTGTTCTCCCCTTCTATGATTCCAGATACTGACAAACCCTTGCATCTTATTGTCGGGCTATGTTCACTATGGGCAGGCAAAGGCTGGACGTGTATGAGTGCGTGTAACACAAAGCTACGGGAAAATATATTACAAACAGAAAGAACACACCTAAATTTGAGTTCTCAATTACTCTAATATTGCCATTTCACCAATGAATTACTTACTAATTGTTCAAGAAAAATAATATTGCCATTTCACATGAGTTATTTACTAATTGTTCAGGAGAAATAATAGTGCCATTTGTCCAATGAGTTATTTTTTAATTATTCAAGAAAAATATAAGATACTCATGGATCTTGATGTAAACAGAATCGATGGCGATTTCACGACAACCATGGCGCAAGCATACAACTAACTGCCAATGGACAAACTGCTGAGAAAAAAGACAAACGTAATGGAATTGTGTTATCCAGTGTTTCTATGACACCCGACACATTATATGAGGTAATTTTGAACTGGCAGAGTGTGGCTGACTTTGCACAACAGTCTTAATATTATATGTTAATAAACAAGCTTTTCTTTGCGTGACATTGTATAAGTGAATTAGTAGAGTGTGGTTTAATTTGTACAACAGTTTAAACTGGATATGTTACTGAACAAGCTTTTCTTTACGTGAAGAATACTAGAAAGAAAATAGATTTAAAAAAAATAAAATCGTGTCTAAAGGGAGGTAAATCTGTTATATGGCAATGAGGTGAAATTGGCCCAAATTTTAAATTATATAAGGAGAATAATGCACAGAACTGCTCATGGATTCTAAATAAGTATTATAATTGAATGTTTTGAAAACTATTGGCTACTTTTTTATTTAATTATATTAGTATTTGGTTTTGCAAGACATTGACATGTATTAGAATATGGCATGCATAATTTGTGTAGTATAATTCAAAATAATAAAATACATTAGTTTTAATATTTTATCTTAAATGTCAAATTTAGCAATGGCTATAAAGCTGTCATAAACGATATGTAAATAGCTTTAATGTTTTAAATTACTTTGAAAACTATCTATTCCACACATTGATCATTTGATTATTCGTTTATTTATGAATTTATGTATTGCTTGCATGAAGTATTACTATCATGACAGCAGTTAGGATGGTACAATGAATCGTGGCAACAGAATTGTCACATTCGTGTACATATCATTTTTGATATTGTGCAGGTTCGTGTCGACGCCATAGACCCACTTTATGATGGGCGTTACGCTATGATCGGAGTTGCCATGGAGAATCCATCAAGAATCGCACTGCCACAGTATGCTGACGAACTTCACTCCGCTATTGTCATAATTAGCAATAAAATGTGCGTCAACATGCTGTGGGTACGTGTAACTAACAGAAAAGTGTGTCATGGGTACTTGTAACTAAGAGATGTGTGTGATATGGGCACATACAACTAAAATGTGTTTGTGATATGTGTACATGTAAATAAGAGAGATGTGTGTGTATGAGTGTGTGTGTGTGTGTGTGTGTGTGTGTGTGTGTGTGTGTGTGTGTGTGTGTGTGCGTGTGTGTGTTTGGTATATGTAACTAAGATATGTGTGAGGTATGGGTACATTTAACTAATAGATGTGTGTGTGTGTGTGTTTGATATGGGTACATGAAACTAAGCGATGTGTGGGATATGGGCACATGTAACGAAGAGATGTGTGTGATATGGTTACATATAACTAAGAGATGTGTGTTGGGTACATGTAACTAAAATGTTTTTGATATGGGTACATGCAATTAACAGATGTGTTTGATATGGGTACATGTAACTAAGAGATGTATTTGATATGGGTACATGTAATTAAGAGATATATTTGATACGGGTACATGTAACTAACAGATGTATTTTAAACGGGTACATGCAACTAACAGATGTATTTGATATGGGTACATGTAACTAAAAGATGCATTTGATACGGTTGCATGTAACTAACAGATGTATTTGATACGGGTACATGTAATTAAGATATGTATTTGATACGGGTACATGTAACTAACAGATGTGTTTGATACGGGTACATGTAATTAAGATATGTATTTGATACGGGTACATGTAACTAACAGATGTATTTGATAGGGGTATATGTAATTAAGATATGTATTTGATACGGGTACATGTAACTAACAGATGTATTTGATAGGGGTATATGTAATTAAGATATGTATTTGACACGGGTACATGTAACTAACAGATGTATTTGATAGGGGTATATGTAATTAAGATATGTATTTGATACGGGTACATGTAACTAATAGATGTATTTGATAGGGGTATATGTAATTAAGATATGTATTTGATAGGGGTACATGTAACTAATAGATGTATTTGATACGGGTACATGTAAATAATAGATGTATGGTCTGCGGGTTCGCCTAACTAACGAATGTATGTGACGTGAGAATGTGTTACTGACGTGAACATGAATGTTTCAATTTCACAAGCAGAAACACAAATTGTTTACTCTCTTCTAATAGAAAGTATACATACATTATATTTTGTCAATTTTTCTAAGATGAAAGCAAATTATGAAATATATTACTTTAATTTTTAAAGTTGATCCAGTTGCATGTAATAGTATACTAACACCGTAAAGTGTTATTTGAGTATATAAGCTTGGAAGCCATTTGTAACCAATACTTAGGGGTCATTTATACACTTTGTAAAATGCAAATTCTGGTCAATTGTAGTCTGCCATATGAACATAATATTGCAGTCGGTATGTTACACCATTGACCCAGTTTTAGCGGTCATTTTATTCATTTAGATACTTAGCACTTACTCAGTGTATCCTCATTAGAACATGAACGATTTCTAAAATTATAAATATGTTAAAGCACTGATAAAGTATAAAGAAGAGAGCTGACGTGGAACATACTTATCCGTATACATATTTATTGATTATATGTACATATACGACTGCTTTCATAAACATGTAGCTTAAACTGAAATTGTACTACCAACTGGAAACAATTTACTTATTAACTGAATAGATACAGCTTACATTAAGTGGATGAATGTTGTTTATTGAATAGCACAAGCTGTGAAGTTACTTCAGGCATTTGAAATTGAACTATTCAGTGCTACATTTTAACTTTTTTCCAACCCATATTTATAACAAACCTTTAATTCATCTTACCAGATGTGTTTTAATTGATAACTAAGAAGACATGCCTTGATTACAAATCAACAAAATATTGTCGCATTACAGGCTAGCAGTAATTATGGCCACGCCTTAAACAACGTCAAAGCCGGAAGTACTATGGGCGTGATGATCGACTCGGCGCAATGTCTCCATCTTTTCGTGGACGGTAAAGATCAAGGGGTTGCCTACCGTGACGTGAAGCACCCCTGCTACGTCATTATTGATTTTTGCTATCTTCTCCGAAAGGTATTACTGTTGGCATCTTTCATACAAAGTATTGGTGTGTATATTTGACATTACGTTTGTCTTATTTACTAGGTAATCGATACAAAGTAATGTTGTGGATATTTGACATCTAATTTTGTCTTATTTACTAGGTAATCGATAATGGGGATATCTGACAAAGAGTATTAGTATAAGTTGTATCGTTACGAAAAATGTGCTAGTTTTATTAATTATAATTGAAACACAATACTTTCGTAATACATTCATACTATTCCTATTATGTTCAATAAATACAACTTAAATGGATTAATATTGATATTATTTGCAGGTGACTGTACTTCCTGTTACCAGCGTCCAGTTCCCAGCGCCTGTATCATGATGAATATGATGAATATGATGATGATGATGATGATGATGATGATGATAATGATGATGATAATGATGATGATGATGATGATGATGATATGCTGTTCAGTAACATTAAGTATTTGTGTTCTTCAATGAACATTTCCTACTTTTTGTGGATTTCTTCCAATCATTTTAATTGTGAAAATTGATTTACTTTATAAATAGAGTGGCGTACAGTTTAGTTAAACCCCAGCAATAAAAAAAAACTACTCATCAAGTTAGAACTGACTGGTTTGGATTGCATCAGCAATTTTCTAGCACATTCTCCACCTGAGGTGTTTACTTCCAACTTTGACACTTATAAAAAATATCATCATAAGGAGTGTCCAAGGTCGGATCACTTTGACATTTAACAATTTATACAACAATTAAGTTTAGAAAGAGGGATAGGCAAATTTACTCCGCAACAGTATAATTTCAAAATGATCGTAGAAAGTAGAGAAAGTAATGAATGAATATGTAAGGGGAGATAAAGTTGGTTCAACGTTCAACTTATGCAAAGTTCTCGACAGAACGACCTTATTACGGATTACTCAGATCTGTTGGTCGAAAGTGAAGTTAGATGTTATAGTTCTGCACACAATAAGCAGACGGTTAGCAAAAATATTTTTAAGTAACAAGGGAGTAAGTAGACATACATTTCATGGCAGTAATAGTAAAATGGATTATAATAAAGATCAGTTACTTTAAAATAGTATAATCATTTCACATTGGTGTTTTAATACTACAGGCAGAATCTGGTTGCATAGCACTTATGACAGGGGCTTATTTTAAGCCTACCTACTAAAACTTTGACTTTAAGCATGCATACTAATGCCTTGTCTTTAAGAATGCCTACTAAAGCTTTGTCTTTATGCAGGCATACGAAAGCTTTGTCTTTAAGAATGCCTACCGATATATCTATTTAGCAAAGTGTGTATAGGTATGTTCGTCTTTCTGGCTTCAGTATGTTTGTCTTTCTGGCTTCAGTATGTTCGTCTTTCTGGCTTCAGTATGTTTGACTTTCTGGCTTCAGTATGTTCGTCTTTCTGGCGTCAGTATGTTTGTCTCTCTGGCTATCTACAAATCTCTTTATCGATCTTCCGTTATGAAAACATATTACTACTTAATGCATACGTATACATGTATCCTGAGGGGAGACAGGGACAGGAGACAGAGAGTGACACACAGAGACAGAGATCTATAGAGAGACAGAGAGTGACACACAGAGATAGAGAGAGAGAAAGAGTAAGAGAGAGACAGAAAGCGAGAGAGCCACAGAGAGAGAAAGAGACAGAAAGACAGAGAGAGAGAGAGAGACATAAAGTGAGAGAGAGACAGAGAGTAAGACAGAGAAAGAGAGAGACAGAGTAAGACAGAAACAGTGAGAGAGTGAGAAAGAGTGAGAGTGAGACACAATGAGAGACAGCGAGAGAAAACGAATAGAAAAAGCTAAGAAATGTTCAACTCTTTAAAATACAAAGTTGTCATATGAGATTGTTTGCCTCGTTCAAAATAGTCACGTGTTATACGCTTTTAAAATAAAATAATTGTAGCAAGTGAATGTTACCCTGACAAGAAATGATATTAAATATCAAAATAATTTACCCTAGAAAACCTTAAATTCATGCATGTATTATACATCGATTAGGACAATCTCGTTAATAAAACACGTAATTACTACGCAACTAAACAAACTTTAAAATATGCACTCGCACTCTCTCACCACACACAAAACTTATCGAAACCGGAACTTCAAACGCATGCGCGCTCATGACAATAGAATATGAGGGCAGGAAAAGAAATCCAGAGCAGATGAGTCATACTGAAGACATTTGACTGGAATTTTCCTGGTCACGAAAAGCTTCGACAAGGCGGTATTACTCCTTTGAAATGTAAATCTCAATTATTTTCTTTTAAAAGTCGTTTTAGAAGTCACAAATTTGAGCCATTAATTAATTTTTTAAAGAAAGAAATAACACAATAACGACATAGTTGGCATCTGCAGCTCGTCATTATCTCGAAGACCGTGTAAATAAAAACGTTTGAAAAAACGCAACTAATTTGTTGCCCACTATAAATAGACTACTATGACCGAAATAGGTCAAGATTCAAACTTTCCTTGAAACTTAACATGGCAATATTAGGGAAATAAAAATATCCACACATCAGACCAGGTTCGTGATGTCGACCGTCGGATGTGGTAATGTTAAAATAGAATTTAACTCACGCACAGAAGTAAATGTATAATAACATGCAGTCAGCAGTTTGTTCTACATGACCTTATATGACCTTGTAAATCAGAGTTTAACTAATTGTTATTCGAATTGTGCTTTATACACCAAAGTTGGATTGCAAGAAATTTCTGATGGTTCGCCGAAGGTGACTAGAAATTCATTTTTAATTTAAAATAAATATTTCCTCTCTTAAATGGCATTCTTTGGGGTTACCAGGAAATATGTTTAAATACTGGGTCACGAGCAAAATAGCACTTTCCATGCTGCAAACCAAAAATATAGAAACAACATTCAGGTGAGTTCCCAGTCACTACAACATAGCTGGAAATGCAAATGCACACAATGGATGGGGTGGGGGGTAATTCGGAACCAATCACGGCAAGCAACTAGAAACACATCTCCACTGTATAGTACTGTATAGTTTCCTCATTGTTATACACTGTGTGACACAAAGCCACCCTAGTAAATGGTTATGATTATTATTATTAATTAATCATCCATAACAATTATTTTCTCATTGTTGGTACCCCATAAGATGGACAATACGAAATGCACAAATATTGAGGTCAATCGTTCCAGTGGATCCTTCACCCCCAGAGGAAGGTCCTCACATATAAGACAGACAGATGGATAGACAGACACGATGATGGACAAGATGACTATGATTAAATGAATTTTACATGAAATGAAGATGGTAAGAAATGACACAAGACAGATGAAAATTTATAAAATATTTATAATATAAAAAATTAAGCAAATAAAGAAAATAAAACAACAAATAATTACAAAATCCACATTGCACAATTCTCATAATGTTTATCAGAGAAACGTTTAACATTCCCTAGCTAGTTAGATTTTTCCTGACCAAGTTCATATCGTTCTTTCTAAGTTCTCCAGTATCAAAAACATTAACGCAAAGTTCCCAATAGTTCACTGTTGTTTCTACACGATTTTCTAACTGCTCTCACACTCCTGGCCAAATGTACTATTTTCACTTATCTTAATTACACTGGTGGAGTCTAGCATCATCACTGGCTGAGTCTAAGTAGACTTCCCCTCCTAAGCGACATAATATGGTATTCATACAAGCTAACCACTGATACACTTCAGCAAACTGATGCCACCAACTCAAGCAATGCTACCAAGATGGATAGCAGCCATGGCAAAATCCTGCAATTTATAAATACAGCAATCAAAGACTGCTAACATTAACTACATAGTGCTCTCTAGATAAAGGCTAATCATTTTCTCTGAGCACAATTTCACTACCCTGAAATAAACATAAATTAATTATACATGGCAAAGTATCATGATTATACTTTATACAAAATTATTAAATCACAAAATTTTATAAAATGCAACTCTAACTTTATTCAGTGAAACCAAGGATCAAAATCACCTGTAACTGCATACATATTTCCATAAAAATCTCATACACATTTTTCTTCAAGCCTTTTGGCTTTCATTCAAACAGATTTTCAGTTTTACACTACGTCCATATGTGGGCTTCTGCTACACACATGACATGTGTCTTTACTGTGCAAAATTTTTCACTAGCAGAGGATTATGCAATGAAAGTTTTTGTAATATATTTTTTGATTTTGTCAAATTTATACACACGTAAATAAATGCAAGATAAATGCAAAAATATAAAATATATATTTGCAATAATATACAAAATAATAGTCTCCGATGTACTTCACTAATCTCAGAACCTAAACCTAAGTACATATAACGAAATGCTATGCACAGTAAAGTACATGCAATCACGCATACAAATATTTGTCATAAAATGCATACGCACACACATACAAATATTTGTCAAAACGAAGCATACACACACACACATGCATACAAATATTTGTCAAAACGAAGCACACACACACACACACACACACACACACACACACACACACACACACACGCATACAAATATTTGTCGCAAAATGCATATGCACACACATACATATACAAAATATTTGTCTTAAAATCATACGCACACACATACGCATACAAATATTTTCGAAACAAAGCATACACAAAACGTGCAAGACTAAGAAAATAATAGTTTTCGTTTTTAGTCGGTCAGTCAAATTACAGTGTACGCTGATAAAGTTCATTTAAAGAAACAATTATATTAAAAAGAAAGTACAGCAGCTGTACCATTTTGACTTTTGTACAATAAATGGTTGTTAAGTACTGGCTTGACCTCTGCACCTGACAGTCCTGCACTGGAAAGCTGACACGCAGGTGGCCAATTATTATTTGAGCCAATTTATGAGCGACACCACACTTTCACGCCTCGATTATTCTCAGATGAAAAGAAATCAGACATGTAAATTGCGACACTGAACCATACTGCTCAGTCAGGAGAAGATAATTACTTACCAACCAGACGACAGGCATTCAGAGTTAAAAACGAAATCAAGGAGTATTTAAGAACGACTTAAATTGAACATATTAAATAAATGTAAGTGTTTAATTATTTCTCCATCAGTGCGCTCGTTAGCAAATATATGTTATGGGTTATAACTATTCACAGTTCGCCATGTTGTTATGGGTGAAAGTCTCTTATAGTTATATTGTCTTGATGTTGTAATTATTTGTGTGGCAGTTCGCTACACTTACTTATTCAACATAATATCTTTAATTCTGTAAAAGTATAGTGTAATTACACATGATTTAATTAATTTTCCATTTAAGTAATTTCATTTAGGACGTAATTTACCTCATTCATCTGAATAATTATTAATATTCACTTCTTGTTTCACTTGTCAAGTGTCTGTGTCCTGAAATGTATCTAATTTATCTGAGTAATTATTAATATTCACTTCTTATTTCATTTGTCAAACGTTTTTGTCCTGAAATTATTGCTTTCTGTTTTGATGTTACTTAGTATTTATGTTTTAATCGATATATGGTTTATGTTCTGTAACTCAACTACAACATTTACTTTAACGTATAACGAAGTTTCTTTGGTCAAATATTTGGTGTCTTAATTTTTAATTATAACAATTTGAAAAAAAGAAGTACGATTCATTAAATTTGTCTTCGAGTTCTAGTTGTTCTATTCCATCATGCGTGGCGAGCACAGTACAAAATTATTTTGATTAATGGCATTATATCGAACACAACTCTCCAATTCAGGAATAAGATGATACGTTAGGCTCTGACGCGGATGTTATTTCAGTAAAGAACAAAATAAAATCCCAAAACAATAACAAAAAAAAAAAGTAAAATTTGTATGAACGTCAACTGCTTTGCCTTGTTTACTGTCGACGAGCTGTGCACGACCAAAGATCACCGCGACGAGGGATTTGACGAGTGTGTAACTTTTATTTTTACTTTGAAACACGACCAAAGATCACCGCGACGAGGGATTTGACGAGTGTGTAACTTTTATTTTTACTTTGAAACACGACTAAGCCAGCAAAGGAAAATTTGAAAGAACTCGAAACGAATACTTTTCGATTAACTACGAGGAAAATCCTACTGTAGACATATTTTTTAATCTGAAGATACGGACACACTTCAACAGCACAACAGAAATCAGAAGCCGGACATCTGGATTAAACAGCAACGAAAGACACAAGATAAAACAGTTTTTCACTTTTATATTTTTCGAGTCATGTTGCATTTTTGCAGCCTTGCCTTAATGTAGGTCTATGCAAAATAAAATAAAACAAAAACATCAGACAAGAACTAAAACACAACTACAAAAGTAAATAAAAATATATTTAACAATTATACGTACAGCAGGAACTATAATTTTAACGTCGGCTACAACTACAAAAACAACTATAGATATATTATAAACAACTATTGTAATAAGTTCAAAAACTGTAACTACAAGAACAACTACGTACAACAAATATAATTACAACTACATGAATAACTACAAAAAATAACTGTAACTTCAAGAACAACTAGATAAAACAAATGTAATTACAACAAATATAATCACAACTACATGAATAACTACAAACAACAACTATAACTTCAAGAACAACTACATACAGCAAATATAATTACAACTACAAGAACTACATACAACAAATGTAATTAGAACTACAAGAACAACTACGTACAACAAATATATATATATATATATATATATATATATATATATATATATATATATATATATATATATATATATTACAACTACAAGAACAACTAGATACAACAAATATAATTACAACTACATGAATAACTGCAAACAACAACTATAACTTCAAGAACAAATACAAACAACAATTATAACTACAAGAACAACTACATACAAAAATATAATTGCAATTACAAGAACAATTACAAACAACAACTATAACTTCAAGAACAAATACAAACAACAACTGTGACTATAAAAATAACTATACTACAACTACAGATAATAATAACCATAACCACAATATATATATATATTAGCAAATGTGGCAACAGGAACAACTATAACTTCAATAACAAATATAATTACAAAAAGAGCTACATACATCAATTATAACTACAACAACTACAAAAAAACACAAATATAACTACACGAACAACTATAACATCAAGAACAAATGTAATACAACAACTACATTTACATACAACAATTTTAACTACATCAACAATAGCTATAACTACGAGAATAACTACATACAACTATATCTAAAGCAACAACAAACTACGGCTACTACAAGCAATTTGACTACAATAACTATAACTACAAAACAGCTACATACAAGAACAATAACTACAGCAATAACTAGAACTAGAATAAAATCATATTTTGCAAACCGTGACTTGTCTTTAGTCTTGCAGTGCATTGCAATTAGAGGACAACCGGATATCAGTTTCAAATCTGTCAAGCGCAATTTTGTCGAGGGTTTGCAGTGTTTAAACAAAAACAATAAAATCTTACATAACTTCAAGAAACGCGTACAACCGTATTGTTTGATGAACGCACTTCATCGTGGTGTTAAAGTGAAACAGACCACGGGTACAATCTCTGAGAAGTTTCTTGTTATGGTAAACATACAGGATACAGACCATATCTTCTTTCTGTCTTTCTAGTTTTTTCACAGCATACCTGCAAATGATGAACGCGGGTAATCTGCCTCTGAAGTTACATTTGGATCACGTGATATTTTTCAGCCCTCTGCAGAAGACTGTGAACAGAAGCTGAAGGAAAATATAGCATCATTTTCCATTTTGTCCAATGCTGATTGCAATGAGATGAGTAAGTTCTCTTTCTATGCTATGACTTTTTGTATTAATAATCGACAAAAACTTGCTTATGTTTTAGTAAGACTGAAATTTATATACTAATTATAGTGAAATTTATACACTAATTACAGAACAACAGGTTTTGCTTTTAGTTTAGAAATGTATACTTCATTTATTATAATTATTAGTTACTACTGATTTTATATTAAACTTAATACGAACTAATTATCTTTTAAGATGACAACACGTTTTATATTGTTAATGGATCAATAAGGACTTCGGATGGGTTTATTTGTGATAAGAAATAATTATCTCGATTAATGTTTATTTGTATTGGAAACAACAAGTTGTATTAATGATCATATTCATAGAAAACAACAAGTTCTATGAGTGGTCATTTGTATAGGAATCAACAAGCTCTATGGGTGGTCATTTGTATAGGAATCAACTAGCTCTATGGGTGGTCATTTGTACAGGAATCAACAAGCTCCATGAGTGACTATTTGCATAGAAAGCAACAAATTTATGAGTGGTCATTTGTGTAGGAAACACCAAGCTCTGTGAGTGGTCATTTGTGTAGGAAACAACAAGCTTTATGAGTGGTCATTTGTGTAGGAAACACCAAGCTCTGTGAGTGGTCATTTGTGTAGGAAACACCAAGCTCTGTGAGTGGTCATTTGTGTAGGAAACACCAAGCTCTGTGAGTGGTCATTTGTGTAGGAAACAACAAGCTTTATGAGTGGTCATTTGTACAGGAATCAACAAGCTTTATGAGTGGCTATTTGCATAGGAAGCAACAAATCTTATGAGTGGTCATTTGTGTAGGAAACACCAAATTCTGTGAGTGGTCATTTGTTTATAAAACACCAAGCTCTTTGAATTATTTTTATAAGAAACGTACACTTTATGGAATAAGACATCAAAATATACTCTATGGTAAATATTTTCATTTTACAGTTTCCCTCCACCAAAAGAAAAAATAATTAAAAAATGAACAGCTTTAATTTAAGATGAAAAAAAAGTGAAAATAAAATAATTGAAGAGTTCGAGAATTTGACTACCATTTAATGTATGCTAGACTTCGGGTTAAATAACTTAATGAAAAATAGTTTTGAAAAATAAGTTAGCGAACATATTGAAATATTTCCCATTGAACGTTATTTTGTTAAGGAGCTGTTGAATACAAACGACAAATTTGACAGTAGCAAGAAGTATGAAGATGACGGTCTAACATCTGCCACTCACGAGTTAGAAGTATGAAAATGATGAAGGTCTAACGTCTACCAGTCACAAGGTAAAAGTATGAAAATGATGTAGGTCTATCGTCTACCAGTCATGAACTAGAAAATGGGGGTGGGGGAGATGATTGAGGTTGATTTTAGTTTCCCCGTTTTTAATATAATTATTATTCAAACAGTGACAAAATCCATTATTCTTACCGTTGTTTTTGTTGTAAGAAATATATTATTACACGAAAAAATTTTCCGACGGAAAAGACCGCATAACTACAGTCTTTTCCTTGTTGTATATGAATTTACCTCATCAACTCAAACATTTGCGACTTTCATCTTTTATATTATTCTATATTTCAAATGCTCGCTACAACAAAAGTGCAGTTATTTAAATAAAATACATGTTAAATTTAGTATTACATCATATATTAAAGTCTTTCAATAGCTGAGTATCATGAATGTGGTTTCTTAAAACAATATAATTCACTTTAGGTTTAATAAACAATATCATTAAAATAATCTTCTACTAATACCTCCATATAACTGTTGCAGTTTTAATAATTTATTATTTATGTAACATATATATATATGTGTGTGTGTGTGTGTGTGTGTGTGTGTGTGTGTGTGTGTGTGCGTGCGTGTGTGTGTGTGTGTGTATGTGTGTGTGTGTGTGTGTGTGTGTGTGTGTGTGTGTGTGTGTGTGTGTGTGTGTGTGTGTGTGTGAGTATAATACCAATAATTGTGTTTTATTTTATACTTTGCAAGCCGACATTGTGAGTCCAACGATGAACCACAAGTTCAAAAAGATCACCTTGACATTGACCCGATTCTTACTTTTCCTGGTTGTAACAAAAAGCGTGGAGGTCACGTGCAACACACCAGGTTCATTTTCCTATCTCTTTCTATGTACAATATGAAAGGTCTCAGTTTTACTAACTTATAATGACACTGCTTCTCTCTATATGCAGCATGAAAGGTCTCAGTTTAACTAACTCTTAATGACACTGCTTCTCTCTATGTGCAGCATGAAAGGTCTCAGTTTTACTAACTCTTAATGACACTGCTTCTCTCTATGTGCAGCATGAAAGGTCTCAGTTTTACTAACTCTTAATGACACTGCTTCTCTCTATGTGCAGCATGAAAGATCTCAGTTTTACTAACTCTTAATGACACTGCTTCTCTCTATGTGCAGCATGAAAGGTCTCAGTTTTACTAACTTATAATGACACTGCTTCTCTCTATGTGCAGCATGAAAGATCTCAGTTTTACTAACTCTTAATGACACTGCTTCTCTCTATGTTTCTGGACTAGCAGGCTTCTTCATCAGCATGTAAACGCAGACTATATGTAGGCCTACTAATGTTAAGTTGGCTTACACTGAAAAGAAACACATCAGAATAGAATCGTCTCGCCCCAACACATATATAATGTTCTCTTCCATTTACCGATGGTGGTAGTGACAACTGTTAGTTCAGAAGAACAGCTCGTTGTCTTGGTTTTTAGTACAGCTATATAATTATACCGAAGAATATTAATAACAATTGACTATTTGTCTAATTATTACACATAAGTTACTGTGACACAACGCCACCCTAGTTATTGGTTATTATTATTATTATTATTATTAATAACCATCCATTACTAATTACAAGTGATGAGAATTTATATAATTAATAATTCTCGAGAAGACACCACTCGTCTCTCTCAATTGACCGATAATCAGGTGCTGTAAACGTTTTCTCTCCTCTACAACATTAAAGACAAACATTTACATCACACAATAATTCCATAGGTGGAAAAACGCCTTACCAAACGAGAAGATAAATCCGTCTTTTATTTTATATTTAGCCAGCCCCTTTCCATTCACTATCTCTCCAATATATAGTTATTGATATGTGTAGTAAGGTCAATACATTTATTAAATCAACAATCAATTATACAATATATAGTTATTAATATGTGTAGTAAGGTCATTAAATTTATTAAATCAACAATCAAATATACAACATATGAATAAAATCAAAAGTACATTGATATTTACATCATTTCACAACAATGTTCGATTAATGCTAGACAATCCTTCAGTTTATCCTAGCATAGGCATTCTCATCACAGACACGTAACCTTTTTAAATGATGGCCGCTGTCAGTAGGACGTGTTCACAATCACACTAAGTCACAGACTGCAACAAAGTCACAGTCTTCCTTATTTACACGATGGTCCAATGTACCCCTTCTAGACACGTTACACAACTCTTCCTTATTTACACGATGGTCCAATGTACCCCTTCTAGACACGTTACGCAACTCTTCCTTATTTACATGATGGTCCAATGTACCCCTTCTAGACACATTTCACAACTCTTCCAGAATCTTTGATGTGCTCACAAAGCACACCGTGGAGAGTCGTTCAGAACTTTGCACGCACTATCAAAAGTACATCACGCAAAGTTTTCTTGAATCTTCATGTGCGTTACTCAACACACCATGAGGAATGTTCCAAATAATCTCCATGAATTCTCGATACCAAACTAAAGCCTCAAATTTCGCCATATTGGCTCTCGAGCTGAATTCACAGGAACCAACATACAGAAACACATTCTGACAGGTTTGATGGTAAGGTTGGATACATACACCAACATGATCCGATAGAGTACAATAGTCACTGCAGTTTTAAGGGGATCAAAAGCATCAAAGAAAAATACAAAAGGTGCGCTCCTCTCTGCAAAAGTCAATTTAAGGCAGTGCTAAATTTCAGGCATATTTTATCTCTAAACTCCTTTCTCTAATTTACACACATTCTCAACTTACAGATCCTGCAACAATATTCGTTAGCCTGATACACAGGCAGCATAACAAATATAGCATCAATCAAAATTCACAAGTACAATGTCCAATGCAATCAAATTAGTGAACAAAAAAATAATGGTTCAATTACATAAGCATTCTCTAATTCAGATCATAGGTAACGTACAAAATATTTCTAAATCCCGTCTTTCTTTATCAGTCAGCTGACTTACCATAAGCTAAGGATCTCTTTTATGACCTGACTCGAGTATTGTCAAAATCAAAGTGATTAGAATGGAGAACTTCTTCAACAAAGTAACTTTCGGTCCATCCCCAATGGATTAATTTGTTATGAACAGATATGAAACTATTAGTCAGAAAACTACTCATCCAGTTGGAACTGGTTTAGATTCCATCAGCACGTTCTAGCAAATCTTTACCTGAATTGTTTACTCCAACTTTGACACTTTAAAATATCAGCATAAGCAGTACAGCATAAGGTCGGGTCACTTTACATTTAACAATTTGCATAACAATTAAGTTTAGAAAGAGGGATAGACAAATCCACTCCACTACAGTATAAATAATTCAGACTGTTTGCTCAAATAAGACGTGCCTGTGTATTTAAGTATACTTTTCTAACATGGTTGGAATTTAGTTAAGATTGTTCTTTTTTAGTGTGTGTCAGTCCTATCTATTTTTGTATTAATGTTATACACAAATACTTGAGTACATCACTATATAGTCTATGACTATGTGAATCATGTGTAATTTGTACTGAGCAGTTGAAGTAATTATGTTACACTAAAAGTTCATTGATATGACGAACCTAACACTCAAAGCGGGACTGCAACCTGCCTTACAGTTGATCTACACCTAAGTTTAGTCTATGTTGCCGGGCATGGTTCTGAGCCTAGTGTAATTTACTCATTCTAGTCTGTCTGTCATCGATCTCCTACCAGCAATTCTGTCTAAGAAGACATCTTCTACAAGATTACAGCTGTTGTCAAGGTGATTTAATTCAGGCGAAATACTATTACCATAGTTGTAACTGATAAGGGAATTAAAACTCAGACATACCTACTCTCTTTACTACCTGCGCTCAGATTAAGAGAAGGAAAAATGCAGATCCTTCAATGTATTATATTTTATATCACAGAAGAGCTAAACAGTATTGTTTCTTCTGCAATTATCATTTTGTTGACTATATCAATTCTCTTGACGCAGCAAATGTTGCTAACAATTTATTTTCTTACTAATCAAAACAAACGTTCCCTCATCAGGCCTACCCTCATTCCTTATCAGTCTCTATACATAATCAGGCATGACTGACTGTGACTTGTTTATTTTGTGCATTTGTTTGTCAGTTTAGTGTACAGCCAATCACATCATATGTGACCTTGGAAGGTCATGCAAGAGCAGTGAATAACTTTGCTGGAATTAACACCAATTTATCAATCTATTACAGTTTTAGTGTCGTAACTACCCACTTCGTTACTCTATATGTAGTCCATACAGGATTTAGTATCTTAATCCCCTACCACTTCATTCCTCTTTATAACGTCCTAACAGTTTTAGTATCTTAATCCCCTACCTCTACATCCCTCTTTATAAAGTCCTAACAGTTTTAGTGTCGTAATCCCCTACCACTTTATCACTGTATATATAGTCCTAACTATTTTTGTGTCGTAATCAACCAAAACTTCGTCACTCATGTATAAATTCACATCATTAGAATTCACTGAAAAGAGTTTAAATGCACGTGTTCAATTAATTTCTTGAATAAATATTTTAAAATAATCAACCTGACGTTATGTTTTTAATTAAAACACTTGAAACATTACATCTCATTTAATGTTCAATAAAATACTAAAACCAGACACACGATATACTTTTCTGTTAACGTAACACAAATGTCTGCACTACAGTTTAATACTATTAGTCACTAGAACAAGAACACATTGCTACACTTTATTATACATTGTTACATTTTATTTCCTGAACACGTGACCGTGATGAAATCGAATTTTTTATTTAGAAACGATGACAGGAACACTCTCAACGGTCCCTGTGACGTCATCATCGACAGGTATACAGAGTGTAGGAAATTGTTCAGATTGGATATGGTGGAATTGTGGAACAGTATTATTACTGAGTAGACGAATAAGAATCGTTATTATCAACATTATGATGATGTTGATGAGAGATGATGATGATGATGATGATGATGATGATGATGATGATGATGATGATGATATTGTTGTGTTTTTATATATATAGTCCTAACACTTTTAGTATCAACATTAGCAGTACCCTTAGATACAACAGCACAATTTGTATTTGGTGTCTTGTTACTATTGATCGAGCGCGTTAAATATAATAGTATAGGGTATAGGGTATAGTATAGGGTACGCTTTGCTATGATACGTATCCATACATGCAATTAACAACAAAATGTCAAACAGTAAATGAAGAAAACAAAATAAATCTACTTATATAAATACTATTTCAAACTTTAACAACTACAACAATAACACACTAAGAACGACCTCAAAACAAGACTGTTCAGTCTGTTTCTTTTTGTGAACTCTGATTAGTATGAGAACAATAACTATATTCTGAGATGATTTTAATATCCGGCACGCGTTTAGTTAATTAAATTAAATTTACTTTCTGTTTAGAAACCGCATTCGTTACAGAGTCAGAGCCATCTGCGAGTACGCCAGAATCAGGTAATAAACGAAACATCTTACTGTGAGAGATATTTTATGTAGTGCTTACTATATTATAGAATAGTAGTTGCATAATAGTTGTAGACTTATTCAACAGCTGTAGAAATCCCTGTAATATTAATTCAATATATATTTTCATGTATATTCTCCTCATGTAACTGACGCCATTTAAACGCAAGTGAACAATTAATGTCCTGAATAAATATTTGACAAATCAATTTGACATTATATTTTCAATGAAAACACTAGAAACATTACAACATTACAAAACAGTTAATTTTCGATAAAATACTAACATCAAACACGCGATAAACATTACAACATTACAAAACAGTTAATTTTCGATAAAATACTAACATCAAACACGCGATATACATTTCTTATGTTTAATTTCACGGGCACGTTGCCATGACTACATCGAGTTTTTGAATTTCAGCAACGACGATAGGAACACTTGCAACGGTCCCTGCGACGTCATCATCAACAGGTATACAGAGTGCGGGAGACTGTAACTACTTAATAGTTGTGTACTTGTTCAAGAGCTGTATTAAACCCTGTAATATTAATTCAATATATATTTTCATGTATATTAACACAAGCACCATACACTGACGCCATTTAAATGCACGTGAAATATTAATTTCCTGAATAAATATTTTTAAAAATCAAATTGACATTATATTTTCAATTAAAACAATAGAAACAGTACAGCACACTTAGTTTTCGATAAAATCCTAAAACCAAACACACAATATACCTTTCTGTTAAAGTAATACAAATGTCTGCACCACAGTTTAATGCTATTAGTCACTAAAACATGCACATATTGCTACACATTCTTATGCATTGTTACATTTTATTTCATGAACACGTGGCCGTGACTAATTCGACTTTATTTTAAATTTCAGAAATGACAGGAACGGTCTCTGTGACGTCATCATCAACAGGTATACAGAGTGCAGGAGATTGTGCAGAGTGGAAATAGTGGTGGGATGGGGAACAGTATTATTACTGAGTAGACGTATTATTACTGAGTAGACGTATAATTAATGAGCAGACGTATTATTACTGAGTAGACGTATAATAACGTTATTATCAACATTATGATGATGATGATGATGATGGAGACGATGGTGTTGATGACGTGTTATTGTTGTTTTATATATATATATATATATATATATATATATATATATATATATATATATATATATATATATATATATATATATATATATATATATATATATATATTGGTGTCAACAATAGCAGTACACATAACTACAACAGAACACTTTGAGGATGCTGTCCTGATACTATTGATCGAACGCATTGAATATAATAATATAAGATACGCTTTGCTACGAAATGGAATAATACATGCAATGAGCAACAAAAAAGGCCACACAGTGAATGTATAAAATAAAATAAATCCACTTATATAAATACTATTGCAAACTTCAACTACTACAACCCTAACAGCACTACTATCATTATTATCAACATTATAATGATAAGGACGACGACGATAATGTTGTTATTAATGGTGATGATGATGAGCAAAGAGTTACAGTAAATAGAAACGTTCAGCATTTTAACCTCAGCACATGAAGGACTTATTTAAATATATGAGAGGTGAGGATTAACATGATCATGTAACAAACGAATTCAGCATTGTGAGAAAGATAAATAAGTACTAAAAGACAATTAGACTCATTAAATTTTAATTATAGCAATGGTAAATACTTGTATTTTATTTTAAGGCTGGAGGAAATCGTAGCGGAAATAGAACTAAAAGATAAGCTAGAAATAGTCAAATTGATTGCTTGTAATGCATTCAGCTTTAATGTCTGTTATCCATACAACGTGACTGTTTGTTTTCCATACAAAGTAATTGTTGTCCATACAACTTGATTCTCTGTTGACCATATTGCTTGATTGTATTTTGTATATTGATAGCTTGGTTGTTGTCCATACACCTTGATTGTCTGTTGTCCATACATCTTGATTGTATGTTGTATATGGAAACTTGATTGTACAGTAGAGTTAGGTAGACCGCTGGTTTACTTGGTGATGTGTTTGTCGTTGCAGTTTGTTTTTTCACGCCATGTTACAGATCACGACTTACTGGTTTTCCGACGTAATTGTAAACTGTTATTAAACCAAAAGACTGAAATAAAAACAAGTGTTTTCCCTCATCATGCTACGACTCATGAGTACACTGATGTTAAGAAATAATTATAAACCGTATAATTAAACCATTCAGTCTGAAAGAAAAACAAGTGTTAGTTAAGTTTGTAACACATTAGATCCCAGAAAGGCAGAACATTTTAGTTTTATGAAAAACAACGTCATTGTGCTTTGCCATCATGATCTGCAATGTCAATTTTATGATAAGTGACGTCAGTGTACTTTACCATCATGATCTACAATGTCAATTTTATGATAAGTGACGTCAGTGTACTTTACCATCATGATCTGCAATGTCAATTTTATGATGTGACGTCAGTGTACTTTGCCATCATGATCTGCAATGTCAATTTTATGATAAGTGACGTCAGTGTACTTTACCATCATGATCTGCAATGTCAATCTGAAAAAGCAAAGAAAATTGTGTACTTACGAAATCCGTGTATTTAGATGTACATTAATTTTCTATCGTCTAGTGCTTTTATGAATATTTGAGTACTTTTCTGTTAGTATTATTCCTTTATTAGTTTGTTGTTTGAATGTTGTATTATGTTACTGACTACTTAAAAATAATATCACAAGCATGCTAGCAGTACTTTTGTTAGTATTATTCCTTTATCAGTTTGTTGTTTGAATGTTGCATTATGTTTCTGGCTACTTTAAAATAATGTCGCAAGCATGCTAGCAGTATTTAACGCTTGATTATTTTCATGACACAGAGACCTGTCACTTTTCATATATTTTGAGGACATTGGCATATTTCAATAAAAGTATTTTAGTTTCCGGTAATAATATTCTCATTTATTATAATAACATTTTCCTTCTAATTAAAAATAAACGAGAATTTTAACTAATTTTAATATTGCAAAAATTAAAAAAATCACTGTAATCCAACAATAACACTGAATCGCACGTAAATATTGAAAAGATATTAATTTTATTTTTAGATATCACATTAGACTCAATATCAATGATGATTTTATCTGTATCAAGCAAAAGATTAAAAAAACAACTAGTCTTTTTTATATGCCATTTTGTTCTTACAACAGTGGTTTCATAAACAGTATTATTGCAGAAGAGGTTAACATTAATAATTATTCAAATTTTATTTCACATGCAGGAAATTGCTCAGAAACTTCGACATTCTCTGAAACATCACAGACAAAAGGTATTAAAAGTGTGCGATTGTGAGCAATTTGAGTGGCTGACAGGATAAGGGTGGGGGTAGCAGAAGCAGCATTGAGCAACCAATGTAGTATGTTAGTCATCTGTCATCATGTTTTGATATTTGCTGTCTTAAGATAGTACAGTTTACATATTGATAATAATATCACGTTAGATTCATGCCCAAATGAACTTGATATAAATTTATTGATTTCAGTAAACACACCAGAAACCGTCACCACGTCGTCACCTCCAGGTAACGTATTTACTAAAAATAAATGTATAAAACTTTAAATGTCTGCTGTCATGCATGCAAGCTAACCTCGCACCTCTTCTAGAAGATTGCACTCATCATAAGCTCTGCATGTCCAACATTTCGAGAACAAAATCTTAAGGTAAATGTTCACGTTTTCATCACAGTGCATCTGTCTGGAAACTGCTGCCTTTCGAGCTGAGATAGAGACACAATGATCGTTTTCAAGGAGGATCTCAGCAATTATCGTTTTCATCAATAAAAATATCATTGTCCTTTTTGTGCCATTGTTGAGGCTGTACATTTGTAATTACATTTTATTTCTATTTCTGTTTTGCAAATTGAGTTATTTGTTAGTCATTGTCATTTCATATGTGAATTAATATTTTTAAATATTATTTTATTTTACTAGTGTGTGTAAATTGTTTGTATATAAACCTTATGCTACTTTATTTTTAATTATTAAAAACGCTCTTGTTGAAATATTTAGCGTTTGTATTAAATCTTCTTGTATTTATTACTATATATACGTAGCATATATTATATTTTATTTATTGCATAAATAACATTTTCAAACTTTACAGAAAGAAGAACAGCAACAGCAGTAGCACATACAGAACCAACAACAGCAGCAGCAAAATCAGGAACAACATCAACAACAATACAACAACATGTACAGTTATGCATGCAACAACGCATGTTTAATCCTTAAACAATAAATAGTTCATTTATTATAAAGTTTTAAGAGAAAGTAAATAAAATGAAGACAAATTACGATTATGCTATCTATTTCTTATTTACAGACTACTTTATGAAAAGAATAATTGTTGGTGCTACAGGTGGCCTGGTGATCATTTTATTGATCTGCATCCTTCTATTGGTCAGGTAAAAATGAAGTAGTGTGATATTGAATCTATGGTGTTAATGACTTATTTATTGTGCCCCAGCATTGACACCATTAATGTTTTTGCACAAAATTATTTCATTATGACTTTGTAAAAGTTAGTTAACATATTTGAAAATAGTTTTTGAACGTCGGTGTTTCAAATCTGTCTGTCTGTCTATCTGTCTATCTATCTATCTGCTTGAAATGCTTATTGCTTAAGTTACTTGTATATTTTTTCTGTTAATTCTTTGTTTTATTTGTATTTCAGCAAAAGACTCAAATCCAGACGCCAAGAAAACATAACTCAACAAGACCGATGCAAGTTGAGCCAGGAGTTATCTGCTCCAGAACAACTTGACTCAGTGTGGCATGACTTTCATGAATACAGTAACATCAGCCCAAAGGACTGTGAACCTGAGAACTGCCTGTCAGTACCGGAATCAACAGCGATACCAGTGGAACAGAACTATCCTTTGATGTCAACAACGCATGGCAGTCACATAAGTCCGAGTGTAGCAGCAGATTTGAACGTGTCCCCTGTGCCAGGTGCTGAGATAACGACTAAAAATGAAAGTATGCTTAAACAATTGAAGGAGCGCCAGGTACTTCCTAAGAAATCCAATACACCACAATCCTCAGAGTCTGAATTGTCCTTTAGCCCCGGGAGTAACCAAAGCCATAACCCTGAGACTGGCAGAAGGCAGCATCCAGACACTAAGAAAATCCCTAAGACAGGTACTGACAGAAGTCTCGATCTTCTTGATGGCGAAAAAATCTTGAACGGGACAGGTGACTTGGATGCCTTAAATGACAGTTTTGGTTATGACGAAAGCAATAATACGAACTGTGACGTGTATATTGAGCCGTATCACGTTCCCTTCTACACGACAACGTCACTTTCGACCTTTAAGACTGACGCGGCGGCAGAGCTGCTGGTTGAGCCCTATGCATGCAGTGGCTTCCTCAGTTCTAGTCATGAACAGTACAATCCAGTAACGCGTTTCCAAAATGACGTCACGCATCTTCCAGAAGAAAACGACTTCAGCTCTCGTTCCAATCCAAGTGTTTGCGAGGAGCAAATGTACGCCTTAGTGAACAAGCCGCGCTCGCAGGTCCCGATATCACGTGTGTGTGAAGAAGACGACCAGCAGCTGGTGATGTTACATAATGACTTGTACGAATCTTCTGGTGTTATTCAAAGTCAGACTCAGAAATGAGACAGAGGTCAGCGAAACATTCGGCTCTAATACAGAGGAGCATTTTGATCTCTTATTTGTGTCAAATGCAACAGTTACCGCTGGATGTTTTAAGATGTAGGTGACACTGAAGTCACGTGATAAAAACGCTGCATAAATTGCATTTTTTTGACAATGCAAGACAGAGAACATTAACTTCCCACTCAGTAGTTATTGTATAGTCCTCAATAACTAGAAATATGTGAATAATTAGTGATTTAAGATGAAATAGAAGAAATGAAACATTTTATGTAATTAAAAAGTAAGTAGAATTACATTGCAAAGATAAGGAAAAGAAGAGACTTGAGGATGTAATAAGAGAAACGACAAAATGATAGATATAAAAGAAGATAGTGAATGGAGAGTAAAAATAGCAAAGTAGGGAACAAGACAAGACATAGTCTTAAGTACCCCAAGCATTAGGAGTGTAAGGACAACAATGACGTAGTCTTAAACATCCAGAGCATTAGGAGTGTAAGGAAAATGTATTAATGGGGGGGGGTATTTTCTTTAATCAAAGTAAGAAACAGTGTATAAGAAACGTGTTGACGTCGCGTAGGACAACAAGAGAAATGTGGAGAGTAGGAGAAACATTACGACTGGTTTTATGACAAAGTTACGGGATATTAATGTGTTGGATTTTAAAAGAAATGATGGACTTTGATTGTTATGTACTGTACATTGATTACACGTATTTGGATTTGTTGTATGATCTAGTATGTTGCCCTGGTTCTATCTGTATTTAGATGACACATATAATAAAACGAACGAAATGCATGTATCGTGTTTTGATATATTCACCAGCAGTCAATCCATATCACCATCCGGAGGTACCCCCTCCCTCCCCACACACAAAGACACACAGAGAGAGGAATCATTAAGATCGTAATATAATTATTAATTTTTAGGGTAAATCATTTTGAGAGTAATTTATATAATGAATAAAAAAAAGTTACAACTCTATTCCGTAAGACACTGGCGTTTGATTTAAGCCCCCCCCCCCCACTTCCCCAAAGACCAAATCCTCACGTTTACTAAGGGGCTAACATTGTTCTTTTGCAGGCTGCTTTGCATTAATCTCTCCAAACAAAGTATTGCTACAATTGTCCATGTTTTGTAACATACTCTGTATAAATATTACTGCAACTATTATGCCTAAGTTTTTGTGAAATTGCAAATGCTTGTTTGATCATGAGTTATAAGTTCGACAGCAGTATCTGTTGTTGTTCTTGCAGACTGACTAAACTTTGTGAATTTTGGTGGAACTCTACGAAAGAGAATTTTAGAATTTTTATTTTATTTATTCCGCTATTTCTGATAAAACCCCTGACGATAATCTACGGAACCCTGCTTGCAAAATTGGCGCTCTAAAGAGAAGCTATAGGCTACGGTTTTGTGTGCAGTAGTCACAAACCACACCCTCCCTATTCCTCTCCCCTTGCATGGGTGTTAACAGAGATCTTTAGTTCAAACAATCGTTATTTATTTAACTTTAACAACTACCAGTCTCTAAAATATTTATCGGATACTGGAATAATTATAAATAAGGAAGATCTCCCTGGAGGAACAAGAAGGCGCGACACAATTGATAACAGGCGGCAAGGCTAGCGGAACATTGATACTGGCAAGAGACAAAGATAGGTAACTAGCTGCAAAGGCCAACGGTTCAGTAATACTGGGGGGGGGGGGAAAGACAAATGGCAGGCTGCACGGCGCAAGGCTAGTGGCGGTCAATGATATTTGCAATAAAAATAAAACCCTGCATTTGACATGAACTAATAAAGTAATGTGCAACTTAAAGTATTCGATCGAGTGTTAAACTGTACTGGAGTTTCAGGCCGGTACTTCGCATTTAGGTCTGTACGCGCACGAGGTGGAATGACAAACCAAAGAAATCGTAATGGAACATCGTGTTGATGGTGTTACACGTGACTTACTCCCCAACTCTACTTTCTTAAATGGACAACCTCCTCCTCCCCTCATTTTGAAATGGATTCCTGCATTTAAAAAAAATAACACACACATAACAATGTCAAGACTTTAAAGCTGTCATTCGGCAGTGAAAATAATTATTAACATCATTTATGAAGAGGTGGAAATTGTTAATATAAATATTAAGTTGACCACCCTGTTTATTCACGAGAATGAGTACGGTCCAGGGTATAAAAGCTTGATGTATCACCTGATCGAGGTCGCCCAGAGGAAGGTAATTTTTTTAAATTTGTTTTTGCAATAAGTTGTCATGTCACTACACAATTAAATATCTATGAAACAGTAGTACTTTAAAAAAAAATTGTCATGTCACTATATTGAATAACAAAATATCTATTTCATAGCATTTTCAATAAATCATAATTGCTCTTATTCAGAAGATATACAGGGACGTTTGAATACTAGATGTGTCAGTTTGGCAGCCAACAATTATTAGCAGTTTATAACTCTTTATAACACGAAAGCTTTCGCGTTTTTATTACACAATAATTTTACAGTAAGTAGTACTTATACATAGTTCCACAGATATTACTCAAAGTACATTGTTTATTCAGTATCTTACAAGTTATTATATAATATTATCGTCATCTTTCTGCTGAATGTCAAGCTGATTTTCCCGATACAATAATTTAGTGATACTGTATTCTGCGGGGGATGGGCGGGAAAGCCATGTGTAAACTGTATGCTTCTACGATGGAAATTATTAGTTCCAAGAATTTATATCTTTATAGTATATTTAATGTCCTTTTAGTTAGGTATATATTTTTCTCCCTAAATTGATTTCTTTCATTAAATCTCACGAAACATGGCTGACAAATACTACTTGTATCCTTCATTGTTTCATACAATCAGATCTTAAAACTTTAGTAGACATTGTTTTCAAAATATGGCATGAATGAAATATTTTGAAAAACTATCATTATTTATTTATTTATTGCTGGAGCTTTATTTCTCGAGAATGTTTTTTTTATTACATGACTATAACCTGCTCATTCTCCCGTAGAATAGCGATAAATAGTATCATCCATACATACTTTAATTATCAGTCAGCAAGGCTAATTTCCGGTTGAACTAGGACAGAGCTTTAAAGGTCACCAGGTGAATTTTGATCACTGATTTTAGTGATTAAATTTGTCGATGTGTAATAAAATGTCAATATGTGCAAACATTTTGGGCATATTTTAAAAAATCTTTTAAAGGGCAGGTCAGACAGATCTGGTGACAATTGTTGATAAAAATTGAAGATCTCTGAATCACTTCAATATATTCTTTGATTTAGGCCCTTCATATTTGTTCTTTTTTACAGAATAATATTAATTGGACATATTTTATTATTGGAGAATTCATAATGCAGTAAAACAATTTCAGAATTTGCCAGAATGATCATGCAAAATGTTCATATTTTCATACTACCAAACGCTAACTCATGTGCTTGAGATTTTCCACTTTATACACAGTAATCAAATTATTTGGGTTCTGAAATCATATTCACTATGATCAGAATTAATAGAATAAAGTATTATGCTACTTACATTGTTATCAGTTAAAATTGAAGGCACTGAGTTTGTCTTACAGTTTTTTGAGATTACATTTTGTCATAAATTTGGACAATTTCAGTGCCATCACCTTAAACAGGAATGATTCCCTTTAACTCAGTTTCCTTCTCAAATTATTCACTTTTATTACTTGTATTAAGTCATCTTTTTAGTCATTTCTATATCAGTTGATCAGCATTTTTTTTTGTGCTCATGGTGGAGAAAATAGCAGCAAAAATAGTGTTGCTCCCCAAAATTTATTTCTGATTTAACTGAACAGTTTAGTTCAGAATGTTTATGACACATGAGAAGAGGTCCATTTTGGAAGTTGGATATGATGTTTGAAGTTATTTATATCTTTGATGTTTGAAGTAAATTATATCCTACTTTCACATTGTAAGTTAGTTGTGTCCTACTTTGATGTTTTAAGTTAGTTCTGTCCTACTTTGATGTTTTAAGTTAGTTCTGTCCTACTTTGATGTTTTAAGTTAGTTATGTTCTACTTTGATTTTTAAGTTAGTTCTGTCTTAATTGATGTTTTAAGTTCTATCCTAATTGATGCGTTAAGTTAGTTCTGCCCTACTTTGATGTTTTAAGTTAGTTATCTAATTTGATGTTTTAAGTTAGTTCTGTCTTAATTGATGTTTTAAGTTAGTTCTTCCTACTTTGATGTTTGAAGTTAGTCATTTCCTACTTCAATGTTTTAAGTTGGTTATTTCCTAATCTGATGTTGTAAATTAATTATATCCTACATTGGTTTTGAAGTAAGTTAACACCTACTCTGGTGTGTAAATTAGTTGTTTCCAGAGTTCTTATTGCTCATTATGAATTCCCAGATTTCATATATAATTTCTCATTAAACTTACTTCAAAAATTAATTAATTAAAAAGATTTATTGAGACTGCAGAAATAGTTATCATCTTGCCATCTTGGCAGAACTTTGAATAACTTGAGAAAATATTAAATAACTGTTTCTTCTTTTGCTGAAAAGATTGTGAGGCAATATATATTATTCCATTTGAAAAAATAAGTGTTAGTGCACATTTCTGCTCCCCCCAAAAAACTGAAAAGATTATTTATTTCCTGTTATTAGTATATTAACTTTATACAGTCTGATTTATTTCTTTTATGTATCACAGCGGATTTTTAAATGCCCCTTGGAAATTGTTATAGATTTTTTGTATAGTATGTCCCCATGGCTCTAGGAGAGAATAAACCCCAAATGATGCTATTAGCAAGACTGTTGAAATACTGTTCCAACAAATGTTGCCTTGCGTAACCTGTGCTTTATTTAAATGTCAGTTTGTTGTCGACAGTCTGAAGTACAATTGTGTCATAGCTCGCAGCTCTTGGTCATCATAATTGTTGCACAATTTATGTCAGAGTAGAATTGTAGATGTGTAGTATACTTTCACTACCTTTGTTTTATATTGTGATAAACCTTTCTTTCTCTAAGTTATCTATTGGTTATAAATTCCCCAGGCTTGTTCATGCTTCTAGGAATGTGATCCTTAAGGTATGGAGGGTTTATTGTACTTTTAAGAGCAATTTTAATTAAATGCTGCATTGACACTGTTGTATAGTTCATTCATTATTTTAGCAGCATGTTCACAAAGTTAAACATTAAGGAAAAGCAAAATTTATTTTTTTAGGATGTTAACAGTATTCAAAGTGCATCCCACCAATGTAAAAAAAAATGTTTGTACATGGAAAGTAGTTTTCTTTAAATTTGATCAATATATCCAGATGATGAAGCTGACTTTAATTCATTGTTAGTTTCACTAATAAATTGTGATTTTTTAATGTTCCAACTATTGTAAAATACATGGGATTTAAGTCAGGAGATCTAAGTACCCGTTTTACAGTTCCTTATTGGCGCACCTAATTGTAAAAGTTTTAATCAAATTAAATATACTATTTCCCCAAGATGCACGACTTTGTGGACATCCTGTAGACAAAGACAGATGTCTTTCTCTTGACCGTCAGTCACATGTGGATCCTCTCTCTTCCCCATTTTTCTCTTTTTTCATTTGTATCACCCTCATGTCACTTTCTCTCTTGTCCCACTCAACTGTACAATCTCTTTCTCTCTCTAACTCTTGCAGACTGTCTCCCTCACTTATCACACCTCGTGTGACCAAATTTTACCTATGCTATACAGCACAAATTTGCATTCTGATGGAATTTGCTCATTTAAATTTGCTGGCAAAACCAGGTTGACATCCAGAACAGTCTACTCACTGTTCTTCTCAGCTAGGTGGAACACTTTAGTAGGGACACTGTAGGGAAGACCCTACCAGGTGTATGTTGGGAGTTTCATTAGATGATCCTCTGGGTCACAATGGGTTCACTAGCAGATTGAGCCTAGTGGCAGTGAGAAGGGATATGCAACTGCCTCAGGCACTGAGGGCATTGGTGGGAAAGCCAACTGACCCTTGGGCTCCTAAGGGTGCATTATCATGGTTGACAGGGTAGAAAGCTAACATACTAATAACAATTTTTTCTCCTAACATTAACAGTTTTTATTATCGTTTTGTTTCTACTAACATTGTTATTACTATTTTTTAATTTTAATCTTAACATTTCTTGACTTCACCCACTGTTTGTGAGCATAACAATATTAATACTAGTGTTATTAGTTGCTGATGTAAACATTAATTTTTGTTTGTAAAACTTTGCAAGTGTTAACCTTCTATTAATCCAGTTAGCTTATATTTTGTTCTTTTTCATATTCTATTTCAATTAAAACTATTGTACATGTATCTCACCCATTTCCATTAACATTTTTGCTTGCTTAAACATTTTTTCCATCTCTTTATTTCTTCCTCGCCAGTACTCACTCTGTTTACACCATTCTTATTTACTAACTGCATGATTCTAACCTAAATATTAAAACTACTAAATAGGACAGTAGGACATCCCATGACCTAATTGTAAACCATTATGAGCAGGGGTGCTCTTAGCAGTATCTCAGTCTTGTGCAAAATGGTCGCCATCAGAGGATGGTTGCATTTAGGCACTCTTTCCCAGATCTGATGATACTGAGCCGTTTTCACTTAGAATAGTTGTGTATGTGGTAATTGTAGTGTATGTCTGCATGTTTTCTTTAAATTATTTGTGTATTAACATAATTGTAAATGGGTATTACATTTTTTGTATGCGTGTGGTGGTGTTTGTTTAATAGTTGTGTATGTTTGTGTTTATATATATATATATATGTGTGTGGTGGTATTGATGTATATGTAGTACTATATGTGTAATGATGTTTGTGGTGGTGGTGGGTGATTGTGCTTATATGTTTGTACTCCTTTCATTTATGTAAAATTTACTTGAAGTGTTATATCTTACAGTGCAACCTGTCCCAGGCCCAAACAGCTGTAAAATCCAATAATCATTTCTAATCTAAATCTAATCATTTCTAAATCTAATAAATAAATAGAAATGTTAATTTTAAAATTGTACAGTGAAAGAAATAAAAGATGTGGCCTGCATGATGAGCAATATGACTGAGACATAATGTTCTGAAGGTCACACACAAAAATAACACCAGCTTCCTTTGTAAAAGATAAATACCTGAATAAATTGATTGCCAGAGAAGATGACACCTTATTATGTTTGAAATGTTCTGATACTGTAGGCTGAATTAGAGATTTAAAAGCATATTTTTTTTTACATTATAAAAGACAAAACATTTAAGTAACTGTTATTGACAGAAATGATATAATTATGATAATTACAATTATTGGTGCAGGCCTTACTTGCTAATGACTCTTTAATCTAAGATACTTGTTATTCACTTTTAATTTTCCTCTATGAGTTTCATTATGTAAGAAAAGCATTTGAAAGTGTGTTTGTGGTACCGGTGAATGTATATTGTGTATTTAATTACTCCTAATATTTGACAAGATCAGTGATCATTATAGTCTGGGATTTGGTACTTTTGATCTAAGACAAAACAAAGTTATAATTTATTTGAGTTGTCCTGTGTACCATTGCTTAATAACTTTCATTTCAAAATTTTAAAGCAAACAAGTAGCCAATTGTTTCTCTACCAACTATCATGCATGCTAATTTTCTATGGGTAATTTGACAGTTAATGACTCTTTACTAACACTTTGTTGGCAAGAAAGATGTATTTTCATGTATCACTTATTTTGATATGTAGAGTGTTCAGCAAAAGCATTGGTGCACTTTGGTTTTAATTTCAGTATTGCACAACTTCAGGGGTCACAAATTTATTTTGTTCATTTTTCCAACAATATTTTTAGTGAATGTAAGGTTTTTCCCCTAACACTGAGAATCAAGTAATATTTATATTTCATATTTGAACTTTCCTCAAAATGTTGTCCTTAAATTATAACTTTTCTTTTTTTGACATTACAAAGACCAGAACCATACACAGCCAGTGTTTAAATGAGGGTTGTTGACAGTAATGATTTAGTCAAACTGACAATGAATGAACAGAGGTATATTATGGGTGCATTAAAAATATATTAAGATATTTACAAATCTAAATTTCATTTACATATCCTGCTTGTAAGTATTTTACAATGTCAAATTTTGTTAAATGTTTATAAAATTATAATGTCTTGTTATGGAAAAAGCAAAGTTCTCCTCAGACCCTAATCCCGATAGTGAATTCCTCTTTTTTATATATATATTTCGGAATATTTCTACACGTATATGTCTTTGAAAATAGAAATATATTTTAAGTAGTGTAGAATTTTGCTATGGATTGATCATTTTTTAAGAACGAAAGTTTTGATCTAGCATTGGTAGAGAAAAAATAGCTCGTTGATAATGTACTGGAATTAACTGTTGGACAGTGTTCCTAGTGTAGCACTGGTAGAGAAAATATAGCTCGTTGATAATGTACTGGAATTAACTGTATCGCTTGTTTCAGTCCGCGATCTGCATATTGACGGTGTGGTAGCATTCGTTTGCTCCAAATAGTAGAAAAATAGTCTATACAATTTTGAAAGTACGCATCGCATATAGTAGTTTAAATAGTACAGCTTTCTGTAGTCTACATAATTTATCGATGAAAGTTTAGATGTAGACTAGTCGAAAAAAAAGTATGTGATGAAAATTATCTGGTTAGATGTTAGACGTAAGATTGCCACAACTCAGTATGAGCAAGTAGATCTTCTAGTGTTATGTGTTGATCAACTTCCAAATAAAAATAATATTTTTTAAAGTGTTAAATAAATTTTATGGCGTGTTTGCTTATTCGAAGTTTGTCGTGATGCTGTCTTGATTGTCACGAGGCGGTGTGGAGGTTGTCTGATAACCGGAATCGTTTGTAAAATCTTCACGTCTGACTGAATCATGGACAATGTTTAATGCTTCAGCATTATCATCCAGTATTATAGAATGAGGAATCACTGCAGGAATAGTATACACAACGGGGACGCTTTTATTAGTATGTACAGGAATTACATCCTCTCTACCTCCCTCGACTGTAGGTTCCAAAGATAAACTGTCTGTGGACTTTGCTTTTAAAGACGAGGAAGCATCATCTCTCTGGTCATTTATTTATTCTTGGCTTTCCTCAAACTCTTCATGGTTGCTATCTGTATTATCACCACGATGTTCGTTTTCTTTTAGAACCACAGTGCCACACGTTTCCGTCAAAGTGCTAAAAGTATTATCGTCGGCCTGAGATTCTAGAATAAAATACAATTGGTGTGTGTCTGTGTTTAGCACACCTTTGTCAAAGTCATCACGGCATACCTTGTCCTTGAAATGATTTCGTTCAACATTTTTTCTTGTAGCCATGACAACAACTGATGAACATGTCGTTTCATTGCATTTAGTTTCTTTATCCCAATGCATCTCACCTTCGGATTCTGACATTTTTGGTCTTATTTGAGAAGCATAAGTTTCGATCTCACTGTATTCATGGAAACTAAGTGTTTGGGGTTCTAATGAAAGCTCACTGTCTGGTATTTGAGTTAGTTCCCTCTTTTCTTCATGCGGAACTCCCCTAGTCACAGAACCAGAGGTGAGAAATATCAATTCTGCTTTTGGGTCGCTAATATCTATCTCAGAATACTCGTGTACACTAAGCCTCGCGTTTGTGACACTGTGACTTTCACAAACTTCATGTAGGCCTACTTCTGCTTTTTCTTCACTGGCCTCGTTCTCTTCTCGTTCCTTTACCCGGAGTTTTCTGTGGTGAAGAAAGATACATTCATACATTATTATAATTAGCTTAATGACAAAATAATTTCTCATGAAAATATTTAATAATATTCTCATAATAAGCTTAATGACAAATAAATTTACTTCGGATAAAAAATAATTTTAAATGTAAAGAGGATATTCTTTCATATTATCCAAACTATCAGCGACTACATATCAGCAAACCATATTAGCTGTACTATAACTATGAACGGTTACGTTACAGGCAAACGGCATTAGGTGTAATAAATTTGAATGTGATAACATTATCAGCATATAATTAGAGGTTCCAACACTAAGAGTGATGAAGTTATAGGCAAACGGCATCAGTTGTAATAAATTTGAATGTGATAACATTATCAGCATATAATTAGAGGTTCCATCACTATGACTGATTAAGTTATAGGCAAAACGTATTAATTGTACTAAATCTGTAAGTGACTACGTTACAGCAAACCATTAGATGTGCTAATACTATAAGTGATGAAGTTATAGGCAAAACGTATTAATTGTACTAAATCTGTAAGTGACTACGTTACAGCAAACCATTAGATGTGCTAATACTATAAGTGATGAAGTTATAGGCAAAACGTATTAATTGTACTAAATCTGTAAGTGACTACGTTACAGCAAACCATTAGATGTGCTAATACTATAAGTGATGAAGTTATAGGCAAAACGTATTAATTGTACTAAATCTGTAAGTGACTACGTTACAGCAAACCATTAGATGTGCTAATACTATAAGTGATGAAGTTATAGGCAAAACGTATTAATTGTACTAAATCTGTAAGTGACTACGTTACAGCAAACCATTAGATGTGCTAATACTATAAGTGATGAAGTTATAGGCAAAACGTATTAATTGTACTAAATCTGTAAGTGACTACGTTACAGCAAACCATTAGATGTGCTAATACTATAAGTGATGAAGTTATAGGCAAAACGTATTAATTGTACTAAATCTGTAAGTGACTACGTTACAGCAAACCATTAGATGTGCTAATACTATAAGTGATGAAGTTATAGGCAAAACGTATTAATTGTACTAAATCTGTAAGTGACTACGTTACAGCAAACCATTAGATGTGCTAATACTATAAGTGATGAAGTTATAGGCAAAGCGTATTAATTGTACTAAATCTGTAAGTGACTACGTTACAGCAAACCATTAGATGTGCTAATACTATAAGTGATGAAGTTATAGGCAAAGCGTATTAATTGTACTAAATCTGTAAGTGACTACGTTACAGCAAACCATTAGATGTGCTAATACTATAAGTGATGAAGTTATAGGCAAAACGTATTAATTGTACTAAATCTGTAAGTGACTACGTTACAGCAAACCATTAGATGTGCTAATACTATAAGTGATGAAGTTATAGGCAAAACGTATTAATTGTACTAAATCTGTAAGTGACTACGTTACAGCAAACCATTAGATGTGCTAATACTATAAGTGATGAAGTTATAGGCAAAGCGTATTAATTGTACTAAATCTGTAAGTGACTACGTTACAGCAAACCATTAGATGTGCTAATACTATAAGTGATGAAGTTATAGGCAAAGCGTATTAATTGTACTAAATCTGTAAGTGACTACGTTACAGCAAACCATTAGATGTGCTAATACTATAAGTGATGAAGTTATAGGCAAAGCGTATTAATTGTACTAAATCTGTAAGTGACTACGTTACAGCAAACCATTAGATGTGCTAATACTATAAGTGATGAAGTTATAGGCAAAGCGTATTAATTGTACTAAATCTGTAAGTGACTACGTTACAGCAAACCATTAGATGTGCTAATACTATAAGTGATGAAGTTATAGGCAAAGCGTATTAATTGTACTAAATCTGTAAGTGACTACGTTACAGCAAACCATTAGAAAATTAGATGTTCTAATGAGTGATTAAGTTATCAGTAAGCAATTAGATGTACTAATACTATAAGTGATGAAGTTATAGGCAAACCGTATTGTACTAAATCTGCGAGAAATTACAATATCAGAAAACCATTAGATGTAATAAGACTGAGCGATGACATCAGCAAAACGTTAGATTTAATAAGACTGAGCGATGACAGTATCAGCAAACCATTAGATGTAATATGACTACTAGCTGCAGGGCTACCCTTAAAATTAAGATTTGTGTCCGGAAGTCTGATGTATTTAGTGCACGAAACATAACAAACGTAGACTTATTTCATATTTTAGAACGTAATGGAGTTAGCTTAAACAAGGACGAAAGTGCAAGTCAAAAATTATTGTAAATCTAATTTGCAGGCAAATTTAATTTTAAATGTATTTTATATTCACAAATCATTTTAATTATTTGAACCAACAATAATTACCTGATGATTATGAAGATAACAACAGCAATAAGTACGAGAACAAATAAGCTGATGATGATGTAGACGACATGGCCTAAAATATAAAATGTCAGCCTTAAGCCATTTAGTGGAGTAAATATAGCAAAGTGTTCATAACGGTAAGTAATCATAAAACGCTTAGTAAGATGTGTGTTGCCATTGACAACTATACTTGGATCTAAGAGAGAGATTAAATAAAGCTTACATTAATCAAATATCCCAGTATAATTTATTCGATAGCATGTTGACTCTCTCTCACGTATTATCTTTTGTTCCTCCATTTTAAATTATGTTGTTGTTTTTTGTGTGTGTGTAGTACTATCCCTATGTATTCCTGTACTCCCATGAACTAAACAAAGTATTCATCCCCACGCTCTCTCTTTCACTCACTCTCATTAGTAATCACCCAGAAGCGTTTTTTCAGTTTTTATATATATAAATGCATATTATTACGATACATAATGCTCTTTATAATATTATGTAGGACGTATTACAATTTCTATTTAGTATTGCATGACAATGCTCTTTATATTGTTAGGTAGTATTAACCAAACGTATACTTTATTCTAATTTTATATTAATGAATAATCTCAAGTTGTTTTTTTTTAAAGTACACAAGAGTGTATAGCTAGACAGGGAAAGTCACTAAGTTTATATACGAAAGGTGTACTATGGTTGAAGATGTTCTGTTCGTAAAAGACTGGTTTATAGCACAAAATTGTCTCTACTAAATAGTATAGTGAAATGTATCCACTCTAATCTATAATCAGTATTTTCTAAGAGAGTGTGAAATAAATTTATATCCTATTTTAGGTTAAAGATGTTTGTGTTTGTATAAATATTAAGACTGTGAGATCACAGCTTGTCATAAATTAGTAATTGTAAATGTGGCTTCATGCAAGATATCACTGAGTGATTTTGAACTGAATATTGTCTGCAAAGACCCAAGATGTAAAGGAATCTAAGTGTATGTGTTTTAGAATAATTTATATTTGTACCTTGACTAGCAAGCCATGATGTAGAGAATTCAGTTGTGTTTTGGAGAGTGGAATTGTTCTGCAATGATGTTGCAGTTGTAGCAACTGATGATGTTTTGACATGAGTGCCTCCAGAGATCTGCAGAAGAGTCGCTGACGTTTCTAAGATAATAAAATTTCAAACCAATTCGGTTTATTACCAGTAGTGATATAAAAGAAAATCCGGAACATGAAACACAACCCAAACTTAATAAAGAGAAAATTAAAATATAAAAATTAAGTATTAATACAATATACCGAATTTACTCCTCCCCCCCCCCAAAAAAAAAAAAAAAAATTATTTAACGAATTTTATTGTCCATTCCTTTGTGGCTAATACGATGAAGCCGAGGAAGATGAATATAATAACGAAAACAACGATGATGGTGGTTGGTGTGGATAGTGGTGGTTATTGATAAACCGCAAATAACATTCAGATTAGTAATAGGTAAACGAAAGCTTAAT
Source organism: Sinotaia quadrata (assembly GCA_028829895.1). NCBI lineage: Eukaryota > Metazoa > Mollusca > Gastropoda > Architaenioglossa > Viviparidae > Sinotaia > Sinotaia quadrata. The sequence goes on from CM054181.1 coordinate 30,185,756, forward strand.
TTAAAAGAGCATGTTTAATCAATTATTAAATTGTTCTACCGAAAGTTCTTAATATGATTTTTTTTTAATGATTGTTTGTTTACCTTTGACTTGTACAAAGCAAAATAGTTAAAAAGATTTAATGTGAAACCTTTAGCAAAAATCTATCCTTGTGTTTTGATTTTGCACTAATAAGCCGTGAGTCGATATTTATTTTCTTCTTAGCGATATTGACCTGTATGTTGTTTTTATCGATATTGACCTGTTTGTTCTTTCCCCCAAAGATCGCAATAATCATCCTCATTTTTTAATTGTATTTTATTTTCTACGTTTTTACTAATTAAACCAAAGATATCGACGAAGATACAAAATGAATCGTGTACATGTATAAAGAACTATCATGAAAACTAATTTTTAAAAATACGATAGGTACCTGCTTTGCGCGAAGTATTTAAAGTTACAGTCAAAACGTTATTTAAAGTTGCAGTCAAAACGTTATTTAAAGTTGCTGGCAAAACGTTATTTAAAGTTGCAGTCAAAACGTTATTTAAAGTCGCAGTCAAAACGTTATTTAAAGTTGCAGTCAAAACGTTATTTAAAGTTGCTGGCAAAACGTTATTTAAAGTTGCAGTCAAAACGTTATTTAAAGTTGCTGGCAAAACGTTATTTAAAGTTGCTGGCAAAACGTTATTTAAAGTTGCAGTCAAAACGTTATTTAAAGTTGCTGGCAAAACGTTATTTAAAGTTGCAGTCAAAACGTTATTTAAAGTTGCTGGCAAAACGTTATTTAAAGTTGCAGTCAAAACGTTATTTAAAGATGCTGGCAAAGTTGATGACGTACGCACGCCCGTTTGTGTGTGCGCAGAATTTTCACGAGGAACAGTCATGGAAACTGTTTCCGTTATAAGATGTGATTTATAAATTAATTCTGTCACTGAATTTGAAGTCATGGAGGTTGATTCATGCTTTATTGTAATAGAAGGATTGGAAGTGTGAATCAACACTGCTGAAGTAGAAGGAAGTGTAGAGTGGTTGAAGTGATTATTACACTGAAGACGCAAAGAGCCAGCACCTGAAATATAGTTATATTATATTACATTACATTTTGTGTGTAAAAAGGAAAATCGTCATAAAAATGTAATATACTAATCTAGTCTTCACGATGAACACACTGTTATCATTTGTCAATAAACACTAGCTATGGAAAAAATCGTCAAAAATATTTTGTGATATTTGTGAACGACTGCTTAATTTAGTTTGCAATATATAAAATGCCACTTTACAGACTAAATATTCTATAAAATGCCACTTTACAGGCTAAATATTCTAATTTTACGTACCAGATAATCGAATCCACACCCAGTCATTAAACACACCATTAAAAGTAATGTCAACAACATAATCCGTGCTTATAGTTTTATTGTGGTATAGCACTGTGTTAATTGTTGTGTCGTAAAATGGCGTTGACGACCACGGACACTGCACACACGAAATGTCTAAGTTGCTGGGCGACGTAATGGATATGTACAGAGCCTCCACTGTCATGTTTAAAGCTGTAACCTTGCAACGACAGGCACCGCTAGAGATGGTCTTATTGAAGAAACTTGGAGAGGCAACATACACCACGTTTTGAATTTCATAAAAGTTGTCATCACATAGATTATAATTAACCTTATCTGCAGAACAGAAGATTTCGAAATCTGAATTTAAATTGAAATGTAGAAAATCACGAGTATTGATCGATTTGCATAAGTGAGAGTGAGTTAATATATGAGAAAACGCATAATCAGTTGGGATAAGGTGTGTGTACTTTTGCCAAAATTTTCTAGTAAGCTATTTAGTACGTTTGAGTGAGGTATGTTTAGTATTCGAATAATTTTGATGAATATTTTGTTAATATTTCCAATGCGTTATAGTAAAGTTTGTTAGTGTGCCAATACGTTAGAGCAAAGCAACTTTAGTGCGTTATATTGGAAAGGCTTATGTTATTTCTGCCTGATAATAGTTCAAAATAGCATTAATTGGAAAGGCCTGTGTTATTTCTGCCTGATAATAGTTCAAAATAGCATTAATTGGAAAGGCCTATGTTATTTCTGCCTGATAATAGTTCAAAATAGCATTAATTGAATTCAAAATAGAGCTGTGGAAAGAGACTGAGGACGAGAAAACAGATAGAGAGACGGAGTAAGTATAGAATAGTTAATGAGAAAACGAATTAACTTTGGTATCTAGTATTGCTCATTGTAAATCAGCATCTTCAATATTAAGGAATCCTTCTAGGACTAAGTTACTGACGATATCCAAAGACAGAGAGTAAGAGCTGGATGATGTGGAAGTGGAAGGAGAGAGAACAAAAGATTGAAACGTGAAGGTAATAGAACGAAGGAGAGGAGGGAGATGTAAAATGCGAAGAAAATAGAGTGAGAGAATGACAGAAAAACAGAGAGAGAGAGAGACGGGGGTTGATATTGAGAGAGGCAGAGAGAATGAATTTCATGAAAATATATTACTTACCTTCAATACACTCATAATTTACACCTGTACATATATTAGAGTAATTTACGACATCCATGTGACCTTCCAATAGCTCGGTACAGTTGTTTTTGTCATACTTCCGACCGTAACAGTTAACATTTAAATCACTTCCTTCTTTTTTTTTACCTTGACTCGTAAGGAGTAAAGAACAGTTATTTGTTGGTGTGTATACTTCGGAGATCACGTGATACCAGGTCGTCTCATTACACTTTAATTCCATGTAAGAAATATTATCACACCTGCAAGTTGCCATATTTCCAGCTTGAAATAGATCAGAAAAAAAGAAAATTTAAACTTTTATTTTTCCCGAAAAAGTTGTGTACGTATTCGAATCTATAGAATTCTCAAGTTATAAAAGTCACTTCAAAAGCAAAATAAGAAAAACGTACTAAAACCAAAAATGTATTTAGTCGGGTCTTAACCATTGAAAATTGAATATAATAAAATATTAACTGGTAATAGGTTTATTTTATAATTATTATAAATAAAAACAATTAAAAGAATAATTGTACATAACTAAGAATGAAAAGCATCTTGCAGTTATCGTTCCTGAATATGTGCACTAACAGAATACATTGCACTGATTACAGTACACTCAAAATTTAACAATATTGTGGATTATAATAATTGACTATAATATCATTCGCCACTATTCGTTGTTATAGCGGAAGCAATGCGGCAGATAAAGTTAATGAGTGAAATTAATGTGGTGTGGAAGGATCGTATGTTACTGATCCTTATAAGTATTTTATTAAATATTTTAATTATATATTTTATTAAATATTTTAACATAATTACCTACTTCTGATGAGTGCATCACTTCAAAATGACATGCGAAAAGGGCAAGGGAGAGCATTGAATACCAAACACTCATGATGCCAAATCTGAAACAATTTAAATACAACAACAGCAAATTAGTTGTGTGTGTGTGTGTGGAAAGGAAGCATTATTCAGGTATAAAATATGTTTCATTGCAATGCATAAATTAATAATGTGCCACATATAAATGCATTTGTATAGCGATGCATTTTCATTGACCTGGCTGTTTTGGTATTAATATTTTTCAAGAGATTTTGTTGTTGAAAACGTTTATATACCCCATTCAAAAAGTTCCTTGTCTCCTTGGAGATACAGCAACCGAGGTTATGACAAACAGCAACTTGTAAACAATAACAGAACAGGAAATATGAGTACTGGCAGTGCAGCATCGGTAAGAGGGGTGTGTGTGTGTGAGAGAGAGAGAGAGAGAGAGAGAGAGAGAATCTAAAGGCAATATTTCCCTATGAATGCTAATTACCTTATGCAGTTCATTTAATTCACCGTTGAGTAAATGTACGAATTCGTAATATTTTCATAGAGGAATGGATCTTGCCTTTCTTTTTCTGTACGTAAAAAAAGAATGATCATGATTGTAATGATGATGGTTGTGGCTGTGGTAATGATAATGATGATGGGTGTGGCTGTGGTAATGATAATGATGATGGCTGTGGCTGTGGTAATGATAATGATGATGGTGGTGGCTGTGGTAATGATAATGATGATGGTGGTGGCTGTGGTAAGGATGATGGTGGTGGCTGTGGTAATGATAATGGTGGTGGCTGTGGTAATGATGATGATGATGGTGGTGGCTGTGGTAATGATAATGATGGTGGTGGTGGTGGTGGCTGTGGTAATGATGACGATGACAAAGATTTGCTTTTATTTAGAAACAGTTTTTTCTGTAAAACATTAATAAGTAACCAATAAAGCATACATTTTCAATGAAACACTTTTCATTAAGAAAGAATGTTCGAGGTTCCCAGTAGTGAATGTTCATAGCATTCCAGAATGAAACTTTCATATTGAAACAAATGTCGTGATGGAAAATTAAACAATAACATAATTAATTAACACTATGTTAATCTTCTTGTAGAAAAAAACAAAGCACTTTTCAGCTTTTTATCCACTTTTCTCTTGAAAAATATTAATTTATAGAACAACAGAAATTTGGAATTAAAATACAATTAAAATCTTCCACATGGCTGAAATGAAAATGATTATATAAGCTAGGTACACAATTTTGTCTGGGGAAATTTCCTGAAATGAAAATAACTTATTTAATTTAACAACATTTTAGTTTTTACAATTTCTAAGTTCACAAAATTAGCAACTATTCCAAACATACCTCAAACTGTGCGCTGACCGATTCAAACCACAAATTCGGGACATAAATTTAAAGACAAGTAAGTGATTTGTTCACAATTTTTGACCGAGTTTATAAACAGCTGTTCAAGAAAAATAAGTTAATTTTGACCGAGTTTAATTACAGGTGTGAAAGAAAAAATAAGTTAATTTTGACTGAGTTTATAGACAGCTGTTTAAGAAAAATAAGTTAATTTTGACCGAGTTTATATACAGGTGTGAAAGAAAAAATAAGTTAATTTTGACCGAGTTTATATACAGGTGTGAAAGAAAAAATAAGTTAATTTTGACCGAGTTTATATACAGGTGTGAAAGAAAAAATAAGTTAATTTTGACCGAGTTTATACACAGGCGTGAAAGAAAAAATAAGTTAATTTTGACCGAGTTTATATACAGGTGTGAAAGAAAAAATAAGTTAATTTTGACCGAGTTTATACACAGGCGTGAAAGAAAAAATAAGTTAATTTTGACCGAGTTTATATACAAGTGTGAAAGAAAAAATAAGTTAATTTTGACCGAGTTTATACACAGGCGTGAAAGAAAAATAAGTTAATCGGCTCGACGGGTTGACTTAGGAGTCTCGAGGAATATTTCTATTCTTGGATTCGTAAGTTGGGAGATCTCTTGTTCTGTAAGTAGTTAAATCTTTTGTTCTGTAAGTAGTTAAATCTTTTGTTCTGTAAGTAGTTAAATCTTTTCATGTTAGCCGTCTAGAAATGTTTAAAACAAGGGTCAGCCGGCGCTGGTCTTTGATCCGAATGCAGGTTAGTGCTGCAAGTTTTAATTTCTATTTATAAACTGCACGGCGATTTGTCTCTACCGATGCATGACTAAGACGCAGGCATGCGACATTCTAAACAGCACGATTATGCAGTCATTCATTGCCGACGGACTGGACAGTCCACCCTTTTGATCTACGCTTAGAGATGATTTTTTTTTACACACTTGCCAGAAATAGTTGCCATGCGAGAGTAGTGAACATTTAATAAAATTCAAGAAAGTAAATAAATTCAATAAAAAAAAGTATAATAATAATTGTCACTTCTGTTATTTGCATTTCGGGTGTTACACATTGAAATTCACGTTTATAATTAAAGTTACCAGCAAGAGAGCACGCAAAGACTGATCATTATTAATTATCTATTAATTATTTGAATAAATAATTTCTTGATAAATTATTTTAGCCATGTGGAAATGAACAATGGGTCTAAATGTAAACCTACAGTATTATTAATTATTACAGAATTATAAATAAATGTACACCTCTTGAACTATCGACAGTTATTATGTGCCCTTGCTAAGTAATCTTTTCATAAGAAAGTCGTAAACTTTCAAAATAATGTATGGCTATTATTTTCTATCTTGCGGTCAAAAGGAAACAGATAAAAATATATAAACAGATTTTAAAAAAACTACAATATGAACCTCACCATAAAACTTAATTTACTGCTAGAGAGAAAAAATAAACTCTATCTTAGGCTAGAAAGCAAACTTTACACCCCACTATATTACTGGAAAGCAAAATGTACATTACACCATATTCATAGAAAGCAATATATAAACCTTATCTTAGTTTTAGAAATAAATGCGAAGCTGATGTCATTAATAGAAAGTAAATTGTAAACCTCACCTTACTGCTAGTCAGCAACTTGTAAACCTCACCTTACTGCTAGTCAGCAACTTGTAAACCTCACCTTAGTGCTAGTCAGCAACTTGTAAACCTCACCTTACTGCTAGTCAGCAACTTGTAAACCTCACCTTACTGCTAGTCAGTTACTTATAAACCTCACCTTACTGCTAGTCAGCAACTTGTAAACCTAACCTTACTGCTAGTCAGCAACTTGTAAACCTCACCTTACTGCTAGTCAGTTACTTGTAAACCTCACCTTACTGCTAGTCAGTTACTTGTAAACCTCACCTTACTGCTAGTCAGCAACTTGTAAACCTCACCTTACTGCTAGTCAGTTACTTGTAAACCTCACCTTACTGCTAGTCAGTTACTTGTAAACTTCACCTTACTGCTAGTCAGTTACTTGTAAACCTCACCTTACTGCTAGTCAGTTACTTGTAAACCTCACCTTACTGCTAGTCAGTTACTTGTAAACCTCACCTTACTGCTAGTCAGTTACTTGTAAACCTCACCTTACTTTTAGTCAGTTACTTGTAAACCTCACCTTACTGCTAGTCAGTTACTTGTAAACCTCACCTTACTGCTAGTCAGTTACTTGTAAACCTCACCTTACTTTTAGTCAGTTACTTGTAAACCTCACCTTACTGCTAGTCAGTTACTTGTAAACCTCACCTTACTGCTAGTCAGTTACTTGTAAACCTCACCTGATTGCTGGTAATCAAAGTGTAAATCTCTCCTCTTACTATAACTCAAAATGGAAACATCATCATAATGCTAGAAAGAAATGTGTAAAACTTAATTTCTAATTAGAAATCAAAATGTTTATTTCACATGAATTATAGAAAGCAAAATGTTAACCTTACCTTACTAGAAATAGTTTGATCCCAAATGAAAGCCCAGTATCCTTGCACGTACTTTGTATTGGAGGGTCTTTTTTGTCTCACGCCAACAGGTAAATATTTTCTCACGCCAGCGTTTTGTTGTTGATGGAAATTGTATGTGACTTCTGACATTGTGTTTTAGAAGTCATGTGCAGCAGGCTGCTTATTTGTAAACTTCCTGGTTTCTTGTGGAAAGTCGTTAAGCAACGCATAAATAGACATGTAATCTACAGAAAATAGAAAAGTTTACATCAAAGAAACTTTCACTGGACAAAGTCTAAACGTTTTGTTGGTTGGCGCAAGACTGTTTTCTTATTAAAGAGTGGAACTTATATTTCAGTATAGTATGGAGTATGTCAAAAGTCATACTCGCAAATATACTTGCCCACTCACGACATTGATATGCATTGTAACTGTTGTTATCGATTACATAATCAATATGTATAATCGTGGACAGAGGCCTTCATATCCGCCTCTAGATTTCATTCAGTGTTTGATTCAGATGTGAAAATATGTGCGAGTTTTAACAAGGCTAAATTGTACTCTACATCAACAACACTCTAAAATGATGGGTTCATAAAAGACATTTCTAGTTATTTAATATTAGATTCTATTTAAGTCGTGTCGTGTTCATACCGTGGGTGTGGGAAAGTAATGCAGTAAATGTTATTCACCTGACTGCGTTTTGCTTTCAAGACAAGACGGAATGTTCACACGGCTGTCACATCAATTTGTTTAGCGTTTGGAAATAATATTCAGCGAATCTCATATATCTCCGTCCTTGCTATCTCTTTTGTCTATCCTTTAGTTCTGTCTGACTCTCTAGTTTTCTCTTCTCTGTTTTTTTTTCTCTCTCCTTCTCTCCCACTCACTTTCTTTCGTTTCTTCATTCCATTCTCTTCCTCCTTCCTTTGACCCACTTTTTCTCCTTTCTTTTACCCGACTTCATTAGCATAATTTCTTGCTCTGCGAGTTGATCTGTTTCAGGATAACAGTCGACCTGTTCAACGCAGTTGCTCTGGTATAAATTTAACTTCATTGATGGTTCGAATCTTTCTATAAGTCGATGAATATTTTTTAAAAGTTTAAAATAAATGTATCTGGTTAGAAATGTTTCAGTGTTTTTATATAGAAATTCTACAACAAACTAAGTTAACTTTCACAAGTACAAGATTTCATCAAAGTAAATTTAAACAAACTAAGTTACTTTCACAAGTACAAGATTTCATCAAAGTAAATTTAAACAAACTAAGTTACTTTCACAAGTACAAGATTTCATCAAAGTAAATTTAAACAAACTAAGTTACTTTCACAAGTACAAGATTTCATCAAAGTAAATTTAAACGAATTGCATGTACTTTAACTTGCGATAAAGACACATCGTTTTCCTCGCTAATAACATCCTTTGATTCTTTACTTATATTAAGTGTATTAAGTAACATATTTTGATTTACTTTTGAAAACTTTGTATTACATTATATTACAATACATTATATTACAGTATATTATAATACAGTACATTATATAATATTGTATTACATTATATTACAATACATTATATTACAGTATATTATATAATGTTGTGATGGTGTGTTGCAAGCAAGTGCTGTAGTAGTGCAGTGGGTCACCACAGGATGCCAGATGAAAAACACGAAGATAATGGAGGACAATACATCAACGCTTGACGACATATACAACAAGAGATGACAACACGACACTGTCTTTTTGACAACGCTAAAATACATAATACAGTAGTTCTCACACAACGCTACAAGTACATAATACAGTAGTTCTCACACAACGCTACAAGTACATAATACAGTAGTTCTCACACAACGCTACAAATACATAATACAGTAGTTCTCACACAACGCTACAAGTACATAATACAGTAGTTCTCACACAACGCTACAAATACATAATACAGTAGTTCTCACACAACGCTAAAATACATTATACAGTAGTTCTCACACAACGCTAAAATACATTATACAGTAGTTCTCACACAACACTACAAGTACATAATACAGTAGTTCTCACACAACGCTATAAATACATTATACAGTAGTTCTCACACAACGCTAAAATACATTATACAGTAGTTCTCACACAACGCTATAAATACATAATACAGTAGTTCTCACACAACGCCACAGAAACCGATACCAGTTTGCTACTACTCGTTCTCAACAAACGCGTTCATAACTGAAGACCAGGGTGTCGTAAGATACCCCGGGTATGTGTAACATATTTATGCGAATAGTTTGAATGCGCTTCGACCTGCGCACTAATCCACCTAAACGTACGACACAGACATCCGACCTAAACGTACCGATACAGACATCCGACCTAAACGTACCGATACGACATCCGACCTAAACGTACCGATACAGACATCCGACCTAAACGTACCGATACGACATCCGACCTAAACGTACCGATACAGACATCCGACCTAAACGTACCGATACAGACATCCGACCTAAACGTACCGATACAGACATCCGACCTAAACGTACCGATACAGACATCCGACTCTTACGGGGCAACGGACTGAGGTATATTGTGTTTTGTTTTGGCTCGTTCTCCCACAGCAGATAAAACGACGACACAAAGAGAACAAATAGGAACAATTATGCAACATTAACCCTTTCTTTGCAATGAGACACTACACTACGGGAAAAAGACGCTACACTTACAAAGACACATAAGAGATGGTAAACTGTTAACAATTGAAAGTTAATATAAAGAAAACAACAGAAGGGATTGCAATATGAGTTGGATTATGAGAGTTTCATCGATGATCGTGACCCAGAATGAATACACTACTTTCACTGTCAAAGTCTTTGATTTACAAGTAGAATGAATACACTACTTTCACTGTCAAAGTCTTTGATTTACAAGTAGAATGAATACACTACTTTCACTGTCAAAGTCTTTGATTTACAAGTAGAATGAATACACTACTTTCACTGTCAAAGTCTTTGATTTACAAGTAGAATGAATACACTACTTTCACTGTCAAAGTCTTTGATTTACAAGTAGAATGAATACACTACTTTCACTGTCAAAGTCTTTGATTTACAAGTAGAATGAATACACTACTTTCACTGTCAAAGTCTTTGATTTACAAGTAGAATGAATACACTACTTTCACTGTCAAAGTCTTTGATTTACAAGTAGAATGAATACACTACTTTCACTGTCAAAGTCTTTGATTTACAAGTAGAATGAATACACTACTTTCACTGTCAAAGTCTTTGATTTACAAGTCTTAGGAAGTCGAGGCCACGATTTTGTCTCTTAATGAGCACTCAGCTTATATTCAAGTTCTCTGTACTGCACTGATTTATAATTTCTGTTTTAGCCAACTTAATTTCAAGTTCAAGCATTTCACTGATAATCTCTGTTTTAGTCAACTTAATTTCAAGTTCAAGCATTTCGCTGATAATCTCTGATTTAGTCAACTTAATTTCAAGTTCTCTGCACTGCACTGATCCGGTCCATTCATCGCACGCCTTAAGGTAACTCTCGTGATATCCATGGTCAAGCGTAGATGCAGAACATATAGGTCAGTTGTACAACTTCAGCTCTGTACACATGAATCCTGAAATAAAGAAATTATGAAAGACCCTAAGCTTCCTATCTAAATTTCTCTAGCTTTCACTTAATTAAGTTGACTGACCTCTGAAATAAAAATTTGCCATTAAAATGCTACCGCAGTATAAATAATTATTTCCTTTCAAACAATTTAACACAAACACCAGAATTTAAATATTAACCTTTATTCAATCACTGACGCAATATTAATTTTGAGTTTTCAAAACATTCCAGCAGACAAAGTAATTTGAATGAAGTCATTTGGAAAGCACATCAGATCTGCTTTTCCAGCTGTGATATTGACCAAACTCAATCATTTTATTATAGCATGCATCTCAGCGCTCAAGTGCTCCACTAGTGCTGAATACTGAAACTACAATATTCTTATCCATCTTTTCTGACTGTCGTCACGTTCTGCTTCCTCTGGTTCACTTTTATCACCAGAATCATCTGTACTGACTGAGTCTCCAACTTCGACAAAAATTATTTTAATTATCAGAACTTTCCTGCATTACCAATTCTACTGTTTCTAACAACCGAAGCTATTAGCGTGTTTGACTCTACGCCGTTTTGATCAAGTAATAAAATAGAATAGTGTAACAAAACTTTGATCTATGGGAGGAAACTCTAGTGTGATGCAATGTTAAGGATTATTAAGAGAGTGGTTTCCCTTCATTCGCTACATTGTATTTTCACTTAAAGATAATGTCCTCAGACATAAAGTGTCTCGAATGGTAAAATACATATTGTACTTTCGTGAGATCAACTACATATTCAATTCAAATTTAATTTTAGGAAATTTTAGGAAAACTGTCACTATCAGAATTAGTTATCTTGCAAGTCACGTGCAGCATATAGTCAATACAGTGTCGTTACGTGGTCTTTTATGGCTTGTACCCATTACAAATTTAAAATACTTTTCATGAACAGTGTGAAATCCTTTGAATTGCTTTGGGCCCATATTGACAAATGTCAAGATATTGCTGCCACTCAAGATTATTTTATAAACTCTTTGCCTGACCGGAAAGTTCAGCCTGGACCTAGACTGAGTTGACAGATATATTTAATAAATTCTTTGCTAGCCCGGAAAGTTCAACCTGGACTTGACTGAACTGACATGCATATTTCTTAAATTCGTTGCTAGCCCGGAAAGTTCAATCGGGACTTTGACTGAGTTGACGTCACTCAAAGTGACGATCGAGATTGTAAAGTTTAACAATTTCGCTGCAGTCACGATTTTAAAAATAATTATAATATTCCTTCAGTAACTTGGGCATGTTTTGCACACGTCATGCGTTTTACGATGGTAAGAATGCTCTGACATTACACAGGAAAAACTCATGTTGAAATTACAGGACACTTCTATTCACATATTGCAATGAAATCGAATGGCAAACAAACAAAATGGCAATCAAATACTTGTGCTTAAATTTGGTTGTCCTGGGAATGAAAAACACATATGAGGAGCAGTGATGAATAAATTTTAATAAATATTGAAATAAGCAAGCAAATTTACTAATATTGTAATGGTGTCAGCTTGTAAGCAAATTATAATAAAAGTGAATTGACTGGATTCAGTCTGAGCGTTTGTACTCAAGATAGGAAAATATAATAATAATGGTAACGAGGTCTGAATTGTTGTTTTCTTGTATTTTACATAGATAACACGTTTAGCAGTAAGTACCATTAATGATTTTAGTGCTTAGATAACTGCTGAAGTTTACTTCCTAGAGATTTGTGTGTGTGTGTGTGTGAGAGAGAGAGAGAGAGAGGCAGGCAGGCAGACAGAGAGAGAGAGGCAGGAAGGCAGACAGACAGACAGACTGACAGATAGATAGATAGATAGATAGATAGATAGATAGATAGATAGATAGATAGATAGATAGATAGATAGATAGATAGATAGATAGATAGATAGATAGATAAAATAATTCTTCAAATAATTCTTTATAATCATGTTATCCATCCAAACATACAGGATACAAATTGCTAAAAATAGAAAGGTCTCTGATTAAGTATCACGAAATGTTTAGAGAATGAACTTCAGCCCTGCTTTTGAACTTCAGAGTTCAAAGTGACACAGACCCAGCATATATCAGTTATGTAAATTTTCTGTTTCTGACTTGTTCTAATCTTGACATCTATAATTTCTCTGTCGGTGCGGTCATCTGAAATAAACAACTTGTATTTTGATCTCACTGCTTGGTGACATAAAGCTGTGGTTGGGCTCGCAGGGATGCGAGACGAAAGGTGACAGAAGGTCATGTCAAATTCAAACTTTAATTATCATGATCGCGATGTGCTTGTTTCGTGTTTGATATCTTGGTCAATGGATTATTACTAATGAAGCAAATTAATTATTACTCATTAAACAAAGTATTTCAGGCATTTTCACAGCACATTATTACACGTCTCTTTGGAATAGAATTAAAATATATATCATCCCTGGCTACATGATACTAGTATTACATGTCTCTTTGAATAGAATTAGATATCATCCCTGGCTACATGATACTAGTATTACATGTCTCTTTGAATAGAATTAAAATAGAGATTAAATTGGACTATAAAACACCAGAATTACATGTCTCTTTGGAATAGAATTAATATAGAGATTGTCTTTGGTGCCATAGCATGGACTTGCAACCAAGGTTTATTAAAGTTTCACATTCATGGATTATTATGTCACTGAAACTGAACATAGATACCCTAAGTCCAAGAATAATGGCGAACGGGGACAAACATGTTAAATGCCAGGTCAATAAACTGCTGACGTAGCAGTAACATGCGGAACCCTCCAAGGTGACAGCTGTTCTGAACTGTTCTAATTCCCCAATGTCTAGTCTTCTGCAAGATATGATATTACAAACTAGAATCAAAGCAGCCAATCAGCTATTTACTTACAATTAACGATCTCTTTAGGCACGGTACAATGAAACTGACTTGCTTGCTAATGTAGGGGGCGCTTTCGCGCGAATGAAACTGACACCAACTATCGGATCATAAATATCTAGATTTTCAGTTACGACACCCAGGTGAAATGGTAACTCCGTTTGTGTGTGTGTGTGTGTGTGTGTGTGTGTGTGTGTGTGTGTGTGTGTGTGTGTGTGTGTGTAATATCTTACAACTTGCTTTCTCGTATTAAAATAAAGCAAATAAAATCGTCATAGAAATAATTATAAGTGAGTATATGTAGCATGACTAGTTCGTCTGTCATGCGCAAAACGGCAGTAATCTCCCTTTGTTACACAGAGTGATGTCTGATTGCAAGTCACATGTACACACTTTTAAACGCACTGCAAGTTTCTGGTAGAACTTTCAGCAGTACTTTTATCGAATATATCTCCTGATGATTTTCTTTGAGGTAGCTACATTTCATTGACGTAAGCACCTATTTCAGTTTATACCACGCAAAAAAAATTTTAAAAACCGCATCTGGCGTCAGTGGCCTGATACCAAGATTAAAATTTGGGTCACTGCTGATCCTCATTCTATGGTCACAAATAAAAATGTTTCTTGTCACAGGAACAACAGACAGTCTTGTGGGAGAAATATTAATACATATAAATCAAGATTCTCTAACACTTCTAATTAGTTATGTGTCATTAATTAATAAATAATAACCACAACGAGTGAATCAACGAATGATAAAATTATAGGCAAGATAAAATTAAGTTCAATGTTTCAAATTAATACAATTAATTTTGTTTAAAATTTGAAATTAAACGGTAACGTAACGTAACGTAGCATTTACTCAATCTTTATATAGAGTGACGTCATCATCACTGTAAATATGACGTGAGGTAAAGCAATTCTTTTGTTCAATAAATCTAATGTAATTTTTCATTCAAATAGTGAACCGGTATATTTGTTTTAAGGATTCTATAGTGTTTATTATACCTTATCAATTTGTTTTCAGAAAACTGATCTGTGTGGATAAATAAAGTTTGTAATATTCATGTCTACAGTTTTTCACTCGTAATATTTTGGCATGCACTAGCTGTACTTTTAATACAGAAATTTTATTTTAATTCGTTTTAAAAATATGAAATATTCAACATTAATTTAAAACTATCTACTCATGATAACTTATCAATTTAGAGTCTCTCTCTCCCCCCCCCCCCTTTCCTCTCTTTATCAGCTAATCATGTTTTATAAAAGATTGTTGCTAAACGTTTTAAATGAATTGTTAATATCAAGTAATGTGTCAGTATTCAACTCAAATTTCCTCTTTCCACTCCATCTGTCTGTCTGTCTCTTTTAATTAGGTATCTTGACAAGTAAAGGAACCATTACAGTAAGAGTGCTTAATTTAACAACAACAAAAATACATTGTAAAGTCCAGGTTATGATTCCAAAAAGCTACGCATCAAACTAAAAACAAATTAAATGAAAAACCTATATCAAAGAGCACCTACACTTATACGCCATTTCATACTTTGTACGTCAGTGTTTTCTTTGTAGGTTTTGGGAAATAGTCTTCTGTTGTTCGCTAACTCATAGCCGAATGTCACTATGTAGGTTAAGGGAAATAGTCTTCTGTTGTTCGCTAACTCATAGCCGAATGTCACTATGTAGGTTAAGGGAAATAGTCTTCTGTTGTTCTCTAACTCATAGCCGAATGTCACTATATAGATTTACAACAAAAAAAAAGCCTTCTATTGTTCTCTAATTCATGGCGGAATGGCAGATCTCTGAACAGCGTCTGCTGGTTGACCTGTAGATAGCGATTCCCTTTTCTTAAAATATTGATTTTCTTGCCTTTTATTTGTTTCTTAAGTTTCTTTCTTTGCCCGCTGATTGACATGCAGATTTAGTATTTCCTTTTCTAAAAGTTCATTTCCTTGTTTGTTTGTTGTTTTCATTTATTAGTGTTGGTGGTGGTGGTGGGCTGAATGACCTGTAGATTTCCTCGACTATTGCTTGTTACCTTTTTGGCCGATAATTGCGCACTCTTATTTTCATGGCTTATTAAGTCTGCTCAATAATGTTAGCCTAACTAGGATCGGTAAGTCAAGAAATGTGATATTCACTTGAGACAGTTAGCCTTATTAGAATGGAGTAAATTAAGGAATGTCGACACCACAGGTAGCCTTGCTAAGATCAGAGAAAGAGTACAAATACCCTTGTATTAGATGATCTCTTTTTACACAATGAAACACTTACCATTAATCAGATTTAGACAAAGTGTACAATATAGGCTTATGTAATCCTATATTGTAGAATATTATCTACTCTGCTAATTATAATATCAGGTAATGTATAACCTCAACTAATAATGAATAATGGTAAGAAATTATAGGCTTATTACAATGCTGTTACTACTGAGACATATATAATACTACACAGCTATCTACACTCTTAACTGCTACAACTACAAAGTCTTGTCCGCCCTATTAGTGTTACTATTGTTTTATCTGTACTATTCTACTTACACTATAGTGTTACTCTTGTTTTATCTATACTATTCTACTTACACTATAGTGTTACTCTTGTTTTATCTATACTATTCTACTTACACTATAGTGTTACTCTTGTTTTATCTATACTATTCTACTTACACTAAACTGTTACTATTTTATTGCATTAATTGCTACAAATTAACAAATAGTTTACCGCTATGCATAGAATTACACACACACACACACACACACACACACACCACAAAACAGAAAGGTCTGAATGCAATCACATACATATATACATGGATGCACAAACGCGCTCACACGAATGCAATACAATCTTTATTATTAAGAACAATAATGATAACTAATCTTAATAAGAACAATAATGATAACTAATCTTAATAAGAACAATAATGATAACTAATCTTAATAAGAACAATAATGATAACTAATCTTAATAAAAAAATAAACTCATTGTTTATCCGCTCTGCAGACGCATGTATTTTGGTCAGACTTTTGGCAGACGTCATAGTCACCATGGAAACATTATCCGTTTCTAACTTGACCTGCATTTAAATCATTCTCCGTTAAAGTCTGGGCTTAAAAATATATGCTCATTCATCTGTGTGATCTCACGCTGAAGATTAAGTGCCATTCTAAATTTAACTATTCTAAATAAACTATCCATTCGCGGTATTACGACTTATAACAATAGATTATAATATCTTATAATATAAGATTCAGAAACCCAATCATCAAGCGTTTGTCGTATGTGTAATAAAAATGTTGTTCTATTTCAAATTATAATGATTCAGCATCGCTTTGGGTTAAATCATTTCCTATTTACAATGACATCGCTTTGGGTTAGATCATTTCCTAATTTACAATGACATCGCTTTGGGTTAGATCATTTCCTAATTTACAATGACATCGCTTTGGGTTAGATCATTTCCTAATTTACAATGACATCGCTTTGGGTTAGATCATTTCCTATTTTACAATGGCATCGCTTTGGGTTAGATCATTTCCTATTTTACAATGGCATCGCTTTGGGTTAGATCATTTCCTATTTTACAATGGCATCGCCATCAAAATAAACTATTAGATACTTTTGTTAATTAAAGTTGGATTTTGAAAATAATGTTACAACCATCAGTAACAAAGTCACCATCAGAAATCTGATACAACTGTCACTAGTTGGTGAAAGAAATGACAAATGCTAAGCGTTCTTGCGTCCTATATGAGCTTGTTCATTGCCGCCATTCGTATATTTGCATCCGGTGCCCCCTCCCATTTTTTTTCTTTTAGAAATTTACCATACCGTTGTTATTCTTAAAAGCGGTATTGTTTCAGCATAAATCTAATGTGTCACAATAAAACTGGACACTTTTAGTGATCAGTATCTAAATGTCACTAAAATTCAAAACATTTAAACTAGATCTAGTGCCTAAAAGTCAATTTATTTTGAAAGAAAACTACAACACTTAAAAACGCCGGCGTGCATGATACAAACTTGTTAAATATGTTCTAAATCTCTAACACCTTGTCGTGATGAATGTAGAAACGAAAATAGAGGAAAACACCAGAATATTTGTTTGTGTAATAAATATAAAATAGAGGAAAACACCAGCGTATCTGTTTGTGCAATAAATATAAGAGGTGTATGGATTTCAAGTGTCTAACTACATCAAGTTTATATCAAAACATACAAAGAAATATCACTCAAAACGTCATACAAAGAAATATCACTCAGTTAAAAACGTCATACACAAACAAGCACTTAGCTATGTATGTTTAGCAAGTCAATAAGTCAATAATGCAGCATACATTTGTTTCCAAAATTTTATTTTCATACCTCTTTAATACAGCATCTGCAACTGAAATCTTTATTGCTGTAATCCATTAATCTGTGTTTATCAATTCTTCAATTCATGGCCGAGGGTAGCATCTATAATAAATCATTCATACAAAATAATTGTGTTAGTTTAATGAACAAAAAGTAAAACACGAATCAACTCATAGCCGAGGGTAGCATCTATAATAATGAATCATTCGTTCGAATTGTTAATTGTGTTAGTTTAATGAACACAAAGTAAAACACGAATTAATTCATCTAAAATGGAATCTCTCGCTTAGTAGATATTTTAATATTTTTTTAAAAGAGCAATGCTAATTATTTGACTAGGCATAAAAGAGCTGGTATTTTACAGGAAGTCTGTAGTTCATTGATACATCATGTATTAAATTATTTCTAACTTGAATCTTAAAGACGAGTCAAGCACGAACACATTTTTTTTCCAGTAGGTAACAACGTAATGCCTCTTGAATTAATTCCGTCCTGAAGTAAATCTATAAAACGAAACATGGCAAAACTCACTCATATGACTGCTACCGAGACGCATCAATGGCGTTAATCCGGCAGAATTTGGCAGGAAAACTCACAAGATGGCTCCTCTGCAATTTCCAAGAGTCCCCAGTTAGTTTCCTGGCAGCATTGAATGCATGCGGCCTCATGCAGCCTGGCTTCACAAAGAGCGATCTTGGCGGCAGCTGTAAATGTTTGTAGGGAATAAACTTGTTCGAAACCAATAGGATGTTATTTTGAAATTTGAATAAAGGATAATGCATATCTTTTTTTTATATACAGATCTTTCATTTTATTCTTTATTTATTCCCATTAAATAATATTTCAGCTAAACGTTTGATAGCTGAAATGCTGTTATATATTCAGAATTCTGAGAGCAGACTCTAACACGTTTCAAATGAATTAAAAATTACTTAGGCATGTAATATTACTGATGTGTACAACCAAAAACATTCGTGAATGGGAAAGAATTCTTTTAAGATCGATATCAGCAATTGCATTTCCTGATTTATGATTGGTTGATACGAAAGGAATGTGTAATGCTGAACAGACAGTGGGTTTGCCCACGTGTTTATTTTAAGACCTGTAGACATTCATTTCGTTTGGGACCAAGCTGTATTTGAAGGCCTGTAGACATTCATTTCGTTTGGGACCAAGCTGTATTTGAAGGCCTGTAGACATTCATTTCGTTTGGGACCAAGCTGTATTTGAAGGCCTGTAGACATTTAGTCCGTGTGGGACCAAGCTCTATTTCAGTGTACATAGATAGTTAATATATTTGTTCCAAGTTCTGTATTCAAGCATGCAAAGACATTTAAAACATATGATTTCAGTTTCTGTAATTAGAATACGCTTTAAAAGCCTTAGTCTCAAGCTCCGTATCTTAGTGTGTAGAGGTATTTCATACATGAGTGTCCATATTCCGTATCTTAGTATGTAGAGGTATTTAATATATTTGTGTCCTAATTTTGTATCTTAGTATGTAGAGGTACTTAATACATTTGTGACCAAGATCTAAATCTTAGTATGTAGAAGCATTTAAACATCTGCCCTGTTTGTGTCGTATGCAACTATTGCGGACCTCGCTTAAAGCATCACACAAGGAAGTATTATTATAACATTAAAAATATATTTAACTGTTTAAAATATAGTAACTATTTTTCGTATTCTTCTCAGTTGAACATGTAATTGGTTTGATGGTAAATTGCCTGTATAATACATTCATTCATTCTTGTATAATTGTATCGTCAAATGCGGTATGCGCACATGTCTATACAGTATGGTGACGAATGCATGTGGAGTTTAACATTGTAAGACTTTAATCACGCTCACCTCTACTCAGCTGCCCTGCACACGTCATTTAAGACTTTAATCACGCTCACGTCTACTCAGCTGCCCTGCACACGTCATTTAAGACTTTAATCACGCTCACCTCTACTCAGCTGTCCTGCACACGTCATTGTAATGGCGCAGGCCACAAGGCAAAGAACGATCAAGCAGGCCTTCATCATGGTACTGTCGGGAGAAGGGTAAACAATCGTACAAAAGTACACGCATATTAAATTAAACACTGTGTGCCAAGTAAAAGTGCATGCATGTTAAATTAAGCACAATCTGCCAAGTAAAAGTACATGCATATTAAATTAAACACAGTATGCCAAGAACATTTTGATAAGTCGATCCAGTTAGGTCTTTAAGTGAAGAGATAGTTTTAGTATTTGATGGACATGTTACAGTATGACCAGTTAGGTCCTTAAGTGAAGAGATAGTTTTAGTATTTGATGGACATGTTACAGTATGACAGGTTGGTCTTTAAGTGAAGAGATAGTTTTAGTATTTGATGGACATGTTACAGTATGACCAGTTAGGTCCTTAAGTGAAAATCTACAGCTTAGAAGTCAGAGAGCTAGCATTCTCACAATGACAATATTCCTATCCAGCAGCTACCACTTTAAGCGAATTCACTCACTCAGACAACTTACCCATCCTCCACCCCTGTCCATTCTGCACTTCCACTTCAGAAATATACCTACATAACTTTTCCAAATCATACAAATCAAAAAATACATCTCATTTAAAAATTATAGATTAAAATATAAAAATGAATATTAAAAATATCTGGAAGGATTTCCCATCACATGACACTAGTACTGCAACTAGTAATACTACTACTGATACTTCTATTACTACTGGTACTAGTATATCACTAGTACTACTACTACTATCATTACTAGTAATACTAGTACTACAGTTAGTTATAATTATTACTGATACTTGCATACAACCAGAAATAGTACTACTAATACTAACTCTTACTACTGATACTAGTAATACAACTAGTAATACTATTACAGTGGGCAACATCAAATTTGTTGTCTAAGTTTTTTGATGGATTTAGGACAGTTTTATTGTATTTTAAAAGTATTACTAGTATCAGTAATAATTACAACTAGTAATACTTTTAATACTGATACTAGTAATACAACTAGTAATTCTATTATTACTGATACTAATATACAACTAGAAATACTACTACTAATATTATTAGTACTACTTGTACTAGTACTACAATTTATTACGGCGACTATTTCTACTACCACTACTACTACTAAGAAAAAAATATGTGGAATAACTGGAAACTAAAGAAGTACAATTGGATCAAGTGCTTTACCTGTCGTAGAGGTGTGGGTGTTCCAGTAAACACTGATACAAATTCTAGACCATTTCCATTTATACTGCACATGGCACGCCTTCATCCTGTACCTGAAGGAAATATGAACATACCAAGTCTTTGATAAGCTTGTTTATTGTTTAACTCTGCTATTAAGTATTATCTTTAATTTTACAGTTACATGTTCTAATCAAAGAGACAATTCTAAAACAATAGTTGACGTTATTTTTTGTGGTATGTTAATTCCAACTTAATGATTAAATTAGTTTTTTCTAAAAAAAATATTAATTTGACTTATATGCACTTAAAGTGGGCCATTTGTTTACAAACAGGTAGAGGTGGATGTTCTACATGTTGTTTGGAATTCTTGCATCAAAATAAATTTAAAATATCATTTACATCTTTGTACAAACGAATCACTATTAGGGCTGTAGAAAATGTGTAACTGTAAAGGGGCATCTGTAATCTCCCTTTTCTCCCACTCTCTCTTTCAGTTTAATTTATAATATTAATTATCAAATATAAAACTTATCTTAGAAATTTTTTCTTTCTAATCAGTATATGTCAAACTGGAAAATTTAAATTTTATTAAATTACTAAATCACACATATACGTACAGAGACACACAGAGATGCATGCATGCAAAACATGTTTCTTTTCTTTATATATAATATATAATGTATTAAATGTGAATTCAAAACTAGGAAATTACCAGAGTTAGCAAAATGAATAAGTATGAATGAAATACTTAACGAAGACACCAATCAAACACGTAAGGGTTACAAAATATAAGCAGTCTGAATAAACATAAATGAAACACTTAATAAAGTAACATAGCCCAAGAGTAGGTTACAAAGATGGAGCAAGTGAATAGGCTAATCTCCAAAACACAACTGGCTGGCCACACATGTTAAAAAACTGAATGATAGACAATGTAGAATAAACGAGTGACAGTTCTAGGAGATAGCTCAAGCCCACTGATACATAGAACCATGATAGTAGTAAGTGTAACACGGGCACGCCCTTAGTTCATGAAGATAATTATTATTATTAATTAACCTTTCATAACTAATTTCAAGTAATGAGAATATCAATTTTATTTTATTAATGATCCTCCGACAAACACCACTCGTCTCTCACTTGGCGGATATTTTGGCGTTGTAAACTTTTTCTATATCTCACAAAATCAACCAACATTTACAGTCACATAAGGTTTCTTACTAAAGGAGAAGACAAATCCGACTTATAATCTATATTTAGCGAGAGCCATCTACCCACTTTCTTCTCCAGTATCAATATGCGTAAGAAGGTCAAAAAAATTTTTAAAGAAAAAATCAAATTTACATATTGACAATTACAATGAAATTGACAACTTGACATCAATATTCCACAAACTCATGTTCGGATAAATATTATTTACACAGTATCTCTCTACATATATATAACAAATATTATTACATTTCAACAATATAGTCAATACAAATTGCAGGTTAGTCCTATCAGAGAATAGAAATGGAGTTAGTAGAGTTAAATAGTTAAAGTCTTTTTATGTTGCTTCAATAGTCTTTCACTGGCCTTTACAACAAAGTCACAGTGTTAAAATGTCCACATAGCAGCAGGTGTTTCCCACTTTAAACAATCTGGCACTTTCTTCCACCATCAGTTTCTTGAGCAGAACACAGTTACAATGGTTCTGGTACTTTACTGTACTGATGTACTTAGCATCCCTTGATTTGGTACATCAAGTAGGGGTGTAGCATACTCCCTTATGCTTACACACACTGCAACAGATGTTCCTGCACTTTTCCGGTCATATGACAAACTGGAGAATGCATAGAGGGTAACTGTAATCTTGAGAACTGAGGCTTGCAACTCGACACTCAATACTTCAACTCAAGTCCAAAAGGAAGAACAAAAAAAGGCACCTGTTTCCTGTAATTTATCACCAAGGAGCAAGCCTAAGTTTCCCATTGGTCACAATATAACTCCTTTCTATGTTACACTCCATCCTCAATGGTATTCATTATTCCCATGCACAAGTGGTACAATAAATACAATGTATCAAGCAATGCCACATATTAATACACCACATGGTTGCAGCTTAGTTCAAACATTTGTAGTAAATAAATCAATTCACATAATACATCTTCACATAAACACAAGTATAACACATCATAGTAAAATGCATGAAATGTTTCTAAGTCCATTCTCTCTCTATCAGTCAGTTAAATGCACTACTGAAGCTAACGACTGCCTTCAAGCTGGACCTCTCTTCATCATTCAGATCAAAGTGAATAAAGGTTAGAATATTCTACAGTAACTGAATATATAATATATATCAATGCAGACTGCATTATCAAGGGATATTTACTAATTTTGAAAACAGAATGTATTGATGTATGTATACACTAACATGTACATTTTTTTTCGTTTCAAACATGTCGTTAAAGTAATATAGAATCATAGCAGTACAATTGTACTGTTGTCTAAGTGGCAGTATTATAATAGTGTAGGAAAAGTAGTGCATTACGACTATGGTAGAATGGACTAGCATTGAGTATTAGCAGAATAATAGTAGTGGTATACAAAGAGTACAGTAGAACAGAGTATTAAGTAGTATGTAAACAGCACCTCAGTGTGACACCAACGCCACTTAGTTAATGAAAATTACTATTATTATTAATTAATCTTTCATAAGTAATTACAAGCGATGAGAATCTTCATTTCTTTTATTGATGATCTTCCAACAGATACCAGTCGCCTCTCTCACTTGGCAGATATACGGCGTTGTAAATGTTTTCTCTCTTCCACAGCATTAAAGGTAAATATTTACAGTCACACATTGTTCATAGATGAAAAAATGTTACTAAAGGAGAAGAGAAACCCGACTTTAATCTATATTTAGCGAGCCCCCTCCACACACTTTCTTCTCCAACATAAGATTATCAATATGCGTAAGGTTAATAAATGTAACTATAAATGTATTAAATCCACAATGAAATATACAAATGACAAATACAATGAAATTGATTACTTGATATCGATATTTCTATTAACTCACGTTCGAATAATTTTATGGTTACATTATGATTATGATTACATGCGAGAAATAGAATTCAACAATAGAGCCATTACAAATCACAAGATAGACTTATCAGAGAACAGAAATAGAGTTACTAGAGATACACAATAATAGTCCTTATCTAACCTGATACAGTGTGATCTTAACAGTCCTTCACTCATTTTGCCAATGTCACAAATTACAGTTCAGTTCAATTTCCACATTTCTGTTCTCAGGATGAAACAAAGATCACTGCTCATTCCCCCAAATACTACCTGGGCCTTTTCCTGCCTTATAATTTCGTTCAAGCAGAACAGCAATTGTAGTATTCCCCCATAACGGAAATTTTCTCAATGTAGTGAACATAGTTTGCATACTTTATATCAAGCAGAGTGTAGCGTATCCTCTTTACACTTATACACACCTCAGAAAATGATTTCTGCATCTCCCCGATCACAGTGGCCCACAGCCAGTGAACAAGTAGACTCAAGCAACAATCGAAAATAGGCACTAGGAAGACTGCTTGCTCACTGAAAGATATAATTAAGGAGCAAATATATGGCTTCCACTTTATAACTCCACTCTTTCTCACATTCCAGTCTCATCTTAGGGTTTCCTGCAATGGTATTTATTAGCCCGATACACGCAAACATCATAATAAATACAGCATATTTATTCTGCATCTTCTATTGTGGTCTTGATGTTTCTGTAACTGATATGGAATTTGTTGATTAATGTTGCTTTCAGTTTTTCCATTTTTATGTATTGCTGCTCTCGTTTGGTTCATTCTTTCCTAGTTCCCTCTACTGGTATTTCTTTTCTAATCTTCTCTTCATTGTGGTACTGGTGGTTTCTTTGTTTGTACCTTTATGGCATTGTAAGTTTTCCAATTTCTTTAGCAGTGATGTAAGACTATTTGTTTCTGTGATATCTTCTGTGGGGATATGTCTTACTGTTTTATTTGCATTATGAATTGCTGTGATTAGAGTTTGGTGTTTTGGAGGCTTTTTGTTGTGGTTGTGACAGCATGCGACTTATTTTTGTCTATGAAACATTTTATGCCTTTGAACAAGAATTGTTGTCCTTCAATTAGTTTGTTGGTTACATCTCCAGTGTGGTTGTATTCTGCAGTATTCATAGATTTCTGACCAAATGGATTATGCAGAAACTCAAATTAACACCTCATAAAAACTCAAAATTAACACCTCATAAAAACTCAAATTAACACCTCATACAAACTCAAATTAACACCTCATGAAAACTCAAATTAACACCTCATAAAAACGCAAATTAACACCTCATACAAACTCAAATTAACACCTCGTACAAACTCAAATTAATACCTCATACAAACTCAAATTAATACCTCATACAAACATTCTTTTCGACAATTTGCAAACGTGTTCATCACGTAGTAGAAACTAAGCCTTTGTACTAGTAGCTGACTTTAAGAGTGCATTATTAGATAGATAGATAGATAGACAGACAGACAGACAGACAGACAGACAGACAGACAGATATGTATATCTAAATATAGGTTTTATGTATCTTTTTACAAACATTTAAATAAATAGAAATTATTATACTATGTTATATTGTATAATATTGTATTATATTATATTGTATTGTATTCTATTATGTTATGTTCTATTATGTTACATTGTATCGTGTCGTATCGTATTCTATCGTATCATATCATATTATCATGCATAGCATTGCAACGTATTGTATAGTATAGTATAATATATAGTGTGATTGTAAAAATAATCAAGCGATTTTAACTAAACGCCATTGACACTAACTTCCTAATTATAACTTTTACAAGGTAACTTTCAAAATGACAATAGCTATATGTATTCACCCTAAATTTCTTCTCATGAAAGCATTGTGATATTTTACTTGAATATGTTACACCTCTCATTAAACTTTGCTTGGTGGAGCTATTTCTTTATATATTTGTCAAAGATGAACTTAGGGATGTTAAAGTGTTCAATCATGACTATGAAAACACCAGATTTAATGACCTTCCTTATCACTAGCAGTCTGTACAAGAATGAAAAGAAAAGCCTCAAGTTCCCTGAATTAATGTTTATTTTTCTTTTCCAGTCACTTCACAAACCTGCAAGAAAGCGTAAACAAATAATTACCTCACAAAGAATGACTAATCTGCTAAATTGTGTCCAACATTTCATTCAAAATTTTAATACTGTTTTTAATTGAAGTCTGTTATAATGTCAGACGCCCTTAGAAACCGCAATGTATATTGATATGCGTATCAATTTACATTATTAACATACTCAGTAAAGGAGTTGCAGACAATACTTTTATGTACTAACATCAAGTTCAATTACACACATTCAAACACACACACACACACAAACACACACACACACACACACACACACACACACACACACAAACACACACACAGAATGCAAATGAACAATAAGATCTGATGAAAGGCAATGGAGCGTTAATAGATGCTGTCAGTGTGAAACACAGAACTGAGAGAGATTCTTGAAGCGTTATGATGACCATGCGCATGCGCTGATGTGATGTTACAGTTCATTATATGCGACTGCAGTGCTGCATGAATCCTTGAAATTAAAAAAAAAAAATTTCCTCACTTTTTAATTTATTTTTGTTGTGGTCGTCGTAAGTGTGGGTAGTAGAAAGTCTCCTGTCACAAGTCACCCTACGTCGTAAGTCACCCTATGTCATAAGTCGCCCTGCGTCGTAAGTCGCCCTACGTCATAAGTTGCCCTACGTCACAAGTCGCCCTATGTCGTAACTCGATAACAGTGTGCGTGTAATATATATAACTAAAACTATTTTAAATATTTCCTTTGTTTGTACTAAAGATTCACTTATGTTACCTAATTCAGATGTAGAATATAACTGAAAATTTTACAATATCCCATTGCTACAGACAGCTTAATGCTCTATTACTGAAATCACATAGAGTATATACCTGAAATTACGTACATAATTTTACATGTCTAAAATCACTTATTATTTGTAATTTATTGTAATGAATTACAGGATATTTACTTACTGAAGTTACATTTATATAATTTAAATATATTCATTGAAATGAATTACAGGATACCTACTTACTGAAGTTACATTTATATAATTTATATGCATTTATTAGAATCACGTACAAGAAACCTACTTACTAAAGTTACATTGAGATAATTTAGATGCATTTATTAAGAATTCAAGAACTGTAAGCCATTTTATGAACAATATGCTGTAATTTAAGTTAACTACTTCACTCACTCTTTGCTCTCAAAGTACAGCAGTTTATTATTTAACTAAACTCTTTACTGATTAGATCAGTGCCATCCAAGTCACAAAAATACTACGTCACAATACTCATTCCATGACCATGTAAATTATTTAAATATTTGATAACCGATCTATTAGACCTCTATTAGACTTCTTAATGTTACTTTTGATAAGTAAGTATCAAACCTTATCTCCTAAGAGGGCTGTGGGGCGGTGCAAGCGTAGTAATAACTACGGGAGGAGTACGCAACCGACTTTGCAAGCTGGCTTCTCAGCGAATTCGAAGATTCCCCAGTCGACAGAATCACAGCAGTGATTACAAGCGTCTTCGTGCAGTGTGAGATGACACATTGCATTATGAGCAGCTGCCTCTGCCAGTGTACCTTTCAAAGGAAAAAACCCATACATTTTAGCAGATAATCATTATCAAAATGTGCCTAAATATGTCTGAAAGTTTGAAAAAGTAAATGAAAATCAGCTTGTTTGATTCTAAACTATAATTGTGTAATATATTTTATATCCATTGACAAGGCGCATGTCTTTGCTCTTGCTATGAAACCATGCAGAACAGTAACGGTGATCTTTGACCTAAAAAAGAGCCGTCACATAATGACTTGTGTAGCCCACACCCATCCCTTCTCTAAACATAGACTACACACAAACCTACCTTCTAGAAAGTCTTACCTTTATCCTCTGGCTGGAAACATACCTGAGTGTTCCAGACACTCTAAACTAACCAATCAAAGCACAGCTCAGAATGTACCAGAAACTCTCTAGTAAATCATTAAATGCAGTTGACCATAGAGGCAGTACATATTTTGGTTCCCAACC
Source organism: Sinotaia quadrata (assembly GCA_028829895.1). Taxonomy (NCBI): domain Eukaryota; kingdom Metazoa; phylum Mollusca; class Gastropoda; order Architaenioglossa; family Viviparidae; genus Sinotaia; species Sinotaia quadrata. The sequence goes on from CM054181.1 coordinate 30,214,186, forward strand.
TTAATAAGTTAGAAGCACATTATTAACCCTTATTGTTGGATAAAAGGAAACTCAAAAGGAAATAATATGTGGTGGAATTAATTTGCCCATCCCTTTGTCTAAACTTAAATGTTATATAAGTTCTTAAATGCCAAAGTGACCTGAGCTTGGGCACTGATTGTTCTGATATTTTAATTGTCAAGTCAGATAAAGAATTCGTTAGACATGCTGAGGTAATCTAATTTAGGTGGATGAATAGTTTTTATTATCCAATTGTTAAGATTTACAAGAACGAGACCAGCCAATGGGCTGAAATCAATAGTCTATATGCTGTGAAGAATTATATTGTCTAATCACTTTGAATTTGGAGTGGCAAGAAGTCTTGTCATAAAAGGCAGCCATCAGATTAATGGTGAGTTAACTGATTGATTGAGAGAGAATGGACTTAGAAATATTTCATGCATTTTGGGTAATTTTTATGTTATACTTGTGTTTTATGTAGATATATATTATGTGAGTAGATATTATTTCAAAAATTGTGAACTGTGATGATTGTATGTATGCTAAACACTTTATATTGTTTCTAGTGATCTGTTCATAAAATAGTATGGTGTATTTATTATGCTGTGTATGTGTGTGGCTAATGAATACTGTTGCAGGAAACTGTAAGTGGAGACTGATACTTAGACCATTCTTGTTAACCTTACTCATTACGTGTTATATGTTGTATTTGTCACCTGTATTTACTTACTAACCTGACTCAATACGTGTTATATGTTGTAGTGTGTCACCTGTATTTACTTACTAACCTGACTCATTACGTGTTATATGTTGTAGTGTGTCACCTGTATTTACTTACTAACCTGACTCATTACGTGTTATATGTTGTAGTTTGTCACCTGTATTTACTTACTAACATGGCTGTGTGCATGAGTGTGTTCGAGCTATCTTCTAGAACTATCATTCTTCATTCTACATTATCTATCATTCATCTTTCTAACACCTGGCCGGCCAGCAGGTTACAAGCAGACTAGTGTTGTGGAGATTTAACATCTTTGCCCAACTCCTTGCAAAACGCCTTTAAAATCAATGATTTATTTGATTTTCCTGCTGTACTCAGCATACTTTATCATGGGTATCAAAAGTCTATAGTGTACTCCGTTATGCTTACACACTGCAACAGACGTTTCCTGCATCTTCCCAGTTGTTATTGAAAATACAGGTTCAAATTTATCTCATATCTGTAATATAATGATCAGTGACTAAATAATTAATAAGCGGCTAGTAGAAGTAATATTATATTGCTGCCTTACATGCTGAAATTAATAACAGATAAGAAACCTGTTGCATTTGTTAAACGTGGAAAATATAAAGCATCTGTGAAAGAAATGATACAATTGTTAAATCACAATATAATTTACAAATTACACATTGAAAAGATCTATATGGAATTATTTCCCTTGTTCTTACTGTACAGAAGTGCTTAACTGTGAAGATCGCACAAATTTCTTCCAGTTCTTGTGGGATTTATGTCGTAAAGTTGATATTTTGACTGGAAGAGCTTAAAATAAATACATAAATGCAACTTAGATAAGTGTTGATTTAAACACAGATATGTTCTCTGAGACAGCTTCAAATTCATAAGTTGTACGTGGTGCTAATTTAAACACAGATATCCTTGGTACTTTCCTGCTGTGTTTTCGCTTGTTTTAATGGCGCCAAACACATGCACTTACATAAAATGACATTTGGCGTTAATTGCAAGTAAGTCAATCATCATTTGTCAAAACAGATTACTCTTCAAACTAAAATAAACACAGTAAAACACAATACACTTGATATAACGGTAAGCTTTTTGGAGAACCCACAATATAGTATTGATATTTTGAAAGACCAAATTCTGGGTCATACTGGACTCAAACACTATTTCATCTCTGTTAATTTTCCTTCGTTTTCTCAATAATGGGTTATTCTCGCATATGAAAAAGTGCATTAGAAAATGGCAATCAAATTTTCAAAATAATACATGCACATTATATAAATATCAGTTGTTGATACCTCGGGAAAAAATCACATCTATCAAGAAAAACTCAAATAACGAAAAAGGTAATAAACTCCATAACGATTATCTCATACATGGAGAAGGATATATTATTTCAGAGTTCCTAATGAGACAAATTTATTCTTAATGTCACTCAAAGAAGTACAATCTTTTCAAAATATTCTGGAATATACATGAACCAAAAGCATGCATTACGTCAGTAAAACAGGTCTTAAACAGATAACACGCAAAACAAATATTACTGATGTGTGTTACCTAGGCCAAATATTTGTAATTACTTCAACAGAGGCACATGAGACAAAAGTGCTTATGACATCAATCACCCAGACACATTTAGGACACTTCCAGAATATAAAAGACAAAAATCAAAAGCAAGTTATCAATCATGCATGCCAAAATTAGCTGTGCTTGCTACAAAAGATGTAAGAGATATATAAGTATTCATGAAGTAATTCTAGCAGAACAACGCTTGCTTTTGAAGCTGAAAGAGAAGAGCCCTTTTTGCTGGCATATTTAACAGTAGGAATTCAAGTGGGTAGAAGTACTTACGAAGTCAATCAGACATGCCGATGGGTTAATCAATCCTTAATAATTAATATATAATAATATTATTCTGAAATTGGTCTAGTATGTAATTCTATTCCTTCTTTTTCATATTGTTGAGTGATTATTTTCATATATGTAATTATCGATTAAGAAATATTATAAAATGAATTCGTAAATTAAAAAACGTTCGAAATGTACTTCTTACTGATAACTCTAGTCTGTCTCCTTTCAGGAGCAGCCAGGGCAAATGTCACAAGGCAAAGAACAGCCAAAATAATCTTCATTTTAGACGCTGAAATACAGATTTTAAGAATGCTGTAATCATAAAGTAATATAACGTGATTGCGGGAATCGTGAAGTAAAATATATGAATGCTGAGATCATAATGTAATGACGAGATGTTGATAAAATAATTATGTCATGGCATGGAAAAGCTATTTTAGCATACAATCACGAGTTTGCTAAAGTCAAACCGCAGTAACATAATACCGCAGGATGGCTGAAACTGTTTTGTAATACCATTATTTAAAAAAAATACAATTCATGAAATTGCTAATATCATGACAAAATACCATCAGACTGATAAAATCATAACACGTTACCATCAGATTAATAAATCATAATATAATATCATCTCATTAATGAATTCTAATATAGCGTAATAAGATTAAAATAAATCATAGTATAATACCATCAGATTTAGGAATCATAGAATATCATGTGACTATTAAAATCAATTCATTTTTCAACGAGGCTAGTGAAATCATAAAATACTTTCACGAAATCGCTAAAATCATAATTTAACACTCTATAAGATTTAAATAATAATAACACTCTAGTACAGATCTGCTAAAATCAGAATATAATAGTGTGTTATTGCTAAAATCAATACGTAATATTTCAGATTTCTGGAAACATAATTCTATGCGAATTCTAAGCTCTTACAGTAATACATACTATTGAAAAAATAACATCATTAACATCACCTAAAAAAAAATAATTTTGAAAATTATATAGTACTAGTCAGATTTCTTAAGTATTTCCTCTAATGGAAACATTTTACTCAACTATAATATTTTCAAGTATGTTTCCATAGTGTCCAGGGCTCTAATGATATTTGATAGTATCAAAAGATATGCATTGGTATACACATATATTGACAATGGTAAGCAAATGATAGTGTTTAAGAATGGTATATAAACGATAACTAAATATTGTGCAATGCAATGATATACAAACATAATGAAACAGAATCAATATAGGTTGCGGTTTAGAAATAATATGTAAAGATGGTATGCTTAGTGGAAGACCCGTGTAAGCAAAATACTACAAATGAAATGCAATGGCTTACAAGCAATGCTTAATGCAGAATTCCATGACCAGAACATTTCAGGTCATTTAGAGAATTATAGTACTGTATATACATTTTGCATGAAACCTAATGATTTATAATTGTAATGATAAATAAATCCACCTTGAACCGTATATCATTAATATGTTTTATTTAATCATATAAATCCCTATATGTCAAATAATATTTAGTCGCCCTCTATGCCGAATAAGGTTATGGCCATTGAGTTGTTGCCATGTCGTGTGTGAGCTAAGAACTTCTAAAAGAAAAAAAAATCTTTCGGTATGGTTGCTATTGGTTACAAGTCACCATTATTCTGCTTGCTGTCATTTCAGCTGTAATTTGCGCACTCAAGGGTTAATACTTTTTAAATACTATTTTAAGTGCATCACTTGAAATACAATACGAGATTTAACAAATGAATGAAAAAATAAATTTATTTTTCTTGGAAAGATTATTTCTATAGTAAATGCAAAGATCAAACAGATTCGTATTACACAATGTCATTATGATTTTTTTTCTTGCTTACCTCTTAGAGTTGTCTTTGTTGTCTACAGTAATTGCCCATTAGTCCCTTATTTATAGTAACAGGAGGATACGTATCGTTTTTATTTTTTTGGCATTTTTATAATATAGGATTTTTACCTATTTTATTTCCAATTTTTAAAAGTGTATTTGTATCTATTTTTATTATACAAAGTAGCATATGTTTTTTTCACACAACAGTTATCTTTTGACATTTTTCTTTTCTTTCAGTCATTAAAGAATTAAGTTTAGTGCACTGATATTATGAATTATACGCACTTTATAAAGTATGGCGTACATTAGTACCATAATTCTATTTCTATTAATTAAAATAATATGAAGTCAGTGTAGTCAAAGTTGAATGTAAATACAAACGTTATAAACATTTGAATGCGTTTTTATTTGATATTTTAATTTATGAAGCGTCATCACTTGATAAAGTGAACACACTTTCTCCATCTATTCAACTATGAAATCATTTATCTATCTATCTATCTATCTATCTATCTATCTATCTATCTATCTATCTATCTATCTATCTATCTATCTATCTATCTATCTATCTATCTATCTATCTATCTATCTATCTATCTATCTATCTATCTATCTATCTATCTATTAATTTTCCGATCTATGTATCTGTGTCATTATTTGGTCAAGAGTCCATTTTCCTTCATATGAAAATTTGAACGAAGCGCTGTTCAGCTGCACAAAAAAAGAAGTGTTTCTGCCATAACATTTGGAAAATACCCTTGAGGTCAGTTAACATTGGTTATTGCTTAATGCAGACAAACTACAATTTGCATCTGTGACAAACTTTTGCAATCTTTTCTATTCCCATTACACCAAGTCATTTGTAAAGTGGTTCCATTTTACACCGGCCTTCTATCTTTCTAGACCAGCCTATGTTTCCATCATGAACTCTTCCATAGCTTAAAACAATTATATACGTTCTTTGAGACACCTTGAAAGAAATCGACTTTATGGCCAATTACAATCAGGAATGATAATGAGACTCCTACAAAGAAATCGAATATATGGCCAATTACAATCAGGAATGATAATGAGACACCTACAAAGAAATCGACTTTATGGCCAATTATAATCAGGAATGATAATGAGACTCCTACAAAGAAATCGACTATATGGCCAATAAATAAAAGGCGAAATAGTCTGGTAGCAGAGAAACGAAATATCAACTTATATTTAAAAATCATTACTACTGACTACAGGAAAAGGAACACAAATTTCATGGATCGACTACTGAATGTCTATGATTCAGTGCCACATAGAAATTGCAAACATACCAATAAAATGAGGAATATTTCAAGGTGACGCACTTTCACGACTTCTGTAAATCCTCTCATTCAAATCTTCACACAAACAGGACTTTCACTTTCACACTTTCACGACTTCTGTAAATCCTCGTTCAAATCTTCACACAAACAGGACTTTTACTGCACTTATGCACACACACACACACACAAAAACAGACACACACACACACACACACACACACACACACACACACACACACACACAGTACTTTTGCAAGAGTGAAATAGTGTTACTACTACTACTACTACAACTACTACTGCTTATACTATTCTTACTACAACAATAACAACTACCACTACTACAACTGCTTCTCTTATTACTACTAGTACTACAACAACAACAGCTACTACTACTTCTCTTACTACTACTTCTACTATTCTTACTACTAGTAGTACTACAACAGCAACTACTACTACAACAACTACTACTCTTACTACTTGTAGTATCCACTACTACTTTGTTATTACTACTAGTTCTACAACAACAACAACTACTACTACTACTCTTACTCTTACTACTACATCTACTACTACTACTACTAAGAAGAAGTTGAAGAATGATAATGATTTGCCTGTTAGCCTATATTTTCTTTGTTTTTCAACAGAGCTATCTCTAATGACTGGCCTTTAACTATTTAAAAACATAAATCTAATAATACAAATTGCACTCATCTGAATTAGTTTTATAACTTCAATAGACTAAACGAACACAAAATTCAAAACTAGAACACCCCAAGTTTACCGACAAACAAATAATCTACGTCATGGAAATTAAAATGGCCAAATGGGTGTTCACATTCTTGTTAAGAATTCTTTTTTTTTTTTAAATATATAATTCTTGTATTAAACTGAAGCTAAAAGTATTAGCTTTGAAACTGGTCCGCGATTATTTATTTTTTAACCCACTTTTTTTTTTAAAAGTCTTTAATTATTTTATTTTTAAATATCAGCGATATATCAATCTAAGAGAATATCGAAATGTGCCTAGTGAGTATTATTTAAAGCAATTCATCTTTCATCCCACTTATTTAATTATGATATATTGTTTGTGTGGCAATTGGCTATTTATCCGAGAAGTGTCACTCCTGTGATACTAGTATTTCTATTCTTACCCGACCACCACCACCACCACCCCGCTGCAGAACTAACTGCCTCTCCTATTGTTTGCGTTAGTCTTCTTACCCGACCCTAGTAGGGTTTTTCTTTTATTGTGCTGACAGATTATAACTAACGGGCATTTCATATATTATAAATTGATTGTCGAATCTTTGTACACGTTGTACGGAACTGTTGCCTTTCGTATATTTCCACGTCACGTGTCTGACAGATTTGTAATAATTATTTTAAGGAGATTGTGCGGATAATTTTGTAGTCTAACATTTGACTGTTTTGTGGGTGAATACAATCCTACCAGACCCACAAAGAGGTTTAAACTAATACGAATGTCAAGAGAGATTTTTAAGTAAATGAAATCCCGACGTTAAGAGCGATGAACAATAAATAGAAGAGTCAAGAGAGATTTTTAAGTAAATGAAATCCCGACGTTAAGAGCGATGAACAATAAATAGAAGAGTCAAGAGCGGTAAAATGGGTCAAGGGGAGACCAAAATCGTTCAAGGAGAAAAAAGAATAACATGGAAGAGTTAGGAGAGGTAAAATGGGTCAGGGGAAATCAAAATCGTTCAGATAGATACAGAATAACATGAAGTGTCACGAAAGGTCAAAACTATATGAAAAGGTCAAGGTAAGAAAAGTAATAAAAGACAAAGTCGTCAAAAAGACACAAATATACAAACGGCTACATTAAAGAGAAGAAAAGTAAATAAAAAGAAAGGAGACAATTAAATGAGAAATTCGAAAAGAAATGAAAAGTAAATAAAAAGGGGTAAAAGATATGAAAAAGAAAAGAAAATGTCAAATAGCTATGAAAAGTAAACAAACATGTAAAATAGCGTTGAAAAATAAACAAAAAATGTAAAAGAGCGATGAAAAATTAAGGAAAATGTCAAGAAGAGATGACGAGTAACAACAAATTTCAATTAACGGTGAAAATTAAATGAAAAAGCCCAGTGATAAAGAAGTAATAGATAAAGAATATGAGAACTTACAAATGATGGGAACAGAAAGTAATAGAAATGGAAATCAATATATTAGAGAAAGAAAGAAAGAAATAGATGAAAAGAATTTTTAAAATCGATGCTGGAAGAGATGTATGATAGAAAAATTCAGAAGAAAATAAGATACAAATTTAAAAGATAGAAGAAGAGTTCGAAGCGAGGTTTAAATTCACGTGTTAATGAAATCAGAATAATAATACTGCACTCTGTAAGTAGCATAAAAAGTGTAGCCCCGTCAGATTAAGCAGTATGTGTGTGTGTGTAAAACTAACACAAACAGTTAATTTATAAAAATAAACTCTGAAAATGTGTTATATACTTTATTTGATCTGATGTTACTTCTGTTAAAGTAAGAACATTGCTCAGTCATCAGACATTGTAGAACAGTGCCATTCAAAGAAATTGGTATTTGTTTTCAACAGCATAATCTTTTACCGCTGGCATCCTGATGTTTTATCTTTCTATCTTACTACATTATCTAAGAAGGGAGTACTGCCACTCTTTCAGTATCAATAAGACAGCTTCAAATTCATTCGTAAGAAAGAAATTTGTATTTAATTAGAAATGTTTGCTTGTTTGTCATGTTCACTTTAGTTCACTATGTGTTTAAATAGTGTCAATGATCTCTGTACCTAAAGGTAATTGTAGTTCTAAAGTAATTACAAGAAATTTGTATTTAATTAGAAATGTTTGCTTGTTTGTCATGTTCACTATGTGTTTAAATAGTGTCAATGATCTCTGTACCTAAAGGTAATTGTAGTTCTTAATTAATTAATTACAAGTAATGGCCTCAGGGAGAGATTTAATTTGGCATTTAATCACACATGTAATTATCTATCTATCTATCTATCTATCTATCTAATTTATCTATGACGGCAACCCCACTTATTAATGGATATTATTATAATTAATTAATTATCCAAAACTAATTACAAGTGATGGATATTATTATAATTAATTAATTAATTAATTATACAAAACTAATTACAAGTGATGGATATTATTATAATTAATTAATTAATTATACAAAACTAATTACAAGTGATGGATATTATTATAATTAATTATCCAAAACTAATTACAAGTGATGGATATTATTATAATTAATTAATTAATTAATCATCCAAAACTAATTACAAGTGATGAGAATCTTAATTTATTTTATTAATGATCCTCTAGCAGACACCACTCGTCTCTCTCACTTGGCGGATATGTGGGCACTGTAAACGTTTTTTCTCTTCCACAACATTTAAGATAAACATTCAAGGTCACCACAATCTTTCCGTGAGTTAACCTCTCACTAAAGGAGAAGACAAATCTGTCTTTAATCTGTATTTAGTAAGCCCCCATCCACCCACTTTCTTCTCCAACATAAGATTATCAATATACATAAGAATGTCAATAAATTTATTAAATCATCAATCAAGTATACATATGACAAATACAATGAAATAGGTTACTTGACATCAGTATTTCCACGAACCCACTTTTGGATAATTTTATGTTTACAAAATCTTATAATATCAATTCAACTATGGAGTCAATGCAAATCTCAGGATAGTTTTATCAGACAACAGAAATGGAGTTGCAGAGATAAGCAGTAATAATATTTACGTAACCTGATTCAGCGCAGTCTTAACAGTCCTTGCGCACTTCCCACAGTGTCACAATTTATAGTTCAGCTCGATTTCGTCAGTTCCACGTGTGTCACTTGCACTTCAAAAAAAATGTTGTTCCGCTACTTAGAATTAACCTGGGCATTTCTTGTTGCAGTATTAATTCCTTCAAACAGAACAATTAATGTAGCGATGTCCAACAATTTCTCTACACTAGACGTGTTCGGGCAACCAACAATCTTGCCGCCACACATCTGTAGAGAGCAGTGTTCCTTACACTTACGCACTGTTCCCGCCTTTACCAGGGTCAGTCATAGTGGTTTACCAATAATAAACCAGGGTCAGTCATAGTGGTTTACCAATAATAAACCAGGGTCAGCCATAGTGGTTTACCAATAATAATCCAGGGTCAGTCATAGTGGTTTACCAATAATAATCCAGGGTCAGTCATAGTGGTTTACCAATAATAATCCAGGGTCAGTCATAGTGGTTTACCAATAATAATCCAGGGTCAGTCATAGTGGTTTACCAATAATAATCCAGGGTCAGTCATAGTGGTTAACCAATAATAATCCAGGGTCAGTCATAGTGGTTTGCCAATAATAATCCAGGGTCAGTCATAGTGGTTTACCAATAATAAACCAGGGTCAGTCATAGTGGTTTACCAATAATAATCCAGGGTCAGTCATAGTGGTTTACCAATAACAATCCAGGGTCAGTCATAGTGGTTTACCAATAATAATCCAGGGTAAGTCATAGTGGTTTACCAATAATAAACCAGGAGGTTGATATAGCACATGAAAATAGTCTACTGGAAAGGCTACTTGCTCTCTACAAACTATAATTAAGGAGCAAACGCTAAGCTTCCAGTTTACCTCTTTATAACTCCATTCTCCCTCAATCAATCAGTTTAACTCATGATCAAGCTAACCTTTCAAAACTGGACTTTCTTCTTTTCACTTCAAGTAATTAGAGAGTAGAATTTTGTACAGCAAGTAAACTTTTTTTACTTTTAAACTTTTTTTAAAATTTCAGTCTGGTCTCGTTCTCGTAAATCATAACCATTGGATAAATAAAAACTAGTCACTAGTTTGCATTACATCAGCGCTCTAGAATATTCTTGCCTCAGGCGCTTACTTCAACTCGGACACTTTCAAAACTACTATCATAAGGAGTGCCCAAGGTCGGGTTACTCTGACAATTCAACAACTTATAGAGCAATTAATTTTAAAATAGGGAGGCAAATTTACTCTGGTACACTATCTATCTATCTATCTATCTATCTATCTATCTATCTATCTATCTATCTGTCTGTATGTATGTATGTCTGTCTACTAATCAAAGCATCAAACTTGTGTAGTCAAATGTTAGTCTGCCTTGGCCAACCTTAATCAAGGAATCGCCAACCACTGTTTCAAAAGATCAGTTAGATCTGTTGTGCTTCTCTTTCCAGTATGTTGTTCACTTGTAAATTAATTAAAAATCTAGGACGAGACAGCAATTGAGGGAACACCTCCCAGTTGCTCAATGAGCCACCAGTGAGTATTCCTCACAAAATATAGAACAAAAGAGAGACAAAGCATATATTACAAGATTAAGTTTACATAAAATGAAGATGATAAGGAAAGACTCGAAGATGAGTTAAAATCTGATCTTCATTTTGTGATTTTTAAAATTGAGTGATCTAGCCTGCCCTAAACGTCTGTCTTTCTATCTGCTAGTCCCTGACGAAAGTTTATAATTCATCTGCAATGTTTCTTTTAGTGTCTTGACGCAATGGTTTCTTGTAATTCTTAGTAAATTAAATACACTCAGTGGCTCTAAAACTCCTGGGGTATAAATTATCTGATCACACCATCTGTTGGCGTCCTTTCAAGCTATTGTGTGTGTGATTGACGTCATGATTTTGTTCACGCTTATCTCCAACAAAGTGCTTAGATATGGGCCAGATCTACAGTGTCCCTAGACCATGTGGCGAGTGAAGTGGGACGAAAAACACTCCGTTCTGCCTTAGCGAGGATAGTTTCGAAGAGAAGTAATTTAAATTTGTTCTTTGATCTATTTTATTACCTTCATCATGTGACACCTACAATACACCTTGAACCGTGGGTCAAGGTATTTTTCCACGTATACTCATTCATGCAGAAATACGGCACCAGGAATTCCGCCCTGCACATTAAGACACCCGACTTCCTTTGACAGAGAGTGGTTTTTTACTCACTACTGGAAACATTTCTAGAGTCATTTTATTTTTTTAAAATGTGTGATTTAATAATTTGAAGTTGAAGAACACGGTCTATATCTCTTAGATGAAGGTCTGAGATCCAGAGTAAAATTATAAATACTTTAATAGGTAATGTTTCTGAGATCCAGAGTAAAATTATAAATACTTTAATAGGTAATGTTTCTGAGATCCAGAGTAAAATTATAAATACTTTAATAGGTAATGTTTCTGAGATCCAGAGTAAAATTATAAATACTTTAATAGGTAATGTTTCTGAGATCCAGAGTAAAATTATAAATACTTTAATAGGTAATGTTTCTGAGATCCAGAGTAAAATTATAAATACTTTAATAGGTAATGTTTCTGAGATCCAGAGTAAAATTATAAATACTTTAATAGGTAATGTTTCTGAGATCCAGAGTAAAATTATAAATACTTTAATAGGTAATGTTTCTGAGATCCAGAGTAAAATTATAAATACTTTAATAGGTAATGTTTCTGAGATCCAGAGTAAAATTATAAATACTTTAATAGGTAATGTTTCTGAGATCCAGAGTAAAATTATAAATACTTTAATAGGTAATGTTTCTGAGATCCAGAGTAAAATTATAAATACTTTAATAGGTAATGTTTCTGAGATCCAGAGTAAAATTATAAATACTTTAATAGGTAATGTTTCTGAGATCCAGAGTAAAATTATAAAAACTTTAATAGGTAATGTTTCTGAGATCCAGAGTAAAATTATAAATACTTTAATAGGTAATGTTTATGAGATCCAGAGTAAAATTGTGAATATATTAATTGACGATGCAGCCTCTGGTTATTAATTCACAAGCGAGTCCTATCTCAAAGTACACGGTTGGTTACCTTGATGTGATGGTCGAGTTGCCTAGTTGAGGTTATTTATGTCTCTATACGTATGTGTGGTGATTCTTTCATATATTGAGAGTTAGCACTGGACTGAGTGAACGCGTGCAGGGTAGTGTGGTTGAACGCAATCACAGTGAGGGCCACTACATCACCTAACTCTTTCAAATAAGCAAATAATGCATGACAGCAATAGAGAGTGTAGCCTTTAACAGTTTCAGCTACACTCCACTTTTAACTTCACGAAAGGAGAGTGTGGTCCTTTGAGTATTGTTTCAACCACCTTATACTTTATTTTGGTGATTAAACCACGCTTATTGTTAAAACAATTAATATTAAGATTTATTTTTTCAGTTTTCTATTGTTTCGAACGTTTGATGGAATATAGGAAGAAATTAACTTTGAGGTTGTCTGTATGGAGGAAAAAGAAGGTTGTCTGTATGGAGGAAAAAGAAGGTTGTCTGTATGGAGGAAAAAGAAGGTTGTCTGTATGGAGGAAAAAGAAAGTTGTCTGTAGGAGGAAAAAGAAGGTTGTCTGTATGGAGGAAAAAGAAGTTTGTCTGTATGGAGGAAAAAGAAAGTTGTCTGTATGGAGGAAAAAGAAGGTTGTCTGTATGGAGGAAAAAGAAAGTTGTCTGTATGGAGGAAAAAGAAGGTTGTCTGTATGGAGGAAAAAGAAGGTTGTCTGTATGGAGGAAAAAGAAAGTTGTCTGTATGGAGGAAAAAGAAAGTTGTCTGTATGGAGGAAAAAGAATGTTGTCTGTATGGAGGAAAAAGAAAGTTGTCTGTATGGAGGAAAAAGAAGGTTGTCTGTATGGAGGAAAAAGAAAGTTGTCTGTATGGAGGAAAAAGAAGGTTGTCTGTATGGAGGAAAAAGAAAGTTGTCTGTATGGAGGAAAAAGAATGTTGTCTGTATAGAGGAAAAAGAATGTTGTCTGTATGGAGGAAAAAGAAAGTTGTCAAATTGTAAACCATGTATTACTTACACTTTAAACAATCTGAATAATGGTTCGCTTAAATAATATCCCTCCCATCCCCTTCCTCGCCGGAAAGAAGACAGCAATGTGAGACGCTGATTAGCATATGGGGAAGTGAGGTGCGTTACTTTTGTCTTTCGTAGAATAACTGAATTAGCATGGGCATAGTTTTAGAACTCTTATTCTGAGCACATGAAGAATTATTTGAGTCTGATGACGAATGAGTAGAGTTTGCTTTTGAAATTAAAGTGTATGATTTACATGTTCAACATTTGCGGTGTTCATATATGCGTGTTTGTACTTAATGAAAGTGTGTATGTATGTGTGTGTAGACTGCCACTGAGTTCATGTTCTTGTATATAAGGACATATATACCAAGCCCACTCCAAGTGTACCCTTCCAGATGTGTGCGGCTATCATATATTGACAGACTGTAGGTCTTAATGGCAGTCTTAAATCTGCATCAGCTTGAAAATCTTTACTGAAAGTTTTAATGCTATAGTGACTTTAAAAACTCCAGATTTAAAACTCAAACAATGTGTGGCTGAAACTCTAATGACAACATTTCGGTTATGATATGAAATGGCTCCTTTAATCTCACGCGCCGTTTTGTGAACAGAAAATGAATAGTATATGAAAACATGCATCAGAAACAAATAGGCGTGAGATGAAAACATGTGCTTGAGTTAAACGAAAACGTGCATCAGACAACAATATAAACATATTTCGATTTCAAAAGGAAGTGTCACCAATGACCAACGAGTACGAGATAAAAAGTGCGTCATCTTAATTTTAAAATTACAGAAACAATCAGAACTCCATCACACAGTCTTACGCAGATAAGAAAGTAAAGACTTTCGCTTCATGTTCATGTATGACAAAGAATGACAAAAGACGTACGCCTCATGTTCATGTATGACAAAGAATGACAAAAGACGAGTTTTCTAATCGTTTCGTTTTATTTGGAGAACCATTGATCGTGTACTGAAATAGAATAAAAAGAAAACGCCAGAAGATTTTTAAAATCTAGTTTCGGTTCATCTGGAGACCATTGATCGTATTCTGAAATAGAATGAAAAGAAAACTCCGGCGTATTATTTTAAATCTATGTCTCAGATTTGTCAGAGAGAAGTACATTAATGTCATTCTGTATATGCATTTCTTAAAGATTATACTCCTAAAATTATGCGTTTAAATTTCGTACCAATAATGTTACATTCATGCAAACTATCTGTGTTACTGTATTTCTCATATGAATTTCTTAGGAATAATACTATACTCTATGCTTTTAAAGGTTATGTTACGCTCTTTCACCGATGAAGCCTTCTACCAATGCTACTACAATCATACGACTTGGTTACGCTCCTACGCAAGATGTTGTTTTTTTTCTTAAGAACTTACTATGTATAATGCTAATTATAGAATATGAAGCCAGCTTTCAGACATCCACATTCAGTGAGTCATGGCTCACTGTGCTTTCTTCATACTAATTTAGCAATTCCAAAATACTTTTCAGGATACAAAAATATGTAATCATACAATATGTAACGTTCATGTCATTCGTAGATTTTTAAATACTTTAAAACGTACTGTATTACGTCATATTAAATCATTACGAGTACGCCTTTGTTTTCTTAATAATATTTGAAAAGTAAATTGCAGTATTGAAAATTCTTTGTTACAAAAATGAATACAGCATTATTTAGTGTCATTAAAAACTATCTCAGAACTAAGGGTAAGCTATTAACACACTGAAAACTGAGTAAGTAAGTAAGACAGCACCAAACCTTTACTAGAAAAATGGATACAGTATTTCAGAACTAAGGGAAATATATGAACTCACTGTTAAGCGGACGGGGTGGAGTGCTGGAGTGATGGCAAAATAGAGCAGGCCGCGTGGCAGCTGGGTAACTCTACAACGACCAAGAACCCCCAGTCTGTCGAATCGCAGCACGCCACGCACCGTTCTTCTATTAGCATGGCCTCACAATGGGCAAATTCTGCAGTAAATGAATTCATTTCTTCACAGTGCACAAACTGTAACTACATACTGGACAGTCATTCACACGACGGATAATTTCATGTATAATGTAAACTCTTCAAGCTAAAATTAAAATGTTGTTTTTCTCCCTTTTCGCGCTTATCATTAGTGTAAGGTAAATGTTTGAATTATGATTGCTTCCTTAGAATTAGACGGCCAGTCACGCGCACGCACACACACACACACACACACACACACACACACACACACACGCACGCGCACACACACACACACACACACACATACACATACACATACACACATACACACACACAAAATTAATTTTTTATTAATGTAAACCAATGAGAAAATATAGCAGTACTTAAGTTATTTTGTTATGTAACCTAAACGCACCGTCATTAGAGAGAGATTGTGGAGAATGAAAGAAATGATAAAATTCAGTTACCTATCTTTCAACCCTCCATGTAAAATTACTTACGGCCAAGGGTCTGCTTCTTAGCTGGGAGAGCCATTGCACAGGCCACGAGACAAAGAACAAGTACTGCGATCTTCATCTTAAATCTGAAAAGAAAATAAACTGGTTGCAGTGAGAAATAAAACAAAACGGTGCTTTTCTTCATTTGGTGTATTGTTTCTCTTGTCATTATGCAAAGAAATAATCCTCAGAGTGTACCCGCACGCAAATGTTTGAGTTGAATGTATTGTTATCGTAATCTAATGATTTAATGCTTACTTTCAATGTCAAAGAATAACTTTAAAAAATATTATTAACATTTCAGCAACAGTTGTATGTATTTTTAAAGTCAGAATTGTAAAACGGAGGCCAATACTTTACCTTCTAGCTCTCTCTGACGCCGTTGATATTGAGAATTTTTACATTTATATAGTCTTTCATAAAGAACGACCCTGACCTTTCCATGAGAACACCTTTGAATCGTGATAAAAATTTCGGTCATTGACCATTTCCAACAGAAAAGAAACAGATAAAACACTCTCGACTTTATTTATATCACAGCAAAGACACGATCTCCTTATGCCGATGTTTATCAGCAACAGAAAAATACCTAAAAAATAGTACTCACTTGTAAACGATTCTTTGAGGTCAAATATCCAAGCTGAGTCACGAGAGAGAAATGTGCATGATAATAATAATAATACTAATAATCGTAATAATTTTTAATATTATTTATGTTGATGATGGTGATGATGATGATGGTGAATAGTAAGAGGGCTTCTTTTTTCTCTTTCTTTTGTTTTTGTTTCTGTCACTTGCAACAACAATGTTGGTTTGCTGCTGTTCTGTTGGACATATTGAGAACTACGATGTCTGGTCTTCGTGCAGGAATCACCTGATCTGTTCTTATCTCGAAGTCCCACAGTTTTGACTTCTTCTGTTTCGGCGACTGCTTTCGGTTGTGCATTCATGCTTTTTCGGGGTTTTTACTCCATAGTCCTCACATAGATTTCTATGTAGGATTTTTGCCACTTCGTTGTCTTTTGGTATATTCTGCTCCAGTCGGAAAATGACATCCAGATAAAATATGTTTTGTTCTCCCATGCATGTTTTTGCAGTCTGCATTTGGAATCATTTGAAATCTCATATTTTTTGTTTTGTATGATATCGTGCTTAATACTTGATTTTGAGAAGTTGGTTCTGCTTTAAAACCTGTCTCTTTCAAGCATCTGTATATTGAATGTTTTCTTGATGTGTCATCAGTTTGTCGCACATACTGACCGTGGAGAGGTTCTTGGCTCCATCTATAATTATAATCTAATGCCTGTTTTGCTGTTTTCTTCCACGATTCTTTGTCATTTTGTCGGGGATTGGTGTAATCCACTCATCTTTACTGCTTCTATCAATGGCTCATCTTTGTTGTTATTCCAGGTGTAGTCCACAAGGGTTGTAACTTCTCCTTCAATGACATCTTGATTTTCTTGACTCCTCTGCTTCCCATTTTCCGAGATACATATAGTCTGTCTACGTCTGTTTTTGGATGTAGAGATTTATGCATTATGAGTAGTTTCTTGTTTCTCTATCCAGATCATTTATTTCAATGTGTGTCCAATCTACAATGCTTCCAATGCAGCTAATTACAGGTATTGCAAATGCATTAAGGGATTGTATTTTGTTAGCCCCATTTAACTTAGCCTTTAAAACGTGTCTAACTAGTTTTTCATACTCTCTATTAGCTTTGGACTTCACTCATTCAATAGTTTCTGAATGTTGTGGTATCCCCAGGTATTTATATTATTTTCCAACTGCAATATCTTTGAATTTTCCAATGTCGAATTGCAGGCTTTCTGTTGTTTTGATCTTGCATTTCGGGACGACACTTCTCCCATATTTCTCAATTCCAAAATTCATAAATTAATGTTCTCACTACACATCTTGACAATATTGATTAGTGAGGTGATGTCACGTTCAATTTTACTGTAGAGCTTGAGATCGTCCATGTACAGTAGATGGATGATACCGTGTCCTGACTTCATTTTGTATCCTAATCCTGTTTTCTGGATTGACTGAGAGGATTTAGAACAATTGAGAACAGCAGTGCTGATAGGGAATCTCCTTGAAATATTTCACATTTTATTTGTATGTCTGCAGTTTCTATATTCTTGCATGTGAGGGTGGTTTCCTAGCTTTTCATTGATTCTTGAATTAGGTTCTGTACTGATGGTGCTATCTTGTAACTGTTTCTTGTTTTAAGTATCCATTAATGTGGGAGTGAATCATAGGCCCTTTGGTAGTCAATCCATGCCGCTGTTTCGCATATCTTACAGTAGTGATAAGTGATGTCTGCTTTTTTTTCTCTCTCTCTCTCTCTCTCTCTCTCTCTCTCTCTCTCTCTCTCTCAATTATATCTTTTAACTGTGTTAATTGTAGTATATGATAATTGGCTTTCAAAATATACTAACTGAAATATAATAAAATTAGTTATTGATTCCTCATAAAAAGCTCCCATCGCGAACTCCCACGAGACAGCAAAAAGGAATAACGTCAGTAGCGAATATGTAATAAAACGGAGAGGAACATTTTTTTAAAAATCCTAACGAGAGAAATATATTCTTGACGTCATGACGTCAGACCAAAATGAGTTGAAAATTCATCAGGAATGCAGGTGAACCAGTGAAACGATTGACTTCAGTCAACGTGTAATAATTACTCCAAGAATACTTCCATTAAACAGGTCACAATAGTTGTACATGTGATTCATGAGAAGTAGGTAAAACATAAGTGTTTATGACGTCAGTCATCGAGACATATCCATCCAACACACAAAATATTGCGTTTACGACGTCAGTCATGTAGGCCAAATTTACGTTTGTTTCCTCTTGAAGATTAAAACCCTTGATGGACGTGCTAAAAATAAATGTCCCTTATCAGACGTATGGGAGAGAAATAATTTCTCTCGGCATGTATATACATGTATATGTGGGCCTATATATGTATATGTTATTACCTAAATTATATTATTACATAACTTCATGACTCTCAGTATGTACAATATTATCTCTTGCACAGAATTACTTATCCTACTATTTCTCCAACTGTCTCCTCTCAAGAGCAGCTAAGACACACCCCACAGCTAAGACACATCCCACAATAAACACCTCATTTTCTTTAAATTACAGTGTTCAAGAATAACTGAAGAATTATAGATTAGGAGATTGCTGAAATTAAAGTGTTAAACTCTTTGACAACTGGAATCATAATGTAACACCTTGACACTATTAAAAGTGAACTGTAAATTAATGCTGCCATCATAAAGAAATGACTATTAATTGCTGAAATTATAGATCCAACTATAAGATTAGTGGAATCATAATAAAATACAACAAAACTGCTGAAATTACAGGATAAAATTATAAGCCTGCTGAAATCGCAATATAACGCCATGATGTTATTATACTGATTGTGTAATGCCCCAAGACTTCTGATAGTATGATCCCATTTGTTTCCTAAATTAAACCATAGCAAACCATTGTAAGAATATTCAGATCGAAATCTATTACCATGAAACTGCTTAAATCAGAGTTCAGTATATGTGATTATTAAAATCAGGATAAAATACCACTACACTGGTGAAATCAGAACATAATGCCATCAAATTTTGAAATAAAACATAAGATTACTTACTCATCTTATCAATCTTAACTTAATACCATCAGATTATAGATTCGCAACATACTTTTAGGAAATGAACCAAGAGTAATACCACGAGAGTGAATCCTAATAAAATGTCAAGTACATCGGGAAATTTCTGGTACAGTGAAGTTACTAGAATTAATGTAATCATGTCTGCTTGAAGGAACTGACATGGCGAAGAGGGTGCTGAAGTTGGTTTTGAGAGTATAATAGCGTCTTAGTGTTTTTCACTTGTTTGGGGGAAGACAGGTGTTGATGTGGACATTGTGACATTGTTGCAAAAGTAAGTAAAGGAATGTTGAAGCAACACTTATTCCAGGTTATGTAAAACTAATATTATCAATTATCTCTAATAACTCAATTTCTGTTATCTGATAAGACTATCCTGCGATTTATATTGACTCTATTTTTGAATATGGTGTTATTTTTGAAAGTGTCTGGGCTGAAGTAAACAGCTTGAGGCAAGAACATTCTAGATTGATGACATAATGCGAACTGAATGAGTAGTTTTCTATTATCCAATGGTTATTATTTCCAGAACTAGACCATACAATGGGGAGATATTAAAATGTTAATTGGTGTAGAAAATTCTGTTCTCTAATCACTTTGAATTTGAGTGGCAAAAGGGAAAGTTCGGCTTTGAAAGGCAGTCATTAACTTGATGGTGAGTTAAAACTGACTGATTAAGAGAGAATAGACTTGGGAACAGTTCATGCACTTTTACCATTGATATGCTACACTTGTGTTTATGTAGAGATGTGCTATGTGAGTTGACTTTTATTTCTACAAATGTTTGAATTAAGCTGCACACATGTAGTGTGCTTAACACTTGACATTGTTTGATATGCTGTATTTATTTTACCATGTGTGTTTATCAGATTAATAAATACTGTTGCAGGAAATTGTAAGTTCAGAATGGGATATAAGATAGAAATGAGTTATATAGAATAAAGACGGATTTATCTTCTTTAGTAAGAAGTTTTCCATTCATGGAAACATTGTGTGACTCTAAATGTTTTATGTTGTGGAAGAGAGAAAACGTTTACAGCACCGATATATCCACCGAGTGAGAGAGACAAGTGGTGTCTGCTGGGGGGGGGGGATCGTTAATGAAATAAATTAAGATTCTCATCATTTGTAATTAGTTTTGGATGCTGAATTAATTAATAAGTGATAGAAGCATAAAACAGAAGGAAGTGACAAAATAGAACATAGTATATATCAGAATAGAAATCCAGAGACTGTGGAATGTAAAAGCAGAAATAATACCTGTAGTGATAAGAGCCTTGTGGAACATATCATTAGAGTTGGAAGGTTATATGAATAAACAAACCAGAAACCACAGAATAACCACACTACTAAAAGCATTGCTTCTCGGAAGTGCCCACATCCTCCGTTACACTTAGATCTCGCGTCAGAACTTGAAGGAAAGTTTCACTGTGCTGTTTCCAACACAGTTTACCTTTGTTTTATTTCACACATTTGGATTACATATAATAATTTATTTCCATGTATTCTTCATTCTTGTAATAAAAATAAGTATGGAAGTGTGAAGAGTGCAAGCATACTTACATAATTTATTCATGTGATCCCATATAGTAGCTATGTTAATGCTATTTCATCGAAGCGACAACCTTATTAATATTAATACATGCATACAGTTTACGTATGAGCGAATGCCAGTTTTGTATATCTATGGGTGAATGCGTGTGTGCACTAACTTGGCTGCAATTAAGTACTTGTATTTTAAATATTAAGGGAGACATTTAATGCATTTTGGTTTGTTAGTTTTGGAGGGGCTTCTATTTTTGTTTGTTGCTGTTTTTTTTCCTTTCAGTGGTCTCGATACATGGTATCCGTGTATCCGTTTCAGAGCATGCGTATTTTTGTATTATAAGGTCATAGTAAATGATTTATTCATATTTCACAAATACATTTCAAAATGCCATTTAAATTATTAATAATTTATTACATTCAGCTTCTCAGAGTGTCAGTTTATTATTCAGGCAGAATTTGACAGGCAAGCTCGCAGCCTGGTTCTTCTGCAAATCCCAGAAGCCCCCAGTTGGTTTCCTGGCAGCACTGAAGGCATGGTGCCTCGTGCAGTCTGGCCTCGCAGAGAGAGATCTTGATGGCAGCTGAAAGTAAGGAAATAGAAATATTTAATTGGCAGTCATCTCTCGATGTCTCCTTTGTTTCGATTTGCTTCGTTCTTCAGTTAAAGCATAGTGAAAGTGAATTACTACTACTAATGATAATGATAACAATATTAATTTTGATCCCATATCAAATTAGTGTCATTCCTTCGAAAATAATTAAATTATAACATTAGCTTACATTCCTGCAATCGATGATGACGTCACTTTACACAGTGCTATAAAGACGATCATGACGTGTTTTGATTGCATAGAAAAATACTTACTTGAAATCTGTACACCATTGATGACGAATTAATCCTATGATTTTCATTGAACCATGTTAATTCAAGCCGGTCAATGCAAAATTGTCATACTAAGACTCTAAGTTTTGAGAAACGATTTTGTTGATCTTTGATTATTGATTTAAATCATATGACAATGCAAATTATTAATTAAACTTTTTTGTATATTATACATTTGTTAAAACTAGTAATATTTCGAACATTTCTCGAACGTTCTGCAAACAGTGTACTAAATGTGACAATAACCAAGTGGACAGTCTAACGGCGCCGCCATATTGATATGGTGGGAACTAGCGTATGTGCTTGTAACAACGTAGTTCTTTTCATATAGTAACCAGTTAACGATAATCTTAAACTCTTGAGATTTTAAAAATCGTTAATTTCTACACTTAAAGCATATATCATCTCAAAACGAGAACAAGTTAAAATGATTTCTAACAAAATGTTATTCAGAAAAAGCACCATTCAACATGCATTGCTCTTTAACATAATTTTACGACCACGGTTATCTGGAAAGGCACACTTCTTTGCAAATATACTTTGAATAATTTTCCAACGAAAGTTACACACACATAATGAAAATATTTAAATTAAATTTGTTATTGTCAAATAACCCAGTGGATTGGCTTACATTAATATTGCGATAAGTTTGTCTAAATGATACCTAAGTAGATAACACATATTTACTGTCATCGTTTATTCAAACAGTAGTTTTATTGTACATGGTAAATTTTCAGTTTCAAATCAGAAATATATTATAACATGTACAGTGAATAGCTGTCAGTGTTACATTGCTAAAGTTATTACAACAAAGCTCGCACAATTAGAATATAATGAAACATAACCAAATAAAGTAAAATGAATAAAGGACAAACTAACATATAGTGGAAGGGAATATTTATTTATTTATTTATTTATTTATTTATTTGTGGCAAACACAACAAATACTGTCCGCGATACCTATTCCTGATGCTTATGGAGACAGGTATGATACCTCTTGCATTGGTCAACACTTACCAGCGGTAAGCTGCCTCTCCGGACGTGGAGCAGCCAGAGCGCAAGCTACAAGACACAGGACAATCAGCGCAATCTTCATCTTGATGCTGCAAAGACAAAGTAATTCATGCAGAGAGGTTGCTGCAAAGTCAAAGTAATTCATGCAGAGAGGTTGCTGCAAAGACAAAGTAATTCATGCAGAGAGGTTGCTGCAAAGACAAAGTAATTCATGCAGAGAGGTTGCTGCAAAGACAAAGTAACTCATGAAAAGATGTTGCTGCAAAGACAAAGTAACTCATGGAGAGATGTTGCTGCAAAGACAAAGTAATTCATGCAGAGATGTTGCTGCAAAGACAAAGTAATACATGGAGAAAGGTTGCTGCAAAGAGAAGTAATTCATTGAGATATGTTGCTGCAAAGAGAAGTAATTCATTGAGATATGTTGCTGCAAATAAATTGTGACACATGGGGAGAAATAATTTTGGAGAGAATTTATTTTTGCGTCAACAATTAATTGTTGGAGAAACATTGCTGCAAGAAATGGTAATTAATGGAGACTATTTGCTGCTCCGACCTGTATATTAGTGTAAACATAATGTTATAAGTATATTAGCAGTTAATGGAATGGCATTATTATTACAAAGATAAGAAATTAAAGAGAGTCACTATTGCTGTAAAAGTAGCAATTAATGGAAAAGCTGCTACTATAAGCTACAAATAATGGAGATATTGCCATGAATACAAAGTAATTAATGAAGATTTCTTCACTTGATTAAAACCTTTGTTTTCGATCTTTCTATTGGACAGTCAGAGGTAAATATCATTTATACTTTTTAACATATTTTGTAAACGCTTCTTGTTTAACACACTTATGTAGCATGCCCACAATAATTTGTGTCATTTCTGTTATTTGGTAACAGAGTAGCAGCTTGTTGCTGAAAAGGCTAAAGACTGATCAATAAATAACTCTTTTGTATTTAAAAAAGTGGTTTCGTATTCTCTCATGAAGAAATATTAACAAATCACCGCCTGTTCACTTTGCAATAAAATTAATCAAAAGTCTGTATTCTTCAAATTTAAATATTGCTAGTATGAGATTTAATTATTATCGTGTATACCTGAGGTTATAATTTCAAAATCCTCTAGGGTTATTGCTATTTTCTCTCTCAATACACAGATATAAATAAATATACATATATTACTTGTTATTTTCTCTCTCAATACACAGATATAAATAAATATACATATATTACTTGTTATTTTCTCTCTCAATACACAGATATAAATAAATATACATATATTACTTGTTATTTTCTCTCTCAATACACAGATATAAATAAATATACATATATTACTTGTTATTTTCTCTCTCAATACACAGATATAAATAAATATACGTATATTACTTGCTATTTTCTCTCTCAATACACAGATATAAATAAATATACGTATCCCATTACTTGGTATAGTACCATCGATATTTATTTTGATTCCATAAAGTTCCGCAGTATTTTGACAGCAATAAAAATTATACTAGCAGTATTTTGACTTAGCAATAAAAATTATACTAGCAGTATTTTGACTTAGCAATAAAAATTATACTAGCAGTATTTTGACTTAGCAATAAAAATTATACTAGCAGTATTTTGACTTAGCAATAAAAATTATACTAGCAGTATTTTGACTTAGCAATAAAAATTATACTAGCAGTATTTTGACTTAGCAATAAAAATTATACTAGCAGTATTTTGACTTAGCAATAAAAATTATACTATCAGCATCGATAGCAGTACACAAATCACTTTGATTATTGTAGAACAGGCGGTTCCAGTTATCTTGAAATATCGGAAAGACTCAATGTCATTTAAATTGCATAAAGGTTGACTGTTTATCTTCGCGTTTCAACCAATCGTCTGTGTCTTACACATCACTAAGGAAATGAGGTGTTATTAGTGACAATGTTCTGTTATAAAAGCATATATGGTAAGCTATTGATGCTCATGCATCATACAATTGTATACAACAATCACGTGACATACTGATGTCTATTTATCTTTGTTTCACTTCGTTTGACAAGACAGTAAAGACAAAGAGGATGCCTTGTTAATACTGCTAACATAAGATCTGGTTCTTGTTTACCTTACCAAGACAGTAAAGACAAAGAGGATGCCTTGTTAATACTGCTAACATAAGATCTGGTTCTTGTTTACCTTACCAAGACAGTAAAGACAAAGAGGATGCCTTGTTAATACTGCTAACATAAGATCTGGTTCTTGTTTACCTTACCAAGACAGTAAAGACAAAGAGGATGCCTTGTTAATACTGCTAACATAAGATCTGGTTCTTGTTTACCTTACCAAGACAGTAAAGACAAAGAGGATGCCTTGTTACTACTGCTAACATAAGATCTGGTTCTTGTTTACCTTACCAAGACAGTAAAGACAAAGAAGATGCCTTGTTAATACTGCTAACATAAGATCTGGTTCTTGTTTACCTTACCTAGGGCTTTCTGTCTGCACAGGACACTAACAGTTCGTGCATCAGTATTCCTGTTTTATACTGTCTGCCTATCTGTACCTCACGGTGTCGTGACGTTTACTTTCTTCGTGTGCTTAAACTATTTCTTTTCACTAGCAGCTAAAGTTTCCGCACGTATAGTGGATCGTGATACAAATTTGTGACCATTTTTGTTTTGCTGCACGATCTGCAAATGACCTTAACCTTTTTTCGAAAATATTCGTTCATTATTTGAGAGCATTGAATGTGTAATGATTGTGCAGCGTACTGGAATTACAATAGTTTCAACATAATCCAATTTCCTTTAATTTGAAAGTAATCACTTATCAAAACAGTTGAGTTATTTGAACATCTTTTATTTGTAGATGCCATTTACGTACCATCAAAAGTAGTGTGAAATATTACCTGGTTTGAATTATTGTTTAATTTCTTTATTAGAATGCTTGCCATTTGGTTTGTTTGTTTACTTGCTGTTTGATTATTGCTTGCATATCTATATGCCTGGTTGTTTGCTTGTCTGGTTCTTTCTTTCTAATACTAGTTTCCTTACTTTGATTGCATGTAGTCACGTGATACATCTTTCTGCTCAAGTTCAAGTGCGAATGAATATACGAAATTAGAGTAGCCATGCTACAACCGCAGTTATATCCGAATTCGCGTTATCGCGGGGTTCCACTGTATTCCTCTGTCAAAAAGTGAATAACCAGGCAGTTCAAGGAAACTACTCTAAATCATTACTAAATTAATAAGCCCTACCTTAATCTTCGCAAGTGTGAACAAAACCTGAAACTTAATAATCACTGAAAATACGTATTTCACTTTGCAAAAGCGAAACAGCTTGGCGAACTTTTACTTTCAGTCTTACCTTTAAGCTCCGCCTTATTTACTAAATTTGGATCTATTGACATAATATAGACTCCGAAATGATGAGCTATGGCATGAAATGCACTGACCCAGCATCCGACAAAATACGTAACACAGTCACTAGTGTTTGTGATTGCATCTTCCCGATCGGTCGCGTTCGTTTAACTGCATCCCACAAGCACCAACATGTACATTGCTGTCAGTGTTAACGGAGGAAAGTTGTAGGTGAGCCGAATTACGTAACAAAATCTTGCATTTATTTTTTCGACTAAACATTTAGAAGTTAATATATAACCACCTAGCAAATAAATTTTAAGTAAATATAAATACTTTATGCTGAAATGATCACCCAGTAGTATCTTATTGTGTAAATATTAGATAAGAGTTCATGGATATCGTCATGGAAACGAGAGTGGAGTTTTAGAGAAATAATTAAAGTCAATGCACATAACATTTTCAAAGATGGCGGCTGTCACCGGCATGTATTCACAATCATGTGGTTTGCAACAAGACCCTATCTTTCTTAATCAGGTGAAGGTCTATGTGCTACTTCTAGACATGTTGCACAACTATTCCGGAATCTAAGAGGTGCTCATAGGCACACCTGGAAGAATCAACCCGAACTTCGCATGCACTATGAAGTACGTTACGCGGGGTGTTCTAGAATCTTCGTGAGCGTTCACTGATGCACCATGAGGGATGTTCAAAATAATCTTCGTAAATTCTCGAGACCAAAATAATGCCACAAATTTCTCCCATATTGGCTCCCAAACAGAATTCACATGAATCAACTTACGGCAACACATTTTACTGATGAATTAACAACAACCCAAACACCAACGTAATCAAGCAGAGTACATACAGTAGTCACTGCAACATGAAGTGACAAAAGAAAAAAGTGGGCTTTCTCTGCAAAAGTTAAATTAAGGCAGCACTAACTTTCAGGAATATTTCGTCTCTAAATTCCTTTCTCGCTTACAAACATTCTCAACTTACAAATCCTGCAACAGTTTCATTAATCTGATACACATACAACGTAAAAAATATTACATCGATAAAAATTCACAAATATAATGAACATAGGAAATAATGATTAATTACATAAGACATTCTCCAATTCAAATCATAGATCAATAGCAAGCATGTACGAAGTATTTCTAAGTCCTTTTTTTATTTATCAATCAGTTAACTTACCAATTCTAACTATCGCCATTTTGACCGGACTTGAGTTATGTTCAAATTCAAAGTGATTAGAATAGAGTATTTCTTCTTGTACTTGTTCAAGAAACTTCCGGTCCATCCCCATTGGATGAATTTGTTATGATCAAGTGTGAGATTATTAGTCATAGAAACTACTCATTACATTGGAACTGGTTTGGGTTGCATCATCAACTTCTAGCCTAACACACTCTCCGTTTTAAGTGTAATGCAAAATTAAAGAGTTTGTTACGAACGTATGCCTTTGACATAGGAATGTGTTTTTATAATTAGCTTCGCCGTTTGTTTCATTCAGTTAGCCATCGATAACTATTGCGTATCGATTAAAGGATAACTCGTGCATAATACGTATGTCTGCTTATTGACCTAGTAATTGCTCGCTTGGAGATACACAGGTTTGTAATCGTAGCAGATGGCCAGTGCATTCAATTGTGGCCTACCTCGTGTCTAATTGAAGGGACGCTTATCGGAGACATTCAACGATCATACAGATCAATGGGAGTCATAACAAATGGTGTATGCCATTTTTTAATTCCTTTTTAAGTGTTTTGATCCCACTTAGGAAATAAATACAGCGTAGATAAGTTTCATAATATACATTAATTCGTTTAGGAAATTAACCATTACAAACATACATCAACCAGATCACCGTACAATCGTGAATGTATTCTAACTCCATTTAACTTGTTTTAAATCATTGTTTTGATTATATTCTATTTAATGATGTCACCAATTGAAGTCTAATAAAGAAATTCGAAAACTATTGCTCTATTTAATGTTGTCATCAATTGAAGTCTAATATAGAAATTCGAAAACTATTGCTCTATTTAATGTTGTCATCAATTGAAGTCTAATATAGAAATTCAAAAGCTTACGTAGAACTTTCTGTTTGCATATAAATCTGTCTGTGCGTGTATTTGTGTCGCCTACGGCACACTATTTATTGGTTATTATTAGTAGTAAATCACCCAAAACTAATTACAAGTGATGATAATCTTATTTTATGTTGTTAATAATTTCCCAGAAGACATCACGTGACGGATATATTTTCGTTGTAAATATTTTCTCTCTTCCACAACATTAAAGACAAACATTTATCGTCAGACAATATTTCCGTAGGTGGAAAACTTCTTACCAAAAGAGAAGATAAACTATTCTTTTAATCTATTTTTAGCCAGACCCCACCCACCCACTTTCTTCTGCAACATATGGTAATCTTTATGGTAAGACGACCACTAAATTTAACAATAAATTTATTAAATGAACAATCAAATATACAAAATATTAATATAATCAATAGATCTTGACATTTAAATCACTTCACAACAAAGTTCACTTAACATGGGATAATCGTTCGCTTTATCATACTATAGACATAAGCAGTCAACAACATAAATACATAATCAATTTCATGGATATCATCACGGAAATGAGAGTGCAGTTTAGGAGAAATAATTAAAGTCAATACTAAAAACCTTTTCAAATATGGCAGCTGTAGCTGTCACGTGTTCACAATCACGCGGTTGCAACCAGTCGCTATCTTTCTTATTCAGACGAGGTCCCACGTCCTAGACACGTTTGACAACTGTTACAGAATCTTTCATGCACTTGCAAGCACATCTGTACTATTAAAGTACATCACGTGGGGCGTTCTAGAATCTTCGTGAACATTTACTGACACACCATGAGGAATGTTCAAAATAATCTCCGTGAATTATCGAGACCAAACTAAAGCCACAAATTTCTGCCATATTAGCTCTTGAATGGAATTCACAGGAATCAATTTACAGCAACATGTTTTACTGAGAAGTTGATGACAACGCTGGATGCACACACCAACGTAGTCAAGTAGAGTACTGTAGTCACTGTAGCATGAAGTGACGAAAGAAAAACAAAAGACTTGCTCTGATCTGCAAAAGTCAAGTTAAGGCAGCACTAAATTTCAGGCATATTTCATCTCTAAACTCCTTCCTTTCTTACATACATTCTCAATTTACAAATCCTGTAACAGTTTCGTTAGCCCGATACACACAGCATAAGAAATATATAATCAATCAAAATTCACAAGTATAATGTTCAATGTAGTCAAATTAATGAACATAGAAATAATGGTTCAATTACATAAGCGTTCTCTAATTGAAATCATAGATCAATAGCAAACATGTACGAAATATTCTTAAGCCCATTCTTCCTTTATCATCTGTTAACTTACCATAAAATAAAGATCGCCTTTATGACCTGTCTCGAGTTATGTTCAAATTCAAGATGATTAGAATAACGAGTACTTCTTTAACAAAGAAACTTCCGGTCCATCCCATTGGATGAATTTATTATGAACAAGTGTGAAACTATTAGTCAGAAAATCTACTCATCCAGTTGGAACTGGTTTGCATTGCATCAGCAATTTCTGAGTTTTTATTTCCAACTTTGACACTTGCAAAAATTACCATCATAAAAAAAGTGCCCAAGGCCGGGTCACTTTGACAATTTCACAATTTATATCACAACGAAGGAAACAGAGATAGGCAAGTTTACTCCACCACAATATCTACAATTTAAAAAAAATATTTGTGCGTATTACAGTCCTGTTTTGGACTAGATTTCCCCCACTGTCGTGATTTCTCCTGTCACGCGTGGTTTATTTTCACTAGCAGTCCAGTTCCCATATACAGTCACGTGAGAATGATATGGAAAAAAAGTTTGCTTTTCTTCTTTTGATCCACAATCTGCAATTTTAGCTTAATCTATGTTGTGCAAATCTGGTGCATTACTTGAGTATTTTGAAAATAGCATGATGGCTTAGCATTGTATATAAGATGCAATAGTTTATTCCAAATATTCACTTTTCTGCAATTTGAAAAATAATTACTGGTCAAAACACTTGTCTACATGAATGACTTTCAATTGCGGTTGAATTATGCAAGCAGAATAGAGATGCCTGCTGTATGTCTGGAACAGCAGTGTGAAATACTGCTTGATTCTTGATCTTTATTTTATTGTTGCTTGGAATAATTGTTGACTTGCCTATAGGTCTGTTGCTTTCATTTATTGTGTTTGTCTGGTTGCTCACCTATTAGTGCATTTGCATACCTAGTTATTTTACTTTATTGTTAATGTCATGGAACGAATCTTTCTCCTGAATTGTGTAACTAATTTCAATCATTAACACGCATCTTGTTTTCGCAGTCAATGCGCGTTCGTATTTATAGCGAAGTTATAGATTTTAATGTAAGGCGTTGTGAAGATTAAAACTCCTTTTTTCTTAAATTCATTGTTTGATAACGTTCTAATGTATATGAAGTAAAATTTTGCATTTCTGTTTCTATGTGTGTAAACACAGCGATGTAAGTTCTCGACTAACGTCATCATGACCGTGACGAAACTTCCGGTTTTAAATCATGGTATTTAAGGCTCATATAACAGTCGAATCTCATAGTCAACGCTATAGGTACGATTACATCCGATGTTATACTAGAGTATTCATTTCGCGTTTCTCCCATTTTACAGTCGGGCGATTACTTGTATGACATCATAGGTGTATTTGTTATGTCATGTCGTTCATATAATAAGAATGAATAAAGAATTATGAAGAGTGCAAGTTTACTTATGTTATTTAATTATTTGGCAGGATATAGTAGCTATGTCAAGGAATCTAAAACAAATGCCATTTTTGTATATTAATAAGTG
Source organism: Sinotaia quadrata (assembly GCA_028829895.1). Lineage (NCBI taxonomy): Eukaryota > Metazoa > Mollusca > Gastropoda > Architaenioglossa > Viviparidae > Sinotaia > Sinotaia quadrata. The sequence goes on from CM054181.1 coordinate 30,245,658, forward strand.
CGTCAGGGTGGTATTTGTGTGTGTGTATTTGTGTGTGGTTGTGTATGTGCGTATTTGTGTGCAGTTGTATGAGTGCGTAAGGGCAGCATGTGTGTGTATTTGTGTGTAGTTGTATATGTGCGTATTTGTGTGTAGCTGTATATGTGCGTGAGGACTGTGTGTGTGTGTAGTTGTGTGTAGCTGTATGTGTACGTGAGGACTGTGTGTGTGTGTGTAGTTGTGTGTGTGAGGGCTGTATGTGTGTGTAGTAGTGTGTGCGTGCGTGAGGGCTGTATGTGTGTGTAGTAGTGTGTGTGCGTGAGGGCTGTATGTGTGCGTGAGGGCCGTATGTGTGTGTAGTAGTGTGTGTGTGAGGGTTGTATGTGTGTGTAGTAGTGTGCGTGCGTGAGGGCTGTATGTGTGTGAAGTAGTGTGTGTAGTAGTGTGTGTGCGTGAGGGCTGTATGTGTGTGTAGTAATGTGTGTGCGTGGGGACTGTATGTGTGTGTAGTAGTGTGTGTGCGTGATGGTTGTATGTGTGTGTAGTTGTGTGTGTGCGTGAGGGCTGTATGTGTGTGTAGTAGTGTGTGTGCGTGTTCGCACGCTCACCAGTGAATAAGTAACATTGTGTTTTTAAAAAAACGAGAGACATTTAGATACAGTTTGTTTTGTTATTTTTGAGAGACTTCTATTTAATATAATAATAACTTCTATAATAACCATGATGAGTACTACCATATATGGTCATAGTGTATGATCTAAAAAGTACATTTAGAAACGTCACTTATACTTTTCGCTCATAAATTATTACTTGAACATTCACGGTTCTCAGATTCACAGTTTATTAGTTAAGGCAGAAGTTGACAAGCAAGTTCACAGCCTGGTTCCTCTGCAAATCCCAGAAACCCCCAGTCGGCTTCCTGGCAGCACTGGATACATGTGGCCTCGTGCCGTGTGAACTCGCATCCAGCCAGCTGAAGCACATCTAAAAGTAAACAAATAGAAATCTATAAATAGACAATGAGCTCACGACGCTTCTTCTAGGTTTTAGTTTACAACGTTATATACTCCAGTCTTAAGCATAAGGCTTATAAAATAATATTTGTTTCTTTTCTCGCATTTCAAACATGATGGTAATAATACTTTATTTATGATTGAATTTACTTATTGGAAATTATCACTATACATTTAAAAAAAATAATGTTAGTGAGTGTGACGCATATGTCACACTAGTAATTTATTATGACTATTATTATTATTATTATTATTATTTAATCACCCATAACTAATTACAAGCGATTATAATCTTAATGTATGTTAGTAATAATTCTCCAGAAGACACCACTCGTCTCTCTCATATGGATATTGCGGGTGGTGTGAACGTTTTCTCTCTTTCACAACATTAATAAAGACAAACATTTACTGTTACACAATCTTTCTGTAGGTGAAAAGCTTCTTACCAAACGAGAAGAAGAATCCGTCTTTTAATCTATATTTAGCGAGCCCCCAACCACCCACTGTCTCCTACAAACATATGGTCATCAATATGTGTACGAAGGTCAATAAATTTAACAATAAATTTATTAAATAAACAATCAAATATACAAAATATGAATATACTCAAAAAGAGTTGACATTTACATCACTTCACAAGATTGTTTGATTAACGCTGAACAATCGTTCAGGTTTATCCTACCATAGACATAAGCAGTCAATAACATAAATATAAAATCAAGTTCATGGATATCATCACGGAAATAAGAGTAGAGTTACAGAGAAATAATGAAAGTCAATGTACATAACTTTCAAACATGGCGGCTGTCGCCTGAACCTGTTCATAATCACGCGGTTTGCAACCGGTCACTGTCTTTTTTATTTAGGCGAGGGTCCACGTGCCCCTTCTAGACATGTTGCGCAACTGTTCAAAACTCTTCGATGCGCTTACAAGCACACCTGGGAGAATCGTCCCAAACTTCGCATGCACTGTCAAAGTACATCACACGGGGCGTTCTAGAATCTTCGTGAGCATTTACTGACACACCACAAGAAATGTTCATCTCCATGAATTCTCGAGGCCAAACTAATGCCACAAATTTCCACCATAATGGCTCTCGAACGGAATTCACAGGAATCAACTTACAGCAACATGTTTTACTGATAAGTTGACGACAACGCTGGATCCACACACCAACATGACCAAGCAACTACAGTAGTCACTGCTGAATGAAGCTACAAAAGTAAAATTAAGGCAGCATTAAATTTCAGGCATATTTCATTCTAAACTCTTTTCACTTGCAAAAAAAAATACCACCATAAGGAGTGCCCAAGGTCGAGTCACTCTGACAATTTAACAATTTATATAACAATTAAATCTAGAAATAGGGATATGCAAATTTACTCCACCACACGTTTGTAGGATTAACTTTAGAATACGAGTACAGTTATCATAATATTAAAATGCAAACAATTGAAACGTTATTATACCTAGAATATTTATGTAATTATTCAGTTCTTGTCATAAGATGCGTACATTATTTGGAATTATTTTTGGAATCTGTTTGAAATGAATTGTTTGTACTGTGACATGCAACACGAGTCTGAGTATTCTATACCAATAATTTATCTTAAAAATAAAACTGCCCTAGACATTTTCAAACATAAAGTTTGAAAATTAGTTTTTTGTGCCTAATGATGTTGTAGTTTATTAATAGTAATTGGCAAACAGAGCTTCATAACAGATTGTGATCAGCCTGACATTTTGCTTGTGCTCTAGCTCTATGATAAACAATCAATTTAACATTACAAGCACAATATAAATTAATTAAATATAAGATTTGAAGTGATTATGTCATAACATGTATATAAAGCAAATTATTAAAAATAAGTGAAACAGTTTTTTAAACAAAACATCTGTCAGAAACTGAATCCTTCAATATATTACTCTTTTACATTATTTTATGACAGCTATTTTCTGGAAAGGTACTTCTTTGCCGTTTTCACAATATTTTAAATAATGTTCGAAAAAAAAAGCTATGCTGAATTAGGAAAATTCAAATACAAATTATTACTCCAGTTTGATTGGCTTATCTTAATATTGCGAAATGCTGATCTTATTTTCTCCTAAGCTGATAACACATTCATATTTCTGTCAAACAGTAGCTTTGATGTGCTTAATAATCTGTCGTACTTACAAACCAGAAATATATTATTATTATTATTATTATTATTATTATTATTATTATTATTATTATTATAACTTGCTCAGTGGCTAGCTGTCAATAATACATTATTGAAGTACAGCAGAGATATAATAAAAATAGTATGTTATTATTTTTAAGGAAAGAATGATACTTCAGTAGTATTCCGTTCCTATGAAATAAAAACCTTTTATTTTTGTTTTATTAGACTCTTGATTATTGCAATTTAAGATGAAACAGACTTTTGCATAAAGATGGTGAATAAGTATTCATAATTCAAATTTTTCGGATGCTAAGCTTCCTGTTGGACCGCACGCGATTGGCTATTCAGCATTGCATTACGTCAATCACGGTCTGTGTGTAAGAATGTTTTGAGTGACGTATTATTGTGTCGTCAATCACGGTCTGTGTGTAAGACTGTTTTGAGTGACGTATTATTGTGTCGTCAATCACGGTCTGTGTGTAAGACTGTTTTGAGTGACGTATTATTGTGTCGTCAATCACGGTCTGTGTGTAAGACTGTTTTGAGTGACGTATTATTGTGTCGTCAATCACGGTCTGTGTGTAAGACTGTTTTGAGTGACGTATTATTGTGTCGTCAATCACGGTTTGTGTGTAAGACTGTTTTGAGTGACGTATTATTGTGAGGTCAATCACGGTTTGTGTGTAAGACTGTTTTGAGTGGCGTATTATTGTGAGGTCAATCACGGTTTGTGTGTAAGACTGTTTTGAGTGACGTATTATTGTGAGGTCAATCACGGTTTGTGTGTAAGACTGTTTTGAGTGACGTATTATTGTGAGGTCAATCACGGTTTGTGTGTAAGACTGTTTTGAGTGACGTATTATTGTGAGGTCAATCACGGTTTGTGTGTAAGACTGTTTTGAGTGATGTATTATTGTGAGGTCAATCACGGTCTGTGTGTAAGAATGTTTTGAGTGACGTATTATTGTGACGAAAATGCATTTCTTAACGTGAGAGAGTGCTTTTGATAAAACATTTTTACTGACAAAAGAAATATTTCTTAATGAAATTGATTTGACTGTGATATTATTATGGCCAAACACATTTCTCTGCAATTTGGAAAAAGATTTTCAGCGTCACGTGATTTTAAGAAAACAAGCATTGCTTAATGTAAGAATAAGATTTGAGTGTATTTTTATTTTGACAAAATGAGCATTTCTTAGTGTGTAAAATTAATTGCAAGTGTTTATTTCACATAACAAAATACATTAAAGAGACATACGAGAAACGAATAGACAATTGTAGACGGAAAAGACTTTATTTATGGTGTACATATTGCATTTCAAAATATACAAAAAAATATTCTATGACAGATCTACTCATGTGCTTAAATAGCTAGGGTTGACAACTCTGTCCACACTTACTGCTGATAATCTGTCTCTCCGACCGTGGAGCTGCCAAGGCGCAAGCCACAAGACATACAACAATCAGCGTAATCTTCATCTTGATGCTGCAAAGTCAAAGGAATTCATGAAGTGAGTTGTTGCACATACAGAAATTGCAACACATTGGGAGAGGTTTCTGCACAGAATAATTCTTGAGATAAATTACTGCATCAACAGCATAATTATTGGAAAGTCATTGCTACAAAGAAATAGTCTTTTCTGGAAACTATTTGCTGCGAAGAAACATATTGTTACAGTTTGCTCCTTATGACGTTAAAAACAATCAATATGTGGAGGAATAAATTTGCCTATCCCTATTTCTAAACTAAATAATTATATATTTGTTGCAAATGTTAACGTGACCCGACCTTGGGCACTGCTTATTATGGTATTTGTTGTAATGTCAGAATTCGAGTAAACAACTCAGGTAAAGGATATGCTAGAATTTGCTGATGCAATCCAAACCAGTTCCAAGCGGATGAGTAGTTTTTCTGACTCATAGTCTCATACTTACTCATAAGAACTTCATCCAGTGGGAATGGACCGAAAGTTAGTTTGTTGAAGACGTTCTCTATGCTAATCTTTGCTAACTCAAGTCCAGTCATAAAGATGATTATTAGCTTTTATGGTAAGTTCATTGACTGACAAAGAAAGAATGGACTTAGAAATATTTCGTACATGTTTGCTATTGATCTATGATTTGAATTGGAGAATGTTTATGTAATGAAACCATTATTTCTATGTTCACCTATTTGATTACCTTGTACATTATACTTGTGAATTTTGATTGATGCTATATTTCTTATATTTATATTTAATTTATTTAATATATATATTATTTATATATTTCTTATTTCTTATTATTATACATTTTTGACTGTATATGTTATCTCAATGTACATTGACAGGATAGAAAATCATTCCCCATTTTGGATGCCTTAGCGAACTCCATTCAGACTCCTTCGGTTTCTTTCTTCACACCAGAACCAAAACGCCTATTCATCACTTCTTAGCCAAAACTCCTATGAAGAAAATTATTCACATCTTCCCAAGTCTTGGAGCATTTAATGCTCATAATGTTGTGTTGCATGAGAATCCTGTTTCTGAAGGGCTGTTGATAGATGCTTACAGATCTTCCTCTTCCAAATGTATTGAATGCATTTATCAACTGTTGACAATCTGGCAGTGGACAGATGTTCACATATGCACTGGATAAAGATGACCCCGCCTTCCACGAATCCCCTGATGCCTTGCAGGTTAGGTGTTGGAGAACAAAAGGCTAGGGTGTTGAAACAGTACCTGATTGGGCATATGAACTTCCTCACTGAAGTCACTGCCCGGGCGGAGAAGTCCCAAGAAGGACAACAGCCATGTGTCCAGGTGGGCAGTGGGCAGATGTTCACATCTGCATGGGATATAGACCACCCCGCCTTCCACAAGCCCCCTGCTGACTTGAAGGTTAGGTTTTAAATAACCAAAAGCTAGGTGCTGACACAGTACCTGATTGGGCGTATGAACGTCCTCACTGAGGTCACCACCCAGGGTGGATAGGTCCCAAGAGGGACTCAACGACCATGTGTCCAGGACCAAGGCGAGACACTAGTAATGTGAGTTTCAGCTGTGGTCAACAGCCTGGAGAGGGATGGGCTGTGCCAGGTTCATTTGCCTAAGACACACCACATGCCATAATAACTTTATCTCAAACCATATCATATTGGTCATTGCCGGGAACAAGGACCGTGCCTTCTGTCTTGCACCAGGGCAGATGTGTTAAATGTGCTACCGGTGCACCATCACTATAAAACTCTGTGCCAGAAACAACATCAGCATCAGTACGTGGAACATCAGAACATTAAGAACGCCTGGGAAAATAGAGGGGCTCATTAAATATAAATAAAAGACGGATTTTATTACTCCTTTAGTAAGAAGTTTCTACCAACAGAAAATAGTATGCGACAGCGAGACATCTATCTTATTGTTGTGTCAACAGCAGAGTTTTACGACACCTTTATAATCCGCCAAGTGAGAAACATGTTGGTCTTGATGGAGAATTATTAATAACTATAAATTAAGATTATCGATCACTTGTAATTAGTTATGAGTTATTAATTCATAAATAATAATCAGAACGAGTGAAGGGTGCCAAAAGATGTGTCATACAATCATTTAATTCATTTGCATTATGGGTTGTAAGTTATTATCTCATTTACTCGGGGTTACAGTTACAAACTCATCAACTCCTAATGATACGTTACCTCTCAATACAAGCACCAAGTAAATATTTTATATAGCACTATTTAGTGCCAATCATCAACTCATTGATACGTTCCCCCTCAACACAAGCACCAAGTAAATATTTTATATAGCACTATTTAGTGCCAATCATCAACTCATTGATACGTTCCCCCTCAACACAAGCACCAAGTAAATATTTTATATAGCACTATTTAGTGCCAATCATCAACTCATTGATACGTTCCCCCTCAACACAAGCACCAAGTAAATATTTTATATAGCACTATTTAGTGCCAATCATCAACTCATTGATACGTTCCCCCTCAACACAAGCACCAAGTAAATATTTTATTTAATGCCAATCACAAAAAAAGAAAAATATTCAAGCATAAATATTATTTTGTTTCATTATTATTATTCACTCTTCTTTTGACTGTTATTAGATGTCGGTTAGTTAACTCTGGACCTGCCCTCGGAACCCAATCAAGATTCCTGGAGATCCATTTTTTTTTTTGTTTTATGTTATGGGAGTTCTGGGAAAGGTTTATGGTTTGGTAGCATTTTATTCCGGAAACCTCCCAGTTCAGATGTTATGTGTAACAGAGCTCCCTTTACTGCCGCTCGTATTTCCCACAAATCTTTGATGTCTAATGTGAGATCCTAATATTTTAACGTTCCCCCCTCTATTTTTTTTGTTTTCTTCATTTTTTATACAGTACCGTCGTTCTTTATTCTGATTTTCGTATTTCGAATTAGCAGTATAAATTTCAATGGTAGTATCAATATTAATATATAAAGCACTTTGTCTGTTTTATAATATGCGGTCCAGTTATCTTAAAATAATGAAATACACAAAACTGGCGGGTCATCATTTACACTTCGCAAACTTTTGCGACTTCCCTCTGAGTTTCAACCGACTTTTATATTTGTCTCTTATATAAAGCTAAAAGTAACTGATGTATTATTTGTGGCAAATGTCCATGTTCTATAAATACTATATCATAAGCTATTGATGCTCATGTATCATACTAATATATACAGTAATCACCTGACTCAAGTGATGTCCCTTTACTTCGTTTGACAAGCTATGGCACCCGTTTGAGTGCACGTTCTATCAAGACAGTAAAGATAAAAGGGATACATTGGTCATTCCGTTGAAATAAAATCAGAGTTTTGCTTACCTTACGTGGAGCTTTCTGTCTGCACACGAAACTGGCAAATCATACGTCACAATTCCTTTAATACTCTCTTCGTATCTGTCCTTAATCTAGTTCACCACTTCTTCTTCCATGACTTTCTCGTGTGGTTAAAATAGTTGTTTTCACTAGCATATCGGTGTCCTCACTTACAGAGATCGTGATAGATATCACGATTCAATTCCTTGTTTTTCTTTCCTTGTACGAAGTCGTGAAACAAATCTTTCTTCTTTTAACCAATGCCCCACTAATTACAATCAATATACAGGTTTACTGCAAAATGGTTGTATAATTGTATAATATAGTAGTGCTAATAAAATAAAAGTACCTGCCTTTAAATTTCTTGTTTAATTCTCTCTCTCTCTCTCTCTCTCTCTCTCTCTCTCTCTCACACACACACACACACACACACACACACACACACACACACACATACACAGAAACAAACACACATCGTATGGTGAACTCTGGCACTAGGCTGAGTACAGGTTGTACCAAGACAGTAAAGATAAACTGGAGACCTGTTTACTCTGTTAACACATCAAATTTAATCATTGCTTATCTAACGTAAGGTTTTCTGTTTGCATATGAGTGTATCTACAATTTTATTAATTATTTGTGCATATACCACCGCCCTGTTTTGAAATAGATTTGCCTCAACTGTCTTCATTTCTCTTATCTCGTGCGGATTAAATGGTTGGTTTTTTGTTTTTTTTTTTACATATTTCAGTGTCTCCATTTACAGGGTCTTGGCAAAGACATGGAGAAATTGTTTTGTCTTTCTTCTTTCGCTACACGATCAGCAATTTAGCTTAATCTCTGTTGTGCAAATCTGAAGTATTATTTAAGTGCACTGGAAAGAGTATGATTGTTAGCACTGTGTGTAAAATACAATAGTTTTATACAATGACACTGAACATAGTGTGAATTTTAGTGCATTACGTAAATTACAACAGTTTTAGCCAATAATTCAATTTTCTGTAATATGGAAAATATATTACTGAGTCAGCCACGTATTTGCGATGATCCGACTTTCAGCCGATTTCGCTGCTTTGCACCAGGTGTGCCACTACGGGTAGAGTTGATGATGATGATGAAAGACAGAGTGGAGGATGGTAAACAGGAAAATTGAAGAGTGATGGTAGTGATGATGTTTGCCCGTTTCGTTCGGCCCGTTTAGTATGTCTGGTTGGTGGAGTCTTGCCATGTGGCAAAATGTGGCACGAAAGAGGTTTGCCGTGATGTTTAGAGGTTTTTAAAATGTGGCACGTATCTCTCAAGGAGGCTTGCCGTGTTATTTAGGTGTTGACATCTTTCAAGGAGGCTTTGCAGAGTTGTTTAGATGATGTTAAAATAAATAGAACACAACCCTCAACAATCAGGCGGTACGCATCCCTAAGAATAAAGCCATACACAACTCTCAAATGAAATGATACACATCTTTCAAATGCAGCATTACACATCTTTCAAATGCAGCATTACACATGCCACACAAAGCAGGTGTACACGTGCATGTCGCACACAGTGCAGGGTAAACATCTATAATAATCACTGATCAAAACGCTCATCTGTATAAATGTCGCACACAATGCAGGGTAAAATCTATAATAATCACTGATCAAAACGCTCATCGGTATAAATGTCTCCGTCTTTCGCTTACAGTTGACTTTTGAAAGCAGAATAGAGATGCATCCATCATATCTGGAATAGCAGTGTCAAATAGTACTTGGTTCTTGCACTTTATTTTATTGTTTGTTGGCCTGTTCGCTTACTTGTCTATTTGTTTGCTTCTTTGATTTATTGTGGGAGTTTTCCTTCCTCGAATTTATTATTTGTAAAACTATCCACTTGCTTAAAGCCATGAAACAAATCTTTCTTCTGAACTTTGCCCCTAATTCCAATCAATAGACAAGCATCTTGTCTATGCAGAATCAATGCACAATCAAATTAAATGCAAATTAATGTTTGGGTATTTTTTTCAGTGAAATAGTATTTCTAAGATTAGCTTCATTGTTTGTTTAAAACTTTCATACATATAAAGTCAAAATATGCGTCTGTGTCAGTATATGTGTATGCACAACGAGGTAACTATCGAATAACGCATCATGACCGTGACGTAATTTCCTGTTGTAAATCCTGGTAATTAAAATAACGTATCCGTACGTCATAATCATACGATTTACATACTTATATCCGATTTTATAACCGTGTATTCAGTTCGCGAGAGGTTATGTCCCATTTTACAGTCGGGTAATTTTATCATTGGGACGTCATTACCGTACTGGTTATGTCATGTCGCATTATACTCCATAACTTCAATGCAGAGAATTATTTAGTTCTAGTATTCTTCATTTTTGTGGAATAATAAAGAACAAGGGTACTTGACCTAATGTAGCACTCACGTCACTGTAACTATACTGAAGATGCCATTGTCTGTTATATTAATGAGTACTTGCGGTGTAGGTGCATGTGGTTATATGTGTGTGCGCGCCCAGCGTGCGCTCTCTTGCCAGCGGAAATATTCATTTTTTGTTTAAAAATTAAGGGATACATTTTAATGCAGTTTCGTTTGTTATTTTTGGAGAGCCTTTTATTGCTCTCTCTCTGTCTCTGTCTCTGTCTCTCTCTCTGTCTCTGTCTCTGTCTCTGTCTCTGTCTCTCTCTCTCTCTCTCTCTCTCTCTCTCTCTCTCTGCAGTAGATAAATTATAAATTCACATGTTTAAAAATTAAGGGATACATTTTAATGCAGTTTCGTTTGTTATTTTTGGAGAGCCTTTTATTGCTCTCTCTCTCTGTCTCTCTGTCTCTGTCTCTCTCTCTCTGTCTGTCTGTCTCTCTGTCTCTCTGTCTCTCTCTCTCTGCAGTAGATAAATTCACTTATGTTTTAAAATTAAGGGATACATTTTAATGCAGTTTTGTTTGTTATTTTTAGAGCCTTTTATTGTTCTTGTCGTTGTTTCGTGTTTTCTTGTTTTAGTGGGCTCCGGCAAAAGTAACGAAATCCATTTTAGAACATAACATTGTGTAACGTTTATTTCTAGTTTTCTTTCTTTGTCTCTATTATTTTGTTTTATGTTTTGCGAGGGATTTTTATTTCGTTACTAATATTAGCATAGTTTAGGAAACAAAAAAAGTAACAAAATATTTTATTGTTTATTATATTTATTTAACGAATATATTTACTGAACATTTACGTTATAAAATACAGTGAAATATTACAAAGGAATCATTAGTAATATCTACAAATTGAAAAATGTAAAAACATGCTGAGTGATGTAAAAAATGGTTATAGTAAATGATTTGCTAACAACATACACAGAAAGTCCATTTCAAAACAACAGTTATAGTTTTCAGTCATTCTTTAGTTAGGTAGAATTTGGCAGGCAAGCTCGCAAGCTGGTTCCTCTGCAAACGCAAGAAACCCCCAGTTGGTTTCATTGCAACACTGGATGCATGGTGCCTCGTGCAGTTTGGCCTCACATATAGCGATCTTGAGTCCAACTAAAAGTAAGGAAATAGAAATCTATTAATAGACAATCTTATCACGAAATTTCTTTTCCTTCGGTTTGCGACACTGTAGACAGAAGTCTTCAACGTAAGCCTTACAAAATACTTTTTAATCTCATTTCAAATTTACATTATTCCTTCAAGAAATTAAAATTCAAGGTAAGCTTATATTGTCAATATTAATGACGTCATTTTCTACAGAGCCGCAAAGACCAACGTGACGCTTTATGTATTCAAACACAGAAAATTAAATATTTTAAGTCTGCACACCATTAAACTATAAACACATTTTAGCATTACTCCTAAGAGTTCCTTTGTCCTACGCTAAGTCAGGCCGGCCAAATCAAATTGACTCGTCATACTGAGTATGTAAAATTGTAAAAAGCAATTTTATTGGTTTTAGAGTATTCATTCAATTTATTTATTTTAAGTTATCACAGTTACAAATGATCCTATAATTCATTAATACTAATAAAACATTATATTACTATTGTAAAATATAACAATATCATATAATAGTTTATATTTATTTATATATCTTATTCTTGCTTGAAAAAACAATAACATTTTGAGCACATAAATCGAATATTCTACAAATATCGAAAGATGGAAGGAGGGTATGACTATAAAACCATTTAGCTACAAATTGCGTGGAGTGGCAATGGCAGCCATTTGAACGACCTAACACCGCCGCCATGTTGATGTGGTCCGTCAGTGACAAAAATGTCAATAGTGGTTCTTGTCACATAAAGTAGCCGGAGTTAAAGAAGCTTGACTCGAGATTTTAAAATCGTTAATTTGTGAATTTATCAACTCTAAACAAAACTACGCTTATAGACAGGGTAGAAATAGAATTTAGTATATAATTAAATTTATGTGTTTCAACTTATCACGGTACCAATGCATTTAAAACATAATGTTAATTTGATCGTTTAACTTCAGAACACGTTAGATTAAATGAAGACAAAACAATTGCTACAATATAGAGAATAGTCGTATAATTATTCCATTTTTAAACGATGAATGCAATACTTGGGATTATTTCTGTGATTCGTTTTAAATTTTTTTTTTTTTTACTGAAACTCGAACGAGAATATGATACCATTCGATTAAAAAGAAATAAAAATGTCATTTATAGATGTAAGAACAATTCAAATTAATAGAAATAAAAATGTCATTTATATATGTAAGAACAATTCAAAATAGAAATAAAAATGTCATTTATATATGTAAGAACAATTCAAATTCAACTTATTACTTTTAAATGATCCACTTATTTTGGCTTCCATTAACATTGTGATACCTAACTGATGCCTAAGTTAGCAAAAGTATTTGACATTCTTTTATTAAAATTTTGTTTTATTGAGAATGGTAATTTGTCATAGTTTCTGATCAGGAAAGTATTATTATTATAACTTACTAGATAATATTACTGAAGATATTTAAACTAAGTATTGCATAATTGCAATGTAATGAATGATAATGTAATGAACTTAAGTACAAACAACATGGAATTAATACTATTGACTGCAAGAAAGCAAGAAATAATTTTACTGAGATGTGAACTAACACTTAAAAGCTTTAATCATGTTTTAGTATATTACAGATATAAGCATTTATCTGACATAACAAAACACAAATGAGAAAATAAGAAGAAAGAAATGTGTTTAAATATTTCTTTTCTATGAAATAAAAGTTCTACTTTATTTTTTTTTCATATTCTGAATGTGCAACCTGACTAATACAAAGTAATGTATAAGGAAAGAAAGTATGTAATTATTTCTGGCGCAAAGATTTCATTTGAAAATATGCGACAAATCCTGTCCGTTAGATCTATTCATGTGCTTAATTAAACAGGGACGATAATTCTTGCATTTGTCATCTCTTACGTTCATTATTACTCTCCTGCGTTGGAAGTGTCAGGACGTAAGCCATAAGACACAGAACAATCAGAGCGATCTTCATCTTGAGTCTGTAAAGAAAAGGTAATTCATCTTGAGTCTGTAAAGAAAAGGTAATTCATCTTGAGTCTGTAAAGAAAAAGTAATTCAGGGGAAAAGGTTGCTGCAAATATAGAATTTAGTGGGGAGAAGTTAATGAAAAGAAATTGTGACACATGGAGGGAGGTTGCTCTAATGAATAATTCTGGACAGCAATTATTGCGTCAATAGCACAGTTAGGAGAGAGACTGCAGCAAAGAAATGGCAATTACTAATTGGTTCTGTGTTCCTCTTTTGCCTGGTCTAGCACCGTTTGTTCATTGGTTAATATTTTGATTGTTTCAAGGTGAGACATATCACATATAATTCCTGATAATATGTTCCAGGTAATTGATAAGCATTTGATTGAGCAATAGTTGTCCGGCGTTGTGTCATTCTCTGGATCTTTTTTAAACAGGATTGTTGTTCTTTTCCCCATCCAGGCTAGCAAGGTTTCCGGTTTGTTTAGTAAGCCTTGCAGTTGGTCAGCAAATCTACCATGTAAGGAGGTGAGATGTTTTAACCAGAATATTTGTACTTGATCTAAACCTGGGGCTTTCCAGTTTACCATCTGTCTTGAATTATTCATCCGTTCCTAAATGCCTGCCTTGTTATCTTCTTGAGGTTTGATTTTATGGTCTTCTTTCAGTTCCTCAATCCATTTGGCTGAAGTATTGTGCATACTTGAATTACTCGAAATGTTTTCCCATAAGGTCTTGGTGTCCTTAGTGCTTGACATATGTTGTTCTATTCTGGAATTTCGTTTGAATTCTTATATAGTCTTCCAGGGTCAGTTTGAATATTTTGTTCTGTTGAAATTGCTGACATATTGCAGTCTATATTTTCAGGCGTGACTGAGTCCTAGTAATCTTTGTTTGCATCTTCAATTGAGGTCTTAATATTTCTATAATGTAGATGGTATTTATTTATTAATAAATCTTTTTCAGTGTTCCCTTGTTATATATTGCTGATGTCTTTTGGCTTATTTCTGAACGAGTGCACACTGTTTACTTTTCTATACTTCTCTTCCATGGTTAGCGGATGGCTTATTATATTATTATTATTATTATTATTATTATTATTATTATTATTATTATGCCTCTTTCCACGAATTCTATTTGACTGTCGGTTGTGATCCAAGGTCTCGGAATCTTACCAAGATTCTGGGAGATCCAAGGTTTTACGGAGGATGTGGGCACTTCCGAGGAGCGCTGCTTCGAGTAGTGGAGCGAGTTTGTGGTTTGTTATTTATTATTATTAATAATAATAATAATCACTATAATTATGACTGATATTAGCTGTCGGGTAGTTGACTAAGACTTGTCCTTGGTACAATCAAGATTCTTGGAGATCCAAATTTTACTGAGTTTGGGGCACTTCCGAGGATTTGACGGCTATTTATTCAAGAAACCTTCCACTCCAGCTGCTACAAAATCCTCTTACTACTTATACCACTTCCCAAATCCCAGAGTCTTTGAATGTCTGATGAGAGGACCTGATAATTTAAACTTTTCATCTCTCTTCTGTATTTTCCTCATGTTTGGTAAACATTATCGATGTGTGTTCTCATAGCAAAGTCCCTCAGTGTTTTGAATTAGCCATATATATTGCAATAGGAGAATCTATATAAATATACAAAGCAGTTTGATTACTGTATTCACACGTTATAATGAAATAATATTAAGAAATAATGAAATACGCAAGACTGATATCATCATTTAAATTACCTAAACGTTTGTTGCTTATCCCTGAGTTACAACCAACCTTTACCGCCTGTTTATTTTATATCACTAAGTAACTCGGGTGATATTAGTGATAATTTGCCATGCTATATAGACATATAGATGTTTTATCGATGTTCGTGTGTCATACTATTGTATACATCAATCACCTGATGGCTATCTACCTCTGTTTCACTTGTTTGACAAGCAACGGCACTCGTCTGAGTCCAAGCTCTACTACGAAAGTAAAGGAAAAGGGAATATCTTGTTTATATCGTTATGTTAAGATCTGGTTATCGCTTACCTTACGTGGAGCTTTCTGTCTGCACAGGACACTAACAAGTTCGTCCGTCTGTATTCCTGTTTTATACTGTCCGCCTATCTGTTTTTAATCTATTGACCTCACGATAGCGTGACTCGTGTGGTTAAAATATTTTTTTTTTACTAGCATTTCAGTGCATTTACAGTGATCGTGACACAGATAATCGCGATATATCTTTATCTTTCTTTCTCTTTTCTCAGCGATCTGCAAGAAATCTGGATCATTTTGTTTCGCAAAACTGACAATAGTGTGGTTATGTAGCGTTGTATTTGAAATATACAGTTGCAACATAATTCAATCTCCTTAATTTGGAAAATAATCACTAATCAACAATTCACTTATCTGAATCTCTTTTTTTCTTTCACAAGCCTACTTTATCTTTGCAAGATAGTGTGAAATATTACCTGGTTTTAATTACTGTTTAAATGCGTTCTTAGTTCGTTCCCCTTACGGTTTGTTTATTTGCAGTTTGTTTGCTTGTTGCTTGCAAGTCCTTGTGCTTACTTGTCTGTTTGTTTGTAATACTAGTTCCCTTGTTTGCTTGCATGAAGTCGTGAGATAAATCTGTTTTAATTAATGCCCCACACATTACCATCATTGGCATGGTCTTGCTTTCGCAGAAATAATCAATTTTTCAACTTTATAGCAAAATAAGTTGTGAAAGTTTAGAATTCCTGCCTTAATGTTTCTATTTGTTTATTTCTATATATAACAGTGAAATTGTCATCAACCACTTATATGTGATCGTGTATACAGTGTGACTGTCACTTCCGGTTGTGATGTCATCATGTAACGTCACTTTTTGCTATTTATCCAGGTGTTTAAGGTTGATTTTAGCGTCATGTTTCAGTAACATCGTATAATACCATTCGGGTTTACATCCGGGCATCTCCGATTACTTGGGGTCATATACTGTTTACTGATGTATAATTCTATGTGTGGTGTCATAACCTTTACACCGTAACTTCATTTCCTATATGTAACTTTATAGTCAAAGTCGTTACATAAGATCCCATTTACATCGGAGTATTTGCGTATGTGACGTCATATTCCGAATATATCTGGGTACTTCGTTTCGATTATGTTATATCAGGTTCAGTATTCGGGTATTTCTACCCGTAAATTCATGAAAGTTGAAAACTTCCCTTGTACACAGCAGTTAAGTCAATCACGTTTTACATCACGTTTTCTTGAAGTCACATCTCTACATTGCAGTTGTAGCCATACCAGTGATGTAAAATGTGTGCCCATAATATCATTTTATGTACACATGATGTCACAACTGTACAGCGAAGTTACATCCTTGATGACCATATTCCTAAATGCAAACTTAAATGTGGCATACTAACACAAGCTAGTAATTTTGTTATTATTGTTCCAGTCGGGTCGGCAAGGATACTCTTGATTGATATTGACAATAAAAAGCATTCAGTGGTCCATAGTCTGATAGAATTGTATTCAGAATATGTGTGAATTAATAAAATATACAGTACTGTAATGTACCAATTAATAAGACAAATTATGTAAACACGTTCTTGTATCTAAATAATATTTACATACCGAGAAAAATATTTAAAATATATTAATTACAGATTTATTATTTATTTATTTCTTTCTGTGCCTGCTGAAGAACAATCTGATTTTCACTTTTATCTCAAATATATTTATTGTTCAGGAGGCGTACAAGTTATGTTTTGCATTTGTCGCAATGATTACTTATAGACTTCCTAAAACAATCTCCAGTGAATATAGTGCTTTACTTTTATCATCTAGAAGGAAGCTTAATCTCTTGATTATCTTTCACCTTTCTGGCCATTTAATGTATCTAGTCAGAGCTGGAGATTTACCTCGTGTGCATTCCAGACAAATGATGTTACATAGAGAAGATTAACACCGACGGAGGGCGGTTGAGGGTGTGCGCCAAACTGGTGCGACTTCCTCACCCCTTTCCGCCAGCCTTTCCGCGATCCACCTCGAACATGAGTGTGAGGCTGTGGGTCCCACTGGGACACTCCAGATCAAAATAATGCCTGATGATATGATCAACACAAGCCACAGTGGTGAGACGTTAAACTGCTATCGTAACACACACACACACACACACACACACACACACACACACACACACACACACACACACACACACACACAGAAAGAATACACAAGAAAACTCACTCAAATGATATCTTATACATGGCCTATTGCATCAGAAAATCGTGACTTTAAGGGGAAAAAACAACCACAGCGGAATCAAAAAGTAGTTCTTTTAATGATCATTTTAAAAATTTGATCAGTGTCTTACTACATTGTAATTATCAAGTAAAACATCATCTGGTGCTTAGCAATTACACCTAATGTGTTACCTTTTCCTTAATACCCTGGCATCGATGGTTTCCCTTTTTCATAACCAAATACGCCATTTCCGATTCTAACGTCATTCTAGTATTTTCCTTCTCGAGAAGCTATTTCCTGTTGTTTCCATTTCCCCTGATAACGATAAATTATCTGCAACATTATCACAATACTGTAATCCAGGTCGGTTTCATATTATGGTACGTCAGTCAAGACATCAGTTTCTTTATTAATCTTGTAACTGCATATGTACATAGCCATTTTTATATTTATATGTCTGAACAAAATAATTTCTTACAGTTGCTTTATGGATTCAATACACTGATTATATCATCGCAAATATTTGTCGCTTGAAACTTCTCTAATTGAAAACATTCAAAATATATTCTACGCGATAAAAAGTATGTTTGTACAGCTTGAGAAGTAATGCACCTTAAATTGGTATAAGAAATGAAGAAATAAAAAATAAATCTATAAATCCGATTAGAATAGATCTAAATACGAACTTATTTTTAAAAGTATTTCAAGCATGTCAGTATTTTGTGCGCGTGAAATATAACACTATAATAAAAGAATACTTATCATTTGTAACCTAAAGATACAAACAACACGTACTTGCAACTTCGAAACTAAAACGGATGTTACGGAAGGCCAGCGCCAGAGTCTAGACCATATGTCGTTAAGGGACTGGCTTCTAGAGTAAAAAGCTTTACTCAGTGTGATCACAGATCGTTTTTAGCATTAACGATAGTTTTCATCAGACATGTTTTCCTCCACTGCGACAGAAAACGTAAATTACATAAATATGTCATTGAAATCCTACCCACCCATCTTTTCTGACCGGATCGCCGATGCCCTTAAGGTCCTCCTACATAGAAATTATGGAACTTCCATTGATGTAATCATCGATCACTAAGAAGTGACACATAAACCTCAATATGGTGAAAATGTTTTCTTAAAAACGGCATGTTGTTACGTTTCCAGTATTTCTTTATAGATCCTGCCTAGGATAATTAAGGACTTTAAAGATAATAGATTAAATTAATTCCTTCTCTCTATCCTATACAGACTGGTTGCTCAACTTATCATTTGACTAACTTAAAAATGTGTCTTGTAGTGCAGACAGCAGATTTACAAACTGATAAATTGAGTACGTTAGCTGGTTTGGAGTCGTTAAATTCCTCTAAATTAATATGCATTCGTTACGTCATTCAGCTCAATCGCCCCATCCAATCCATGAAAAATCATTAGGTCTATTATGCATAAAAATGAACTACGAAGAGGTTTAACAATTAAAAATAAGATTTAATAAAGTTTAACAATTTAACAATAATCAAATACGAGCGCGAAGTCTATTTCTTAACTCGGCACGTATGTGCTTAATGTTCTTTGAGAAAGAGTGCCCAATTGTATCTTATGAATTTTAGTCATCTGAGTGGTACTCAGCTTTGTGTCTTTGTGTCACCTGGTCCTTTGTTCCAGTCCGAACCGGGTCTACCTCCTGTAGTTGCGTCAGCGGAAATGCACGTGGCATACAATGGAAAACTGTCATTTAGTTTCACCGCTAGTGAACTTGAGATTAGACCAGCATACGCCTACACGTTGACGTTGCTTTACAATGGTGGTGGACTTTTAGAAGAGCTGAACTCTCTCAGCAGAGTTCAAAACCGGCTTGTACAGGATCTCAAAGACGAAGACAAGGACGAAGACGAAGACCGACCTATGGAAGCAAAATGTGTTCCATAATCGTCTGCTAGCACGTTTTGCTACTTAAGCACGATCAGTTCAAATGCTCGAATTAGAAATTCGACTAACGCGTCGTTCACAATTTAGATTAGAAAATATAATCTTCTCGCGCATGTTACATTTAACAGTGCATGACGTATGAATTATCAAATATTTACAACGTTAAAATTAGACTTCATACAAAGGGATAATTCAAATCAAGCAAAGCACTTCACAATTTACAATTAAAATTACACGCAATAATTTGAATTACATGAGAAATTCATATCGAGCACAGGCACTCCTGGCTCTAGTGAATTTAAAATCAATATAAATTAAAGTTACAATGGAAAAGAGTTACAATGATTTATATTCCATAACTTATAGGTTTTCAGTCATTTCAACGAACCGTGCTCAAGTTATATAGCAATACATAGCACAAGTACATACATAGTTTAAATATACAGAATACAATCAAATAAAAGGATACCTTATGAGAAGTTGAAGCGTTATCTCATCTATCGCGCCGGTCTGTCCGTTCCTATACGACTCGCGAGTAGCTGACGTACGGGTCGTAGCTTGTTGTATCTCGGAGTACAAGACGGGTGCGTTTTAGCCATATTTATAAGAAAGCATAGAGCATATCACGTGACGGATCGCGTGGCATGTAGTTGGTTCTAGAACCTAGACAATGGGCCTAAAGTTACATAACGTCCTGACCTCTTTGTTGGAAGTTTCTCGATACCGAAATATCACGAGAGAACTTAAACAAAGGGTTTTCAAATCTCGATATTTGAAAAATAAACAAGTGGGTCAAACAGTCAAAACATTTTAATCAGACTGTGACACATGTATATTCATTTAAATTATAATCAATTAAAATGTATTTAAATAATTTTACATCACAAAACAAATTATAGCAACAGACCTTACTTAAGCTGAATTACACTTATTTACAAGACGAATTAGCACTACTGTCTACATATAGCATTCACAACTTGAAATATGTTTACTTCTGTGTATGTAAGTTGTATACAGCGAAAGGAAAAAAATATTTGCACAAAATCATCGATTAATCTATGTATATTGGAAGGTATATAGAAAAATGGCTTACTATAATTTAGATCTTCAGGCAATCCTCACGAAAGATCCTCATTTCTGCGATAATGAGTCTTAAAACTTATGTCACTTCTAACCCATAAGCTGATAAGCTTACAAAGTTTGTTTTTTTTTACATTGCCAATGTTCTCTGTCAGTATCTACCACATCATAGCTTGCAAATATGAAGTTTTGGTTGCCAGCAACAAATTATGAGTTCAGAGTTCAGTTGAGCAAGTTCGTCTAGAAATAAATTTATTCTAAAGTTTATAACACATACATTTTGATATGTGTGTTAATAAAAAAAAATTTATTTGTGGTATATTTATGGCACAAAATATCAGAATTGGTAGCGAAAAAGTGTTGAGGAAAAAAGATAAAGTTTAGATCTGATATTTTTTTTAATGTGAATTGTCATGTTTTGGATCCTGACAGCAATGTTGCTACTTTTTAAGCAGTTTTGATATTGCCTGTAGTTTATAGAAGAAAATGGAGAAAATACTTGGACATGTAAGTAACGATGGAAATTATAGAAAAAACAACAACAGTTCTTTACTATAATGATTTCAATGTTGGATTTTACATTATGAAACCGAAATTCTCAGCTTAATAAATAAAGTACCGCAAAAATAAGGATTTCAAAATATTTTGTTCAATTTCAGAAATATAAAAATGTGAAAATGTGGATAACGATATTTCAGATAACTAGTTGTTTCCAGGAACATAATGATACTGTTATCTGAAAACTCACTGCAATCTGCAGGATATTTTATATTTAAAGAATTTTCAGAGCTTTCTCTTGAAAGATGAGAAGAAAAACTAAATCCTATCACTTTCAAATACAAAGGGAAATTATACTTAATAAATCAAATTGTCCTAGGTAATAGAGTTACCTTTCCTGTAAGAGCAACATGAGTGAATATTAAAAGAAAGTGAACCATCTCCTAAAACAAATATTCTTACAAATAATGGAATGCAATAACATTTTAAGTAAAAGTGGCAAAAATTAAGGATATCATTAATAATTAATTCTATGATAAATCTATTTTTGTAAATTTCATCAATAAATACATATCTAAATTTACAGAAAATGGTCTTATATTATTATTAATTTACTTTTTTAAAAATCTTCAGATTTTGTCTAATAAAATATAATATGCATATTAAAATTAGAGATTATAAAATGAGAACTTATAAAATTATTAATTACTAAAATGGTAGCCTTACGGGGGTGGGTGGTGGCTGTACTTTCAACAGCTATTAAAAAGTAATAATAAAATTTACTTGGAAATGTTTAATAGTTCTTATCTATGAAATTACAATGTAACGTGTTATGACACATACGCCACACTAATCAACCAAAACTAATTACAAGTGATGCGAATCTTAATTTATGCTATTAACAATTCTCCAGAAGACACCACTCGTCTCTCTCACTTGGCGGATATGCTGGCGTTGTAAACGTTTTCTCTCTTTCACAACATTAAAGACAAACATTCACTGTCACACAATATTTCCATAGGTGGAAGAAGACAATTCATCTTTTAATCTATATTTAGCGAGCCCACACCCACCCACTTTCTTCTCCCACATAAGGTTATCAATATGTGTAAGAAGGTCAATAAATTTAACAATAAATTTATTAAATCAGCAATCAAATATACAACATATGAATATAATCAAAGAACATTGACACTTACATCACAACAATTTTCGATTAACAGCTGACAATCATTCAGTTTATCTAGCATAGACATAAGCAGTCAATTAGCAGAAATATAATCAAGTTCATAGATAGCATCAAGAAATTGCCGGTAGAGTTTCAGAGAAGTAATGAAAGTCAAATGCACATAACCTTTTCAAAGATGGCAGCTGGCACTGACACATGTTCACAGTCACACGATTTGCAACAAGTCATTGTCTTTTTTATTCAGACATCGTCCTTCTAGGCACGTTAAACAATTGTTCCAGAATCCTCAATGAGCTCACAAAGCACACCATACAGATTCGTCCTGAATTTCAAATGCACAATCAAGCACATTTTTCGGTGTAGTCATCAATACACCACAAGGAGCATTCAAACTCTTTGTGAATTCTCGAGACCAAACTCAAGCGACCATTTCCACCATATTGGCTCTCAAATGAAATTCACCGGGGAATCCACATCCAGCAACACGTATTTTTTACTAAGTTGACGACAACCCTGGATTCACACACCAACATAATCTAGTAGAGTACAGCAGCCACCATAGCACAACGTGACAAAAGTAAAACAAAAAGGCCTGCTCCTCTGCAAAAGTCAAATTAAGGCAGCATTAAATTTCAGGCATATTAAAACTCCTTTCTCTCTTACAAATATTCTCAGCTTACAAAATCATGTAACGATTTCATTAGCCCGATACACACACAGCATATGAAATCTAGCATCAATTAAAATTCACAAATATAATGTACAAAATAGTCAAATTATTCAACATAGAAAGAATGGTTCAATTACTTAAGCATTCTCTAATTCAAATCATAGATCAATAGCAAATGTCTGAAGTATTCTAAATCCATTTTTTCTTTATCAGTCAGTTAACTTAATATAAGCTAATAATCGCCTTTATAACTGGACTCGAATTATGTTCAAATTCCAAGTGAATAGAAAAGAGTACTTCTTCAACAAAAAATTCCGGTCCATCCCATTGGATGAGTTTGTTATGAACAAGTGTAAGACTAATAGTCAGAAAAACTACTCATCCAGTTGGAATCAGTTTGGATCAAATCAGCAATCTCAAGTATATTTTCAACCCAAATCGTTTACTCCAACTCTGACAATTACAAAAACTACCATCATAAGGAGTGCTCAAGATCGGGTCACTTTGAAAATTTAACAATTTATATAACAATTAAGTTAAAAAATATGGATAGGCAAATTTACTCCACCACACGTGCAAAAAAAAAAAAAACCAAAAAACCCACCACCACTTTTTTTCGCATGAGTAGAGTTAGTAAATCTGTATAAAGATGGTAAGCTTCCTGTTGAACTGCATGCGATTGAGTATTTTTCAGCTCTCCATTGCCGTATTGTATATTATGCTTCACATAATGAAACGCGTGAGTTGTTAGTGTGGAAGAGTATTTTGAATGACATATTATTATGAGGAAAAAGCATTCTTAACGTGAGTGGGTTTTTTGTTAAGTCATCTTTACTGACAAATAACAAATATATCTTAACGCGAGAAAGTGATGTGACTGGAACATTACTACAACAAAACAATTTTATTTTAATTTCTTAACTCCCCCACCCCGCCACAGTATGACATGACTGTAACAAAACAAGCATTTCTTAATGCAAGAAAGGGTTTTGAGTGTAATATTACATTAAGAAAATGAGCTTTTTTAATAAGTTAAAATGGTTTGTTACATTTTTATTTTGACAACCAAACTGAGTGATAGAAACATAAGGGGAAATTAAGGTATAGTGAAAGGAAATAAATCTATATTTACTACGTAAAGATTTCATTTGAAGATATACAACAAATATTGTCCGTCAGATCTATTTACATTTTAACTACCCAGGGATGATAACTCTTGCATTTCTCAACACTTATCGGCGGTAAGACCTAAATCTGCTGCCATGGTGCAAGCCACAAGACACAGAACAAGCAGCGCAATTTTCATCTTCATGCTGCAAAGACATAGTAACTCATGGGAATATGTTCTTGAAAAAAAATGAAATTCATAGAGAGACGTAGCTGCAAAAAACATTGTGACACCGAGTGTCACGCTTATGAACAGTATAATTCTACAGAGAAAATGCTGCATCATAGCGTAATTATTGGAGTCTATTTGCTGCAATACAGTAGTAATTATTGGAGACTATTTGCTGCAAATATCTTGCTATTAGTGGAAACATTTTGTTACAGAACACTAGCATTTAATGGAAGGCTGTTACGACAAACACTAATAATAAATAAGCAGCTGCTGCGTAAATGTAAAAATTAATGGAAAGGTGTTACTGCAAAGAATAGCAATTCTTGGAGAGTTACAGAGTAACTGTTGTATAAAGATAGCAAATAATGAGATGGGTTAATATAAACTGTAGCAAAAAGAAAAAAGAGGAGACATTGCTACAAAGTAATTAATGAGAAGGTGTTAATATAAATTGTAGCAAATAAAAGAGAGACATTGCTTCAAAGTAATTAATGAAGAGTTCTTCATTTGATTAAAAACGTTTACTTTTTGTCTATCAGTCAGACAATAAGCAGTAATATCATTTTTATACTTAACAATGTTTTTGAAACACTTAGTGTGACAATCATATGAAACATATCGTCATAATTGTTAATTGTTGTAGTTTCTGTCATCTTTAACAAATCCTCTACTGTTATTAGTATTTCCCTCTCAATACACTAAATATCAAACATCTTGATAACTATACATTATTATATAAGTTCAAATCATAAAAACATCATCAAACATAATTAATATTACTGTTATTTTTATTATTTCTTCTTATGACTGTTATTAATTGTCACTTAAATAACTGTGGAACCCAAACAAGATTCTTAGAGATCCAAAACGTTATGGGTTGTGGGCACTTCAATGAGTGTTAGGAAAGCTATGTGGTTTGATGGTTTAGGAAAGGTCAGTGGTTTGAAGGTTTAGGAAAGGTCAGTGGTTTGAAGACATTTTATTCTTCCTATTCAGATGCTATATTTTCCAGAGCTCTTAATTCGACTGGCGTCACTTCCGCTCTCACATCAGAGAGACCTTATGGATCGTTAACGTAAGATCCTGATATTTTAATTTTTTCCTCTCTTCAGAATTTTTACCATCTTTGATACAGCACCAACGATGGCTCTTGTAATTTCAAAGTCCATCAGTATTTTGACATTCAGTAGAAATAGTAATGGGAGTATCGACTTCTATATACAGCACATTGACTATTGTCTAAAACAGAGATTCCAGTTTTCTTGAAATAACGAAAGATGCAAGGCTGATGACATTTTCAAAGGTCACTTGCTTATTACTGGTCTGCAGCCAACTTTACCTGTCTCTTTATTTTACATCACTAAGTAACTGACGTGTTATTCGTGACAATTTACTATGTTTTATAAACATATATGATAAGATATTGATGCTCATATATTATACAATTGTATACAACAATCGCATGACACTGCTTATGTCTATTTACCTTTGTTGCACTTGTTTGACAAGCAAAGGCACTCAATTGAGTCCATGTTCTACGAAGACAATAAAGACAAAAGGGGATACCTTGTTAATACTGTTAACATAAGATCGCACCATTGTTTACTTACGTCGGCCTTTGTGTCTGCGCACGAACTGATATTGCATTCATCACATAATCCTTTTATACTGTCTGGCTATCTGCTTTTAATCTAGTCGTGACTTTTACTGCCTTTGTGTGATTAAAGTACTTGTTTTCAGTAGCACATTTACAATGATCATGACCGAGATATCGTTAATCTTTGGCCATACTTTTACAGCCTTCGTGTGATTAAAGTACTTGTTTTCAGTGGCACATTTACAATGTTCATGACCGAGATATCGTTAATCTTTGTCCATTGATTTTTCTTCACGATCTGCGAAAAAATTAATCTTTTATCAAAAACTAAATCATGCATTACTTGAAGGCACTAAAAATAGTGATTGTGTAGCGGTGTATATGAAGTATAATAATTTTAAATAATTCAGTTTCATTTAATTTGGAAAAAAGTAAATGATCAAAGCAACTACAACTCATTAAAACAAATGTCTTTTACTTTGAAATGTCTCGAAAAATAGTGTAAAATATTATTAAATATATCATTCATTCATCGAAATAAAGTGTAAAATATTACTAAATATCTAATTCACTCATTGCAGTATAATGTAAAATATTACTAAATATCTAATTCATTCATCGCAGTATAGTGTAAATTACTAAATATCTAATTCATTCATCGCAGTATAGTGTAAAATATTACTAAATATCTAATTCATTCATCGCAGTATAGTGTAAAATATTACTAAATATCTAATTCATTCATCGGAATAGAATGTAAAATATTACTACATATCTCATTCATTCAGCGCAGTATAGTGTAAAATATTACTAAATATCTCATTCTTTCAGCGCAGTATAGTGTAAAATATTACTAAATATCTCATTCATTCATCGGAATATTGTGTAAAATATTACTAAATATTATGTTATGTGTTTCGCAACTTTCAGGTTGGTGCAGTTGTGAACTTGTTTTCGAATATGTGACGTGGGTGTTGACAGAATGCGGGTGTGGAAAATGTGAGAAAGTCAGAAATGTTAAGTAGTTCTATGTGGATTTTTAAATTTCCCTGGGTCAAAGAGTTAGTCTAGTTAGAGATGGGCCTGGTTTCAAATCTAAGAAAATCAGGGTGGAAATTCTATTCTTTACTCTTTGGGCGAGCGTTAAAGATTGAGTCCCTCTCTGAATGTTTGGGTTGTGAAAGGAACAAAGAAGACCCTTGGCTAGAAAAGGTAAAGGCATCTGTGTATTATGTGAATGTTTAGGTTTTATGCTATTTGAAACATGTATAACTTGTATTTGTTGCAGAGGTTTAAGCCAAAATAAGTATTTATTAATGCAATACTTTGCAGTGTGTTTGATTCTTCAATTACATATGTTTCAGAGTTTCAGTTTTTATCTTCCTTCTTAAATCTATTATGTGGTCTTTGGGTGCTTGTTATTCATGACGTGTCCTATTGAGAAACTACCACCTTCTGAGAGCTGTCAACTGCAAATAAAAGACTGAAGCTAAGTTTTGCTTTGGACAGTGACTCCAGTGCAGCACAGTTTAAAGTGCTTACGAAGAGAAAATAGGACAGAATGTATTGTGCTTATTCTTTATAAAATTTTAAACTTCTTTTATTAATTTTTTTGTTAATTGTTTCAGTCTTGCCTTTCTGATTGTGTAACGTAACTTATTTCGTTATTGTCATAAATTGTAATGATAGTCTAATCATTAAGTCCTGGTTGTCTGTGGTCTTTTTGTGTATCTATTTTATAAAATATATTTTTCGATATAAATTACTGACTTGAGGCCGTGAGTCGAATTAACGGCGGCGTACCAGCGTACCAGCGTAACAGTTTCAGATGTACCTATTTAACCAGTGGCCCATACTCTGCATCGGCACTTGTAGATGTTAAATTTCATTAATGGCTAATATTTGGTATAATTCATTAGTACAACGTCACCCCAGATCACATCGCGACTGTGTCATTTGTAACAAGTGGTCATGTTGTATAAAAATACACGATCACCTAGTGATGCTAATGTATCAAGTTTTTTTATATCATCATCCGTTCACAGTTAAAGAGGTTCAAGTATCTTTGCTGCACGTCGTATGGTGAACTCTGGCACTATCCTGAGTCCAATTGTACCAAGAGAGTAAAGGTAACCTGAAGACCTTGTTTACTCTGCTAACACATCAAATTTGATCACTGCTTATCTTACACAGAGTTTTCTGTTTGCGTATGAATCTAGCTCTGTGTGTATCTATACACTTTTTAATATTCGCTGTATGTCAATCAGTCCTATTTTAAATTTGATTACTTCAAATGTCGTGATTTCTCCTCTCGCGTGCAGTTCAAATGTTTGTTTTCACAAGTATATCAGTGTCTCCATTTACAGGATCTTAGCATACATGACCTTTTGTCTTTCTTCTTTTGCTACATAATCTGCAATTTGACTTTATCTCTGTTGTTCATATCTCATGCATTGGAAAGAGTACGATTGTTATCACTGTACGTAAAGTACAATAGTCGTATCCAATAACACTGAAAAGAGTTGTTATACGATTGTTATCACTGTACGTATATAATAGTCGTATCCAATAACACTGAAAAGAGTACGATTGTTATCACTGTACGTATACAATAATCGTATCCAATAACACTGAAAAGAGTACGAAACTACAATTGTGTGACACCTCTCTGGGCTCCTTTTACTCGTTATGATTATTATTTATTGCTTAATAATACATAACTAATTACACTAATTTATAGTTATTAATAAATCTCCGACAAGACCATCATGTCTCTCACTTGGCGCATTATAAGGGTGTCGTAAAACCCTATTCTTTGCACAAAAATAAGATGATGCTTTACTGTCACATAATGTTCTGCAGGCGGAAACTTTTTACTAAAAGGAGGAATAAAAATCCGTCTGTTGTTTATGTTAACGAGCTCCCGTCCACCCACTATTTCTCCAACATAAGAATTTAATATAAGTGTACGGTAAATAAATTTAACAATAAATTTATTAAATTAACAATAAAATATACAAATATGAATAAAAGAGCATTGACATTTACAAGACAAACTGTTCACAAATTTGTGCGATGACATTTGTGCATTTAACATAAAACTGCACCTGTTTATCAGACAGCTAACAGAAGGGACTTTAGAGGCGTTTCCGAAGACACGTGTTTATCAGACAGCTAACAGAAAGAACTTTAGAGGCGTTTCCAACTCTGAAGACACCTGTTTATCAGACAGCTAACAGAAGGGACTTTAGAGGTGTTTCCGAAGACACGTGTTTATCAGACAGCTAACAGAAGGGACTTTAGAGGTGTTTCCGAAGACACGTATTTATCAGACAGCTAACAGAAGGGACTTTAGAGGTGTTTCCGAAGACACGTGTTTATCAGACAGCTAACAGAAAGAACTTTAGAGGCGTTTCCAACTCTGAAGACACCTGTTTATGAGACAGCTAACAGAAGGGACTTTAGGGGCGTTTCCAACTCTGAAGACACCTGTTTATCAGACAGCTAACAGAAGGGACTTTAGAGGCGTTTCCAACTCTGAAGACACCTGTTTATCAGACAGCTAACAGAAGGGACTTTAGGGGCGTTTCCAACTCTGAAGACACCTGTTTATCAGACAGCTAACAGAAGGGACTTTAGAGGCGTTTCCAACTCTGAAGACACCTGTTTATCAGACAGCTAACAGAAGGGACTTTAGGGGCGTTTCCAACTCTGAAGACACCTGTTTATCAGACAGCTAACAGAAGGGACTTTAGAGGCGTTTCCAACTCTGAAGACACGTGTTTATCAGACAGCTAACAGAAGGGACTTTAGAGGCGTTTCCAACTTTGAAGACACGTGTTTATCAGACAGCTAACAGAAGGGACTTTAGAGGCGTTTCCAACTTTGAAGACACTTGTGGTGGAAAAGAAATTAGACTTGTTGCAGTACAAGGTTAAAGTTGAAAGTCTTCTGGATATCTTTCAGTCGAGATTTCAAGAGTTGAAAACAGAGGATAATGTTGCTCTCTTCGTAAATCCGTTCATATTTCCAGATGCCAAGATCTGTCGATTATAGCAAAACCTTCAGCAAGAAGTAATTGATTTGAAATGCAATTCTGCACTGAGATGCAAATTCCTGGAGCTACCTGCTACACCTTCAGCTGATCATATGATATTCTGGCGACTATTGCCTGTAGAACAATTTAAACACTTGCGTTCATTCGCACAGAGTCATATTTGTCGTTTTTAGTTCGACTTATAGATGCGAGCGGTTATTTTCTGCAATGACAATTATAAAAAAAAAACAAGCAACGTTCCAGACCCACTGACAGTAATCTAGATGCTCTTGTGACTTTGGGCATGACAGCTTTGTGCCCAGACATTGATAAACTGGCATCTGAATTTCAGTAACTGGTTGTGAAGAACACTTACAATTGTAAACTAATTACATTAATAGAAGTTTTCGATACTTATTTAAATTTTAAAGAAAGGTAAGAATGATATTACACGAATTTTATTATTTTATAAACATTTATAATTTTATAACGTTCTGCCTCGCTTAAGTACCGAAAATAGTAGATTCGACTCTCTACTAGAAAAGCTTGGGAACCACTGGTTTAAGCTAAGCACTCTGTATTTTGTATTCTCAGCTTCTAACTGGGCCAATGCTACCTCTCATATCACATTCAATCTTTAGCCATTTGTCACTTTCCTCTCTATCAATTTGTATCTTTTATCTTTATCCAATCTTTCAATATGTAATCTTTTATCACATTCGTATATTCTATTTCTACCTTCTCTTTCAATATGTAATCTTCAATCTGCAATCTCATTTCCAGTTCTACCTCATCCTTTACATATGCCATAATATATTTGGAAACTGTATCTGCTGGGGTGCCTCCTATTTCGGCCATCACCCTGCCCTCCTGTGCCCATCTCATTATTTCTCCGAGAGTAATTTCCATTTTAAAATTTCTAAGGATCACTCCACGACAGTCATGTGACAACTGAGCAAACTGGTGAGCTATCTGACTGATTCACTAAAATATCTCGACACTAAAGCAAATAGTAAACTTTAAATCTAGTTAAAAATGCACAAACTCAAAGTCAAACTCTAGATTGTTATAAATAAAATAAGACTGCTTTCTAGAAATGTCTATTTTCTAAATCAATTGAATTTCTTTCTAGCTCTGTTTAGTCTAGGGCTCTGGTTTTAGGTTCCTAAGTCAACAAATCTTTCAACAATCGTTCTCTACATTTACTAATTTCAACCTATGACAATTAGTTTACAATTTGAACAAATTTGAGCTCTTCACTTGACAGAGCTATCCCACTTTGTGTGATTATTATTTATTGATTAATAATACATAAATAAACACCAGTGATCGAGAATCTTAATTTATAGTTAACTCTCCCACAAGACAAACATATCTTTACTGGGGAGATTATAAGAGTGCCACAAACTCTATTCTTTACACAATAATAACATAGACGTTTACTGTTGCATAATGTTCTGCAGGTGAAAACTTCTTACTAAAGGAGTAATAAAAATCTTCCTTAATTTATATTTAATGAGCCCCCATCTATCCACTATTACTCCAGCATACAGATTTTATATAAGTTAAAGAATGTTATTAAATTTATTAAATCAACAATCAAATATACAACATATGAATATAATCCAAAGAGCATTGACAATTATATCACTTCACAACAATGTTTGAATAACGCTAGATACTCATTCACTTTATCCTAGCATAGTCATCAGCAATCAAATTAACATATACATATATAACCAAGTTCGTGGAGAAAGATAATTATAGTCATTGTACCTAACATTTTCAATGATGGCCACTGTCAATAGCACATATTCACAATCATGCAGTTTGCAACAAGTCACTGTCTTTCTTATAAGATGACAGTCCAACGAACCCTTTCTAGGCATGTTACACAGCCGTCCCAGAGTCTTCAGTGTGCTCACAAAGCACAACATGGAAAATCGTCCAGACCTTTGCATACACTATCAAAGCACATCACATGGAGTAGTCTAGAATCTTCCTGTGCATTACTCAACACACCATGAGGAATGTTCAAAATAATCTTCATCAAACTCAAGCCTTAATTTTCACAGTACTTGTTCTTGAATAGACTTCACAAGAATCAACTTACAGCAACACATTTACTGATAAGTTCAACGACAATGTTGGATACACACACCAAAATAGTGTAGTAGAGTACAGTAGCACTTCAGTCTGAAGTGGATTCAAGGTTGCAAAACAAAGAAAAAAGGTGCACGATCCAATTACAAAATGCATTCTCTAATCCGAATTATAGATCAATTGCAAACATGCACAAAATATTTCCAAGTCAATTCTTTCTGAATCAGTCAGTTAACTTACCACAAGTAATGATTGCCTTTTTGACCAGTCTAGAGTTAAGTCAAAATCAAAGTGATTAGAATATAGGAATTTCTTTTTTTTTAAATAAATGTCTGTCTATCCCCATTGAATGAATTTGTTATGAATAAGTGTGAGACTATTAGTATAATTGTTATCACTGTAGGTAAAATATAATAGTTTTATGCAATAAAACTGAAAAGTGTATAATTGTTTTCACTGTACATAAAATACAATAGTCCAATAAAACTGAAAAGTGGTTAATTGTTTTCACTGTACGTAAAATACAATAGTTTTATGCAATAAAACTGAAAAGTGTATAATTGTTTTCACTGTACGTAAAATACAATAATGTTATCCAATAACACTGAAGAGTGTATAAGTGTTATCTCTGTACGTAAAATACAATAGTTTTGTCCAATAATTCAATTTTCAGTAATACGGAAAATACTCACTAATCAAAATGTCCGTCTATCTAAATGACTCGCTTACAGTGACTTTTGCAGCAGAACAGAGATGCCTCCTACATATCAGGAATAGCAGTGTCAAACAGTACTTGGTTCTTGCACTTTATTTTATTGTTTGTTGACCAGTTTGATACTTGATTTAGTGTGTGGGGGGGTCCCTCCTCGAATTTATTATTTGTAAAACTATCTACTTGCTTTAAGTCCTGAAACAAATCTTTCTTCTGAACTTTGTCCCTAATTTCAATCAGTAAACAAGCATGTTCTCTACGCAGAATCAATGCACACTTTATTTTCATGAAAATTAATATTTGGATTGTTTTCCAGTGAAATAGTATTTCTAAGATTTAAATTCCTTTTCTTAGCTTCAATGTTTGTTTAAAATTGTCATTCATATCAAGTCAAAATGTATATGTGTAGTATATGTGTATGCACAACATGTAACGTTTTACTAAAGCAACATGACCGTGACGTAATTTCGGGCAATTAAGATTCATGTAATATCGATTCAGTACGTCATAATCATATAATTGTCAAGATTACAATTTTTTCCCCGTTCGCGTGAGGTCGTTACTTTTGCCGGAGCCCACTAAAACATTGAAACAAGAAACAACCACAAGCAACAATAACTGGCTCTCTAAAAGCAACAAACCAAACTGCATTAAAACGTATCCCTGAATTGTTTACACAAAATTGACAAAAGTTAATTTATCCACTGCACACTCACAGAGGGAGAGCGAGAGAGAGAGAGAGAGAGAGAGAGAGAGAGAGAGAGAGAGAGAGAGAGAGAGAGAGTACACAAACACGCACCGAAAGCAATCACAGAATAATGGCATCTTCCATATACTTACGTTGCCATGATTGCTATGTTCTATATCCTGTCAAGTATCTTGAACTCTTCGTCACTGCACATTTATTCTTAGCACAAAAATGAAGCATTCTTGGAACTAAACGATTCTCTGTATTGACGTTATGCAGTATAATATGACATGACTGAATCAATACATTATGACGTCCCAATTGTGGAATTATACCATTTTAGAACATGTGTAACATTGTGTAACATTTCGTTTTCAGTTTTCTTTCTTCATCTGTATGCTTAGTTTTATTACTAACATTAGATAAAAGTGCTATTTGAACAAAACAACCCAAATAACAAAACATTCTTTGAAAGACACCTCTGTAGATATTGGCATTTATTAAACGAACATATTTACTCAAAGTTTACATTATGAAATAATATGAAATATCATAAATGAATCAATAGTCTACATACAGATTGATACATATATAAACATGTGGAGTGTTATCAAAAAAATGGTTATAGAAAATGACTTGCTAACATACACATTTCAAAACGAGTTATAGTTTTCAGTCATTCTTTATTCAGGTAGAATTTGGCATGCAAGCTCGCAACTGGGTTCCTCTGCAAACCCAAGAATCCCCCAGTTGGTTTCACTGCAACACTGGATGCATGGTGCCTCGTGCAGTTTGGCCTCACATATAGCGATCTTGAGTCCAACTAAAAGTAAGGAAATAGAAACCAATCACTTCATGACGTGTCTTTTCCTTCGGTTTACGTCGCTGTATACAGAAGTCTTCAGCGTAAGATTTACAAAATATTGTGTAACCTCATTTCAAATTAACATTATTGCTTCCAGAAATTAATCTTCAAAGTAAGAATGACGACATTAATGACGTCATTTTCTACAGAGCTGTAAAGCAACGTGACGCTCTTTGTATTCCAACACAGAAAATTAAATACTTTATATCTGCACACCATTAAACTATAAAAACATTTTAGTATTAATCCCAGTAGAGTTCCTAAATGACATTCTAGCGTCGATTTCTTTTTTATATTGGTTTTAGAGTATTCAATTTCTTTATTTAAAGTTATCACAGTTTTAAATGATTCCTACTAAAAAAATTGAACTACTATTAAAAATATAAAAATATCACATAATATTTTATATTTATTTATATATCTTACTATTGCTTGAAAAAACAATAACATTTTGAGCACATAGATTGAATATTCTACGAATATTGATAGATGGAAGGAGGTTGTGACTATAAAACTATTTAGCTACAAATTGCATGAAGTGGCAAAGGCAGCCATTTGAACGATCTAACACAGCCGCCATGTTGATGTGGTCCGCAGTGACAAAAATGTCGGCAGTTGTATGGTTCTTGTCATATAAAGAAACCCCAGTAAAAGAAGCTTGACTTAAAATCGTTAATTTATATACTTTAAGAATTTATCATGTCTAAGCAAAAATACATTTAGAAAATAGGGTAGAAATAAAATTAGTATATAATTAAATGTATTTGTTTAAACTTATAACGGTACCAATGCATTTAAAAATAATGTTAGCTTTATCGTTTACAGATATCAAAATTTATCTGACGATTCACATCACAGATGAGAAAATAATATATATGTTTAAATATTTCTTCAAAATGAAATAAAAGCCTACATTGTTGATTTTTCCGATTTTTGAAATTGCAATTTAAGATGCAAGAAACATTCTGAATTTAGGTAGATTTAGTAAATAAATATTTATCAGTGCATATACTTCTGCCAACACCACAGCAATGTGGCCGATGTTAATTTTCTTGTTGAACTGCAAGTGATTTGATATATTGCCACATCATGAATTATAGCTTCACGTAATGAAACGTAAAGTTTGAGTGTGAAAGAATGTTTTGAGTGGCATACTATTATGACAAAAATGAATTTCTTAATACGTTAAAAAGATTCATTACATTTTAATTTTGATACTGCCAAATAAAGCGAAAGAGATAGAAGAAGAAAAAGATATAGAATAATGACAGAAAATATGTCATTATATACGGCGCAAAGACTTCATTTGAATATATGCAACAAATACTGTCCGTCAGATCTATTCAAGTGCTTAATTAGACAGGGACGACAACTCTTGCCAACACTTACCATCACTTTGCCTCTCCTGCCGTGGAGCTGCCAGGGTGGAAGCCACAAGACACAGAATAATAAGAGCGATCTTCATCTTGATGCTGTAAAGACAAAGTAATTCAGGTGAAAAAGGTTGCTGCAAATACAGAACTCATTGGAGAAGTTGATGAAAAGTAACTTTAGCACATGGAGATAGGTTGCTTGAAAGACAAAATAACTCTGGGAAGGAATTGTTGAATTAATAGCACAAAAAGCGAAGAGACTGCAGCAAAGAAATAGTAACTAATGGAGATTATTTTGGTACGAGGTCCTATCTATTAGCGGATGGTGTTAGAGTAGACTAGCAGTTATTGAAAAGGTTCTTACTACAACGAAAGTAGCCCCTTGCTGTAAAGTAGCAGATACTGTAAGGTGCTACCACAAACAGTAGCCAGTAATGAAGAGGCATTGCCTAAAATACAGAGTACTTAATGAAGAGTTCTTCAAGTGACTAAAAATTTGCTGTCGATCTAAATATTATTTACCTAAGTTGTATTTCTAAAACTGGTTTTGTATCTTCTCAAACGAATGCAATTTTGCTCTCCATTAACAAAGCAATGCCAGAATAAACTGCAATAAAACGATCTAGTAATATACCAGTATTCTTCAACGTTAGACCCTACAATTATGGGATGTAAGTGTTTGCCTCATTTACGTTACTTGAGGTTGTAGTTTCCAAACTCGTGGAGTGTGATTGGTGATACTTATCCCTCTCAATACTTAATGCCTAACATCTTTATAATATATTTTATAATATTATTATGTACTAATCATTAAAACATAATCATATATTATTATTATTCACTCGTTCGTTTGTTAAGTGCAGACTTGGCCTTGAAACCCAATCAAGATTCTTGGAGATCCAAACTTTTACTGGGTTATGAGCATTTCCGTAGAATGTTAAGACAACTCTGTGGTTTGACGGCTGATTATTCAAGAAACCTTCCACTTCAGATACTATGTTTCCCATAACTCCTCTTACTACTCATATAACTTTCCATCTTATATCGCAGTCTTTGGATTTCTAATGGGAGAACCTGATAATTAAAAACGGTCCCCTCTATTCTATTTTCCACATCGTTTGGTAAACACGATCGATGTTTGTTCTCGTTGTAAAGGTATGTTTTGTAATAGATGTATCGATATAACACATATACAAAACTGATTGATTATTATATAACACGTTATAATGAAATATTATTATGAAATAATGAAATACGCAGGACTGACGTCATCATGTAAATTACGTAAACGTTTGCTTCTTATACATAAGTTCCAACCAACTTTACGTGCGTTTATTTTTTATCACTAAATAATTGAGGCAATATTAATGACAATTTGCCATATTATATAAACATATGTGATACGCTGTTGATGTTCGTGTATCAGACAATTGTATACAACAATCGCATGACACTACTTATGTCTGTCTACGTCTGTTTCACTTGTTTGACAAGCAACGGCACTACTCTTGAGTCCAAGATCTACCAAGATAGCAAAGGAAAAGGGAACATCTTGTTTATATCGTTATGTTAAGATCTGGTTATCGCTTACCTTACGTGGAGCTTTCTGTCTGCACAGGACACTAACAAGTTCGTCAGTCTGTATTCCTGTTTTATACTGTCCGCCTATCTGTTTTTAATCTACTCTCACGATGGCGTGACTTTTATTTTCCTCAATGCCCCCATTTACAATGATCGTGACATAAATGTCGGGTTATATCTTGATCTTTCTTCTCCACGATCTGCAAGTAATCTGGGTCTTTTTGTTTCGCATTTCTTGAGTACACTGACAATAGAGTTATTGTATTTTAAATACAATAGTTGCAACATAATTCAATTTCCTAAATTTGGGAAATAATACTGATCAAAACAATTCGATTATATGAATCTCTTTTCTTTTTTTTTTTAACTTCATACGTTGCAAGGTAGTGTGTGAAATATTACCGGGTTTTAACTATGGCTTAATTCGTTTTCCTTTGGGTTTGTTTATTTGCAGTGTGCTCGTTGTTTGCAAGTCCTGGTGCCTTCTTGTCTGTTTGTTTGTTTGTAATAAAGCTATTTGCTTGCATGAAGTCGTGAGATAAATCTTTCTGCTTTTAATTAATGCCCCACACATTACCCTCAATGACAGTCTTGCTTTCGCAGAAATAATCAATTTTCAAATTTATAGCAAAATAATGCAATTGTGAAGTATAATAGTAGTAATAAGATTAGAGTTCATGTCTTTACTCTACAAAATAAGTGATGTGCATATATGTTTTAATATGTGAGTGTATAGAGTGTGACTGTCACTTCTATCATGGTGTCATGATGATCTGTTACGTCATTTCCTTATATTTATCCGGATGTTTAAGTCATACTGATTCAGTAATATCATAATAATACCATTAAGTTTTACATCCTGGTATCTCCGATTACTGGAGGTCATATACTTCTACGAATAATTCTATGCGTGATGTAACCTTTACACTGTTAATACATTTCCTATATGAGACGTTACAGTCAAACTCGTTAAATCAAATCCCGTTTACATCGGATTATTTCCGAATATGACATTACATTCTGACTATATCTTATACTTTCTTTTGATGATATTACATCCGGTTCAACATCCGGGTATTTCCACCCGTCAATTCATGAGATTCTCGCTCTACACAGAAGTAAAGTCAATCACGTTTTACATGAAGATTTCTCGTGCCTGAAGTCACATCTCTACTCTGAGATTGTATCCACAACAGTGTTGTAAAATCTGCGCCCATAATATCATATTAAGTATATGCGATGTCATAAATGTACAGAGAAGTTTTATCTGTACCAGTAGTATAACACCGTCTATGCCCATAACATCGCACTGTGCAGATGTGATGTCATACCTGTGATGACCCTTGATGTCTATCCATTTTGCTGTGCTTACATTATTAAGTTGGCATCCAGAGATATACAATCGTAATGTCACATTTAAGTTGCATCCAGGAATATTCAAGTATAATGCCACATTTAATTTTGCATTTAGTAACATGTATGTGTAACGCCACATTTAAAAACGTTTACAAGTAGACAGGATGATTTGTATTGAATTGAGGTTGTCTGAGTTCAGTCATTGTCAGTTTTTGAATTATTTTCAAAATTGGATGGTTAAAATATACTAAAACCATCCAAGTATAATTTGGAAACATAGTCTTTGCTGGGCGTTCATTCCTGTCATAGTTTTCATGACCATGCTAATGCCCAACAACAAGTTC
The DNA here is from genome assembly GCA_028829895.1 of Sinotaia quadrata. Classification (NCBI taxonomy): domain Eukaryota; kingdom Metazoa; phylum Mollusca; class Gastropoda; order Architaenioglossa; family Viviparidae; genus Sinotaia; species Sinotaia quadrata. The sequence goes on from CM054181.1 coordinate 30,284,730, forward strand.
CTTAGAGAGTTGTTTGGCCCGGAAACGTTACAAATTTGGTGAATGTTTCTATTAAGATCTACATTTTAGTGAATGTATAATCGTAAAAGTCAAGTCAGTTATACATTTCTAGTGGTACCAGTGTGAGATAAGGAAAGTTATTATGATATCCCAAGTTTAACGGTGGTATAGGAACCATTATGCTAAATTCTGCTGAAAGTTAAACGAGTCTTGACCCTTTGACTTGAGGGCGGTTACTTTTCTTATGAAGAATTTCTTTCTTGGATGTCTCTGTGGTTTGTTAAGAAATGAGAACTATTTAAGTAATGTTATTTTTTAAAATATTCACTTCTTTTACTTTGTTAGGTTTGAACCTATGAGTTATTTTTAGTTCATTCCCACTTACGCCATGGAAAGTTACTAGCACAATCTAAATTATATATTAGTTCATTCGCTCTGGTTGTGATTATTATGTTGGTGTTACTGCTAGATAGCGAATGGTTCAACGCTGCAAGTCGCTGACCAAGACATGAAATAAAGAACCATGGCTGACATTCGTGCAGAAGTAGAAACCAGAAGTCAAAAACTGAAAATAGTTTCCATAGATGATTAAAACAGGCAAAGAAGCATAAAAAGTATGTCACCGTCAAAGGGAGAATCTTTTCTGCAGACAACCGTTTAAATGCAAGGATCAAGATGCTGACAACGGACAGAAGAGGAAAATGCAGACAGTCTTTAAAACGTGACCATCAAGATGCTAAAGACAAATTACCCAACAAGAACTTTCTGCCAAAGTATAAATAGACACTAAGGACACGTAAGGTAGTAATTTTTTTCAATAATGCTGATGGTGATAGCGATCCTTTTCTTCGAAGTTCACTATTTTGAATCTAGGAAACATTCGAAATTTAGCAGTAGTCAAATGTTAACAGAAACTTGATGTTCCAGTTCCAAGAATGATATTGTCTCCGATTAGTGCAAAGCAAAACTGAGATGGAGCTGTGCTTTTTTACCTGGTGTATTTTTCACATTAAAACTTGGGATAGCTTTAAACCCAGAAACTTGTATGTAATGCTTTAGACCATTTGCATCTTATCATAAGTCATAGTTTGAGGGACACGTTCCTCTCTATAGGCGATAGAAAGTACTGGTACTGATGAAACCTCCAAACATAACATGGTAGGCCGAATCAAGATCTAAAGAGAAGTGATGCTGTGTCAAGGACAAATTAAATACACAGATGAACCCCAATTGACATGACAAAATATTTTTGTCTTCATACGTTCTTTTTATTTTTTTGTTTGGCATCCTCACAGCACCAGCAGTTTTCACTAAGATGATGAGATTGCTGCTCATCGAACCCTGAAAGAGGAATCTGTGTCTAACTTCATGGATGACATATAGGTGGCTACCCACACTGGAAGAATGCATCCGAGTGTTACAGAAATAATTCCAGCATTTGGAGGAATGTAACCTTCCTGCTCGACCAACCAAATGTTTCTTTGGACATTTCAAACTTGAATATTTGGGGCACACAGTGGGAGAAGGTCTCCTGTGGCTAGAGGCATCAAGACTAATATAACTCAAAGAGATCGATAAACCACTCTGCAAAAGTTAAATCCTTTTGGGGGTTGGCTGGTTACAATAGACAATTCATTCTGAAGTTCATTGCCATCATCAAACTAATCATTGATTTGATGAGGAAAGGCAAGCCCGATATAGTGATTTGGAGCGTGAAGCCAGTTTTGCTAGTTTGATGAGGAAAGGCAAACCTGATATAGTGATTTGGAGTGAGGAGCGTGAAGCCAGTTTTACTAGTTTGATAAAGAAAGGCAAACCTGATATTGTGATTTGGAGCGTGGAGCGTGAAGCCAGTTTTGCTAGTTTGATAGCCTATCACAAGCTCTTGTCCTCCATTTGCCTTATTTCAATGAGGAGTTCATACTCAGAACAGATGCTAGTAATGCAGGATTAGGTACTGTAGTGATGCAGAAACACGATCATATTATGGATACAGAGGCTTACTCCAGTCGTATGTTAAATTAGGCTGAACAGAATTATTGAACTTCAGGAAAACAATGTCAGAATTGTCTGGGAAGTCCAGAAATTCCAAGCCTACCCATATGGCAAGCATTTTTTCATTCAGACAGCTCATCAACCTCTCACAGGTGGCCATTACCAGTACAACAGTACAGATATACTGTGGAAACGTTTGCGCATGAGAGACGTGAGGAAAATCCACCGTTATAGTCCATCCTGGAGAAGGGAAAATTATATCTCCTTTGTAATTTAATAATTTTTCCTCCTCTTAATTTGTTCACAATTTTAGTGGAGAGGTCTAGATATTTGTACCAGCCACCTAAAAGCCCAGTTTTTCAGACATACTGACACCCTTGTCTAACAGGCAAATTTGCAGGCACACAATATTATGAAACAGCTGATATCCCAGGCAATGATACAAACACATCACACCGATATATATTTATGCAACATAATTCACATCAAAAATATACATTGCATACAAAAACAAAGACACCCAGCAACATAATCCAGACTGTTCCGAAATAAACAGACTAACACTACACCAAACACTCCCCCATTAAACAGTCAGTCACTTTGCACGCGTTGCGGGAAGGATACACACTTCTAAACATTGAATTCCAGTCACAGAAACACTTATAACTAGTACCTTCACTACAAATCTCCTTCACCACTCAAAACTGCACCAAACAATATACCAGGTCTGGACAAATTACGGCCTGCCACCCCTTTTTGTGTAGTCCACTAGCTACTGATAATCAATTAATAAATAGCTATCGTTTAAAAAAACAGAACTTAGTTTCACAAGTAATACAAAATTGAATCATGCTTATTCCACGAGTTACTTTTGTTGTCTATCTTTTCGACCACTGCTCTCGGACAGCCTCGTATACTGTCGCTCATGGATTTCAGCACCTCTTTGCCTGTCAGTTTGTAGTTTGTAGCCTTCAATGGATTTTGAAAATGTAAAGTGTAACATGTGCTAATAAAGCATACTAAAGAATTTTAATATTTTTTTTTTTAAATTTAAAAATTAATAAAAAGCTCCCTTACCTTTATGACCGTGAATGACAAGTCTCAATGTCTGAATTTACTTACAGTATAAAGATCGTTATAAAAAAATGACAAGACACCTCCAAAGCAGTCAATTTTATAAAGTCTAAGTGATTTCGGGGTGTTTCAGCAGTAGTTTGGATAAATAAATATCCGGGGTGCCGCCCCGTCAAAGATCTCACCCGTTATGCTAGATCAAAAGTTTGAAATTTAGAGCGTCAAGCAAGCAACCACCGAATACAGCGCAGAGAATGTCTGCTGAAAACTTACAATCTAAGAAAACAAATCTCATCCTGTTGTTGATCAGAAGCAAAAGTACTTTTTTTCTTCATAATTTTCAGTCCCAAGATTTTTCTAAATGAAAATTATTTCCTCAAGTTGAAAATAGTTCAAATGTATATATTTTTATAGCTCATGTGAAAAGTACTTGTTTAATATACATGATAGGGAAAGGAATGATAAAATAAAATAACTGATATTTATTTGTTAAAAAATGTGTTTGTTACAATTATATATACATAAAACTGTGAAATAAATAAATATAACAAAAGGGGTCTTTAACGTCAAACTGTGTAATATAGTGCTAATAAATTACAAAGGGGTCTTTATATCTGCATTTTGAAAGAACATGTACTTTTGTGTAATACAGTACTAATAAAATTAAAAAGTGGGTCTTTGCCGTCAAGCTGTATAATACAGTGCTAATAAATTACAAAGGGGTCTTTACCATCAAGCGGTGTAATATAGTGCTAATAAATTACAAAGGGGTCTTTAGCATCAAGCTGTACAGAGTTAATAAATTACAAAGGGGTCTTTGGCGTCAAGCTATTTGTCTATTTGATGGAACTTCAAAGACAGGTCCTCTCGTCAACATGAAAATGGCTTCTACTCCAAATCCAAATAAATCCTCTTAAATTAAATTAAAGATAAGCTGGTGTGTGATCTTGTGTACTTCCACTCTAAACCGGACAATGATGATAGCAGAAAGATTAATGCCGGGACCATTTTTATTTACAATTCGAAAGCATGACAAAGATAAGATAAACTACTTATCAATTGTAACCTAAAAATACAAACAACACGTACTTGCAACTTCGAAACTAAAACGGATGTTACGGAAGGCCAGCCGCCAGTCTAGACCATATGTCGTTAAGGGACTGGCTTCAAAAGTAAAAATGTTTTACTGAATGTGATCACAGATCGTATTAACATTGATAGCTTTCTTCAAACACGTTTTCCTCCACTGCGACAGAAAACGTAAATTACATAAATATCATTGAAATTCTACCCCGCATCTTTTCTGACCGGATCGCAGATGCCCTTAAGGTCCTCCAACATAGAAATTATGGAACTTCCACTGATATAATCATCGATCACTAAGAAGTGACACATAAACCTCAATATGGTGAAAATGTTTTCTTAAAAACGGCATATATTCAATTAAAATGTATTTAAATATTTTAAAATCACAAATTAAGCAACAGACCATACTCAAGCTGAATTACACTTATTTAAAAGACGGATTAGCACAACTATCCAAATATATCATTTACAATTGGAAAACTGTTTACTTCTGTGTACAATAAAAGGAAAAAAAATATTGAATATCGATTAATCTATGAATGTTGGAAGGAATATAATAAATGTCTTGCTATAATTTAAATCTACAGGCAATCCTCACGATGACTCATATAAAGATATTTCTGCAATAATAAAGCTTCAAACTTATATCACTTCTAACCCATAAGCTGCCATCAAATCATAACAAAGGATTTTTTACAGTACTGATGTTCACTGATAGCATCTACCACATCATATCTTGCAAATATAAAGTTTTGGTTGCCAGCAACAAATCCTGAGCTGTTGAGCCAAGTCTTCTAGAAATCTATATTATTCTAACGTTTATAACAATTATATTTTGCTGTGTAATGATCAAAAAAATATTGATTTGTGGTACATATTATGGCACATATGGTGTGGAAAAAGTGTTGAGGATAAAAATGGAAGTTTAGATCTAAATTTTAAAAAATTTTTAATTGTCATGACTTGGGTGACGACTGCAAGGTTGCTAATTTTGAAGCAGTTTTGATATTGCCTGTAGTTTATACAAGAAAATGTAGAAAATATATGAACATGTGTGCAATGATGGAAATTATAGAAGAATAGTTAGTTCTTTGCTATTATTCTTTACTGATTTTAATGTTGGATTTTACATTATAACATCTAAATTCTCAACTTCTTGCATTAGTAAAGTTTTGAAAACATCCTGACCAATTTTCAGAAATATAACAATAACTTATGTGAAACTATAATGAGGAAAATGGCATTTTAGATAACAAGTGTTTTTCGGAACATAATGATATTGTTATCTGACGACTCACTGCAATCTGCAATGTTTCAAAATTTTATATTTAAAGAATTTTCACAGTTTTCTTTTAAAAGATAAGAAGAAAAAATAAAAACTATTACTTTCAAATACAAATGGAAATTATAATTAGTAAATCATATTGCCCTCTATGCCCTAAAAAAAAATCTTCCTAGAGCTATATTCCTGAATATTAAAATAAACGAAAACCTCTTAAAACAAACATTTACAAATAATGGCATGCAATATCATTTTAACTTTATTTAAGTAAAACTGGTGCAAAATTAAACATTTCATAAATAATCCATTCTATCATAAATCCTTTTTTTCCTAATTTTATCATTAGATCTAATTTAAATTTACTTAAAATTATCTTATTTATTAATTTACTTTATAAAAAAAAAAATTCACCAAACTTTGTCTAAGAAAATTAAATGTAAATATTAAAATGAGAAATTATAAAATTATTGATTACTAAAATGGTGCCTTAAAGATGCAGTTTTTCTATTCATTTTTTTTTTTTTTTTTTTGGTGGGGGCTCTATGTTCACCAATTATGAAATATCTGCCTTTTAAAAAAGAAATGAAAAAGAATGTCATCTAAATACTGTATTGCTGTTTTCTTTCCAGCTTTAATGCTCAGAGCAAAAAAAACTTCATTTGAACTCTTGATGAGCAGCCTTGCATCTTCCACTCTTGGACTTTCTCTTTTGACTTTGACACAAAAGGGTGATACAGTGTTCAGATTCCATTGTCTGTCTATGGACCACTGCAAGTTTCTAACAGTAAGACACTAGTCTAAATATGAGAAGAGATGGATGACACTATGTTTGAACTCCCTTATTTATCACTGCAACTTCTTTACATATAGAAATTATTATGAATGTTAGAAAATATACATGGCATGTGGTCTATGTTCCGATTCCATTATCCAGCATTTATCACTGCAAGCTCTTTACAGCTAGGCACTATTTGCAGCTAGACACTACTTTGAATATAAGAAAAGATGAGTTGTGTTTGGCCTTCATTCTCTAAATATTCATCAGTGCAAGCTCTTTACAGCTAGACACTATTTCTGAATGTGAGAAAGGATGGATGTCACTATGTTCAGCCTTCATGACTTGGTTGTTCATCAGTGCAAGCTCTTTACAGCTAGACACTATTTCTGTATGTGAGAAAGAATGGATGTCACTATGTTCAGCCTTCATGACTTGGTTGTTCATCAGTGCAAGCTCATGGCAGCTAAACACTTTTCTGAATAGGGTAAATATGAGTGACACTATGTTTGGCCTCCATGACTTGGTTGTTTATCAGTGCAAGCTCTTTACAGCTCGACACTATTTCTGTGTGTAAGAAAGGATGGGTGACGCTATGTTCGGCCTCCATGACCAGCACTGCCCAGAATCAAATCCTCAGCAATTGTAATGTTGACTGCTCTGTAAACAATAAAACAATAGAATTAAAATAAGCCATATTTAGTTACTAAATCTTGTACAGAAAATAATGCAACCACATGCAATCTTGCAAACAGTGAGAGATTTTGTTTATTCTTTAAATCAATGCTGATAAAAAGTTTGCAAAATTATAATAAAAAATATCAGTATTTTACACTTATAAACTATGGATTCAATCTCATAAAATAATAAAATAAAACTGAGCTTATCGTGCATAATAAACATTTCTTTCCCAAATAAAGTATAAAAAATATTTTGGCATAATAATATAATATGCTGACTTAGTCTTCAGTTATAAACTGTTCATCTTCCTCTGCACTACAGAAATACTTCATATGTGAAATATGCATACCATTAGCAGAGTGTGAATATGAGTGCTGTAAATCACATTTTTACATAAATCTGTACATATTGGACGTGTTCCTAAGTTATGAAAAACTTTCCTGTGCATAATGAGTGCTAAAGCATAAGTGAGTTATTAAAGCATAAATAATAGCTGGCTGAATACAGCATTTAAAATGAACATAAGTATAATTATTTCAAAAATCTCTTCAGTCAACTGGGAAATTTTTCTTATACATCAATAGCTACAAATCAAATATATGAAATGAATTATTATTTTTTAGTATATTTTATAAATGATGGCTTTATATGTAATATCTTGTTAAGCAAATGTTTCTTTCACTGTTATTTTTTCTTTTATGATTCAATCAAAAAGAGTGGCATAAATTTCAAATTCAAGCTTTAAAATATTTTGACATCTTGGACTATTATTTCCATGGAAAAATGGAAAGAATTCTTTAAGCAAGTTTGGTACATGTATGCATATAGGTAATTCTATGTATGAGTATACTGTTTGTGGCATGAAGTCCAAAAAATAAAATGGATTAAATTTAATTATTTTACGTTTGAAGTCTGCAACAGGGCTTAATGCTCACATAAAACCATTTTACAATTTTATTTTAATTATAAAAATGTTGATGTTATAGGAGCTTTAAAAACCATAAAAAGCATGTTTCTATTGAAAACTCAGAGAGTAAAGTTGAGATATGTTTTACCAGAAAGAAAATATGTTTAAATAAGCAATATAATTATCTCATTACAACAAATACATTTCCTTTATTAACTTAAATTATTAACTTAATCTGGATACATATTGTTTAAAATGAGTTATAAAAACTTAACTTCGTAAAGTGGAAACCAAATTCCTCTGTGACAAAGAATACAAACCATCATAAAAGAAGTTCTATTTTTCTCAGCTAAACATAAAACAGGCTAAGTTATACTGGGAACATAATATTAAGTAATAAATAAAGTGTCTATTTATTATAATGTTTTTCGTACAAAATAATTCAATAAGCCTAATTGGGATGTTTAAATTCTTCATTGTAATTCACAGGCTTTTTAACTTACCTGTTCAAGTCTAAAACATACACAAACTATGTGAAACTTTAAATGCAAAAGAACCATATAGATATGTACCTGAATACATAAGCTACTGGTGATGTAATCAATTTATTCAAAATATATCGAGATTATCAGAAATCAGCTGTTTCCAAATGTTGGTGACTGAAAATTTCATTGCATATACTGTTGTAACAACATGATCTTTGATCGAATCAAGAGTTATTTCTCTTGTCTGGTACTCAAACTCATCACACCAAGACAAAATGAAATGAGAGTTGTCTTATACTGTGAGTTTGAAAAAAAGTAATAAGTAGTTTGTGGTATTGTCATCATTATTTTATATTTACGAATTTATGATTTTCTTCATAATGTGCTAAACAGAAATGAAATCAAATTAGTTTTCTTAAAGCTGAATATTTCTGAATGCAATGAATAAATATGAAAAACATTAGCCAATAGTATATGAATATTTTGATTGCACTGACCGTTTAAATGGCATTTATGAATAACATGTATATATTCAGTAACAGAATAAAGGTTTTGGATATGATTTATCTGGAAACAAAGTGTTACCAGAAATATGTCCTCTTTAAAATATTATTTCTTCAAAAAGAATTGAATAAAAAAGATAATAGGTATATAGAGTGTTATTTTAATGTATTATCATTGCTAAGAAAACCTTGATACATTAAGTTTGTTGGATTATTTATCACAATGAAAACTAGAGAAAACAGCAACACCTAAACATGTCACAAAAGGGGAAAGAATTTTCAGTTCAAAACGAATATGAATTATAAATAATTACAAAATAAATAAATATTATTCACAGAAATATCTTATATATTTCTCAAATGAATTCTGAATATACAGAATATAAACAAATATTTCAATGCTTTAATTTTAAGACACATTTCAAATGGACCCACCCTATGTGGTACACTTGTCCAGAGAATGATCCATATATCTTTAATTTTTACTTTCATTACCTTTTTAAGCACTGGCATTTTACCCATAAGAAATATCAGCATAAATCAAATGGTGTTGCAATTTCAAAGTAATCAGAATGAAAAAAAACTTCATTATGCAGTTCCTATGTTCTTACTTTTGCAGTATGGAAAAAGGTGCATATACTGCAACACTGTGGATAAAAATTTTTGGATATAAGCGTAATTTAAACTTTCAAAAGTTAAAAACACTATTACTCAAAGAGTGTGAAATGCTTAGTATGAAAACTATGGGAAAGTAAAGGTCCAAATATGCAATTACCTGCTCTTGTAGGTCAAGTTGGGACCAATAATTGTTCAAACATAATCATAAATTAAGCAGGAATTATCTTAATACAACACCACCAATTCCTTGGCACATCAACATTTATTGATACCAAGTTGTTAGTAAATAATTTGCTAATTACTAGAGCCAATGTAAACAATTATCTGGAATTGTTACCAAGACCATCACTTCAATACTACTTCTACTATTTATAAAAGTGACAATAATATTAGTCTACTAATATCATTCAGTGTTTTCAAAAATGGCACCATGAAAACTGAAAAGAACAGGAAAATATCCACAAATATGTTGCATTTCTTAGCCTTGTATTTAAAAGTGTCTGAATTTCTTATGTAGGTTGCATTAAGTCTAGGTTGTATACAGTACAGAATAAAAAGCATATTTTTTTAATTACATGGAAACAGTATTCAACTGTGTTTGGGATCATCAGAAAAGAAGACCCTATGTGAACCGAGTTCATCTGTGAGAATGAGTGAACAAGGTTAGTAATATGAGTAAATAATATTTTGAGTAAAGTGGAAATCAAACAACAGCAATGCAAATTTAAAACCAATTACAAATAACAGCTTCGTGCATGCATGTATTTTTATATAGATATATAGATTGTTGATATCTGAACCAGGTGGGGGAAACATCAGAAAATGTAACTTAAATGGCATGTTTAAGTGCACTATTAATAATAATGCCATAGTTTGGTCCTGATGACTCGCATGCAATTTTGATGCTCTGCGTAAAGTGCATTGCTAGTGTTAATGCAATAGCTTTAACCTAGTGCATTCACTCACCCCTATCCCATCATGCCTTTATCACTCTAGTCTGCTACCCATTTGAAAACATCATACATTTTCTTTCATTCATTATGTGTGCCCATCACCTGACCTCTACAAACTACTAGCCATTTAAAAACATCATACAGTTTCTTTCATTCATTATGTGTGCCCATCACCTGACCTCTACACAGGAGAGAAGTTATTTAATTTTAAACACACTGCCAACTGTTTCATAATTCTTGACCTACCATATTTATACATGTAACCCATATTATCTGTGTTATAGGCCTAATCAACAAAAATCTGCAGACAAATGAATACATATCTTACAAGTGACAGTTTGAAAAGCAAAAATCATAAATAGTCAAAACTATGTTGATGGTTAGTTAATGAATGATGATGACACATACCAGTCTTAAGTTCTTGCACAGACATAAATTCTTTATTTTTCGAAGAAGTACAGTATTAGAGTATATTGTTACGGATTTAAGAAATAAATTAAAAAAAATATTTCTCTGTTCAAATAATACAAAAATAATGCTTTTAAACTGAAAAACAATAAATATTTTAAAAACTTAATAGAAAAACTAATAAACTGAACAAGTGAAATAGTGGAGATGAAGTAATGAGAGAGAAAAACCTATTTAGATATATCAGCCAAGCAATAAATCATTTGCCAAACAAGAAGAAGAAATCAAAAGAAAAAACAGTAAGTAAAGCACCAATATATTATTTACTTGGGTGAGTACAAGGACAAGCACTTATGTTCAACTAAACATTAAAGCATATTGAGTGGGGGGAAAAAACTGATGCAAAACTACAAAGGCCAGGAATCTAGACAATCATACTCACAAGAGTTACTCTCTTTACCCTTCCGTAGCTTTGCCTCTGATCTATGACAAATTCATAAAAATAATCATGTCGAAGTCTAGGTAGAAGAATTAATTTTACTAATGTGAATTTTCAAATGAAGATAAAACTTGTACTATTAATGAACATTCCAGCTGCTCTGCACATTCTATAGAGAGGCATTAAAGTATATATTAAAATAATCTATATGGTATTAACTCAGAACAGAGCCACAGTTCTGAATAATAAACTTTGTCTTAAATGTCAAATCACTGAAAATATTTATAGTTTATGTTCAAGAACTCTTGCATAGATTGTAAAAAAATTTTTCAAAATTAGAACTAGCAACATGGCTTCTAGAATTTGTTAAGCCCTGTAAATTAATTTTTGTCATATGATAGCAGAAATGAAATATTTTTTAATTAAATAAACAACTACAAAAAATGATACCACAAACATCAACTATTCTGCAAAGGGTGTGTGTGTGTGCGCGCGCATATGTGTGATTTCAACTCTGATGCTTTATTCTTAAATACATAACATTTTATAGTTTACTCACCTGCCACGTGTTTTATTTTTGCCCTTCTTATAACGGGCTGAGTTCTTCATGATTTTGCCAGCTGCATGGTTGGATGAGGGTGCAGAGTGGCCCCCAATGCTGTCTGAAGGTGAGCTAGCACCATTTGTTTGAGAATTTGGAGTGCCAACATTCAGGGTACTACTGCCATCAGGACTATGAGGATCACCTGCTGACAAAGTTCACTGGTAGATCCATTTAATGTTCAATCATCTGTGTAATGTTAAAACTGGTCCAACTCTAATGTATGTTTCTGTGAGTTACATGTTTAATTTCTTACTGTCTGTGTTATTGTATACATTTATTACTGTGCACTACTGTATCACAATGTATATATATTTATACATGTATTGATTATTGTGTCACTAAACAGTTTATATGTCATGTCTATTTTATATTACATTGGTCCTCATCTATTCAGTACTGGAAAGTGCTTAGAGCATGTTTTTAATGTTGTTTAAAAATAAATCTTAATTAGTAGTAGTAGTAGTAGTAGGTACTCCAAACATATTTTCCAAAATCATTAGTAATAATTTAGAAGTACATAGACAGATAGAACTTTTAGTGCTGATTTCAATGACATTAAAATCAATTTTGTAACTCAATTAGAACCAAAGTTATGATTCTTTTCAATGTTTAATTTTTCAAAAATTTTACACTCAAAATTGAAATTGCACAAATAGCTCACAAAATGAAGAAATGATAATATAGTTCAGACTCTTAAGTAGTATCCAACATACAAATATGGCTGAATTTTTTTTAAAGAGCTTTGAAATATGGCTGATTTTTTTAAAGAGGCTTTGAAATATGGCTGAATTTTTTAAAGAAGCTTTGAAATATGGCTGATTTTTTTAAAGAGGCTTTGCAGTGTTGTTTTCCAATATACAGTCAGTCAAAATTAGAAATTTATTCATTTTTGGCTTGGAAAAGTTCTAACACAGTTAACACAAAATGGACGAAACTGCTATAAACATTAAAACTGTAATAACTTTGCTTGTAATTGAGCCACAGAGATAGTTTTGGTACCATTGGATTCAGTTTGGAAAGATCTTATATTAAGATTGCACTCACCACAATAAAGAAATCTTATTTTGTATACATACTCTGACATTTGCTAATTGTTCGTCTAATTTAATGTTTTTTAAGTTAAATAATTCTAGTCCAGTCTAGCTTGGTACCACAAGGAATATTCTTATATGCTCTATGCACACAATTAAATGCTTTCAAAATTCAAGGTATGGTGTTTAACTTAAATAAGCGATGCAATATGCTGGTAGACCGTTATTCCACAATCTGCCTTCAATGGACACTGACATAACTTGATAGTCACAGTAAAAAATTGCCATTTATTACCTCTACATAATCTTTTCTCAGCCAGTCATTTCACCTACGTGCTTACAAAAAATATTTTACTTTACATAATATTTTCTGTTCAAAGATTCTAGCCCAGTTAACTTTAACTTCAAGTTGTGTTGCCTAACTTAAGTGAGTGATGCAATACATTGATAGTCCTTTGTTATTTTATTATCTGCTGGAACTTTCCACACTCTTTCACTGGAAATTGGCATAACTTCAAAGTCCAAGAAAAACATATAGTCCCCTTTCACCTCAGCAACATCTTCTTTTCTTGGCCAGCAGTAAAAGTCTTTTTGCCCAAGTTTTCTCCACCAATTGGACTACCACTATCCCTTTCACCTCAATGACTTGCCATATATAGAAGTCAATATCAGAATAAAATGAATTTTCAAGCTGGCAGAAATCTTCATCAGCTGAAGTGGGGGAAAGACCCACAATATTTTACTGTACAGTACAGTACAGTACTGGTCAGTTATTTGCTAACTGAAGTAACTAGACTACAAAAATGTAAAATAAAATTTACACACCTTTTTAAATTACCATGTACATTATCAATTCATTCTTCTATTCATTATGGAGAAATAAGCTTTTTAAAAAAATAATGATACAGCTAATTAAATAATTCACATGTGTCTATCAATATAGAAAGAAAATCAGTTAAAAATTATAATTAAAAAATTCTACATAGGGCCTACCAAAAGATTGTTCCTCTGTGCCATGCTATGGAAGAAAAAGAAAAGTGGTTGTGTGACCACAAAATAAAAAGATTTTAAAAAAAATTATCTGAATAAACCAAATGCATTATACTGCAAATAAATCTTTCTCCTGTTGAATGATACAACACTTTAAGGCAGGCATAAAGTCATTTTCCGAGTTCACCCACCAACACATTCAAAGTATAATTCTATAGTGTAGGTCTAGTAAGTAGTATGTGCAAATTTACTGTGGAAAAAATTAGCTTACAAAAGATAGCTATTATATCCATAACTCACTAGTATTAGAATTTAAAAAAAAAAAAAAAACCCATTATGCACCCATCTACTCATTGTTTACACTGTGCCCTGCTAATGCAGTAAAGGAAGGATTTTTTTTTAAGTGGTCACGTAACCACAAAATAAAAAGATTTAAAAGCAAATAACACACAATCTGAATAAATAAATGCATTATATTGAAAATAAATCTCTCCCGTATTGAGTGATACAATACTTAAGCTATGGATAAGTTAGGCATAAATTCATAAAGATTTTCTGTGTTCACCCTCAACACCTTCAAAGATGAAAGCTAGTGCAGGCCTATATCTACTTCTGAACCTGAAAAATCTTATTTATCAAATAATATAGTCCTTTAGACCAAAAAATACACACCAAAAACTGAAAATAATTGATTTAATTTACCAGTTAACACCTTCAAACAGAATGATGCACGAGATTGCAGAGTAGAAACTGGTTCAACTTTGCCATGTAAAAAGCTAAGCTCCTCAATAGAATCCACCATTTTTGCTGACAGTCACCAGCGATTTCGGTCACTGACCACCGTTCTTTTTTTTATGCATGCAGTTGTGTATTTTTTGTCTCAAATAAACTATACAGACATACAGATGAAGAATTTTCCTATTTTCTGGTAGCTTTTAAGGCTGAAATCTTTTCTGAATCACCATGAACTTAATTTAAGAAAATTTAAGTCTAACTTTATCACACTTTATCTTGAAATTACTGCAAATCTTTTAGTACAGAAATGAACCTTATTCTCTCCCCTTCTTGACACAGTTATTAGATTAATGTACCACACGCTTACTGACGAATCGAGAAAGAATGCAAGTGTTAAGCTTTACTGCTAACCACGAGCAAATGGCGGCTTGGTCAAAAGTCGCCAGGTTGGTAACTTCTGAATAACTTATTATTACTTCTTGACAATTATTTATTTAAACAAAAAACACAGAAAGACAGAAAAAGAACAAACTTTTTGTTTCCTATGCTTTTATTACACAAAACTTCAATATAAAGAGAAAACATGAGTGTAAAAATGTAGAAAAATTGAATAAACAAGGCCACAATTAGCCAATCACCACATGTCTGGAGTATCTATTATTATTATTATTTATGATCACAGGTGATTTCTACAAGTAAACTATACAAGAAAAAATAACCGAAATAAACCACAATATATATATTAATACTTACGACTTCTATCAGACTGATCTGTCACCCCGCTGACTGCCTGCAAAATATTGCATATAAATAATTACATTAAAGTCATGTCAAGCGTTGTTTGTGGTAAAGTCTAGAGCATTTCCATAGCATTATAGATTGCAAAACAAGAGGAAAAAGTACAGAAGCATTAATATTTTCTAGTATTTAATATCCAATTTGTCCTAAGCCCACATTAAGAAAATGAATCACCAACTTAGACTAGAGCCTACCATTATCAGTAATACTCTGCAAGTTTAATACTTGCATATGGACTAAAGTACAGTCAAATGTAATTAATAGTGATAGTTAAAATATTATAAAATATTATAAAATTTTGCTTTCTATATGCATAGATTGTATAATACTAATAAATAATATGGTGTTCTGTAATAGGAATAAAATAATAAATTTATGAATGAAGTTAATTCAGTTTTAATTCAGACAAATTTATTTTGATCATGTTTAAATTAAAAGATACAATTTTCGCTCTTGGAACTTTTGATTACAGACTGAGAAATTACTTGTTATTCATTCAAAAACCATAATGAGCTAATAAGTCTGATGGATCTTGGTACTGATATATATATATATAGTTAAATTTTATTTATATCCTGATTAACTTAAATGATACAATTGTTGTTCCTGGTACTTTGATGATGGTGAGTTGCCGCTGCACAGAGTTTTTGTGCCAACACTTGTCAAAGTTGTCAGCCAGTGATGTGCTGAATCTTCACTTTGGACTTAGTTCTAAGTAATTAAAACCAAGACATTGAAAAGGAGTATGCACATTAAACTTACCGGCACAAATCCTACAGAGAAGGGGGAAGATAAAGAAAGAACTGTAACATTGAGTAACTTTTGGGCTAGAACAAACTAAACTCTTAGGAGGGGTTCTTTGAATTAGTTAGGAAAACGTTATTTGTAACTTGCAATTGAAATTACTTTATTAATTGTCCTTTTATTTTCCCTGATTGTTTTATATGTTTTATATAAAGTTTTCTTGCCAAGTTTACATCCATTGTTGTGTCAATGTCCTTATTATTTTCACCCAGTGTAATCATCAAATCTATCTAATATCTGTCCAGAGTCTGTCCTTGTCTTATCTGTGGGAAATCATTCCTCTGGGGGGGCTTGTACAAGCTACCGGAAGTGAAGATCTCAATTGCTGTCTCATCATAGATATTAATTATTTATGAGGGGTACCAACAATATAATCCAACAAACTTCCTGTATCAAGGTTTTCTTAGAAGCAATAATATATTAAAGCAATATTCAATATTCCTATTGTCCACAAGTGGTCAAATTTGTGAAGAAATAATATTTAACCCTTTACTAGGCACAGTGGCTGATCGTCTGATCGGGCAAAAACATCCAAAAGCGTCCATATCAACCAGTATTCCTTTCTCACACATCTTTTGATAAATTGCGAGACTTCCAGTTGCCTACATCCTGTGTAGTCGATTCTGCGACAATTGAAGTTCATTTCAAAATGTTTTCTCTTTGATGTATTCATTGTTTCCATAAACTTCTATTTTTCACATTTGGTGTTTCAAATGGTTTGAATCATCGAGTGATAGTGAGGAATTTACAGGATTCAATTTGTCGGACACTGAAGTGGGAGAAGTTGATTTTGAATCGGATGATGAGATCAAGAGTGATATTAGCATTAGTAACATACACATTTACACATGTGTAAATGGTGTTTTAACAAAGTGTATGTGGCTGACACTCACTGGAAATTTTTGTGTGTAAATATATGTGTTCATGCATGGATTAAAATTTGACACCAGTTAAATACACTTCACATAAGGAAAACAATAAAGATGCTTTCATTTCCTTTCATTTGCATTTTATTTCACTGAAAATTAAATATATGTAATAATACCAATGATATGATGTTTTTACTAACATAACCCTAAATCTCACTGAAATCCTGAAAATTCTTGCCAGAAAAACGAAAAAATGTGTGTCCAGTAAAGGGTTAAAAAAACGGCAGATTCTTCGCAATATGAGCATTAGGCCCAGTTGTAGACTTTAACATGCAAAATAATTAGCTTTAATCTACTTTATTTTGTGCACTTCATGTAACAAAACGGTACACTTACCCAGAGAATGAGCTATATATATATAAAAATTTATATTAATAATGCTATAATGCCAAATAGATCCTATTACATGTTAGCAAATTCTTCGACAACTCTACTGGGACAGAACATATGTTCAGAACTTTTTCATACTCTGAAGCATATAATCCTGATTTTTTCCAATGGACATCTTTGCCTGAAAAATTGAAATATCAACAACCAGAATAA
This sequence comes from Sinotaia quadrata, assembly GCA_028829895.1. Classification (NCBI taxonomy): domain Eukaryota; kingdom Metazoa; phylum Mollusca; class Gastropoda; order Architaenioglossa; family Viviparidae; genus Sinotaia; species Sinotaia quadrata. The sequence goes on from CM054181.1 coordinate 30,302,370, forward strand.
TGTGCAGCATCTGAAAGTTTATTTTAATCTAACAAGAATACTTAGTGCACCACAAAAAAAAAATATAGACTCTGACAAACATCTGAAATAGTTTTTTTCTGTCTCAAGAAATCTAAAGAGAAAGAGTATCAGGTTTGTATCAGAGTGTTCTCGAGGAACAATTTTTTTATTTCAAGTTTCCAGGAGTAGTATTTCAGAAAATAAATTTTACAAACATAAGAACTAAAAAATATTTTCAAAACTATAAAAAACAGAATTAAAATAAGAATAGAGAAGAAACACTTACAGCTGCAGAGGTAACCGAAGATTTAGAAAAAAGTCTGTCTGATTCTTTGAATTTTCTGTTTCGTTTATCAGCTTTGCTGATGAAATATAACAAAGAAATTAATTAACCTAAAATCACATGTCAATTTTTAAAATAGATTATTTTTCTGATCAATAACTAGCAAAAACAAAATAAAATGCACTACTTAAATATTTTTAAAACAAATCATCATAACATTGTGCCATCATCATATATCATATATGGGTAATAATGAATATTTTATCCTCTTTTCAAAAGACAGAAACTGGCATTAGTGCAATAGTAAAAGTAATAGTATACTTTTTATACTAACTGTACTGCACTATTCAATGATATCAATGCATACTGAGTAACCCCTTCTAATGAAAAGTGTGATATATGCATATCTGAAATGAAAATGCATTTCAGGAAATATTTTTCATATTATACATACTTTTCAGTAAGTGTGGCCTATCTGTTGTTATAATTTACATGCAAACTGGAGGAAAATGTGTAAGCACTTTATCAACAAGGATATTATTATTCTGAATGTCCAGCCCAAGTTTCTAGAGTAGGTACTGTTTATTCTGATCGCATTTGTCTATTCATGGCTATTGTGAATCTATTAATTAGTGAGTCTATATCTAAAATTCTAATAAACTTATAAAGCAAAATCATAATTATTAACAACTACACTTTAAAAAAAATAACTTCACTGTAACTAGAACACTTATAAGTTATTATATATATAGTAAATATACATATAGTTATAAGCATTTTTCAAATTAATTATTCAATGAGTACATAAATAATTTTTCTCTCAGTAGTCCTACTCCTAATGTCATGTTCTTACTGGGTAAAACATTTTTAAGTACAGTTTCAGAGATGATAATTTATTTATTCATTTCCATCTTTGTAAACAGAAATTGTATAATAAAATTAAAAATGTAAATTAAATAAATGATTAAACATAAATTATCTTTATATATTTAAAAAGAGCAGTTTACTGTCATTTTGATATCCGAACCAACTCTGTATGTTGTGTAATTTTAGAGTATGACAATTTGTTATTTTATTATTTCTGTAAACACTTGTGTCAGTCAAAAGTATAAAACTTTGCCCAGCCTCATGTAAATAAACATTTTAAAATATGAATAACAAGACAAATAAAATCTAGATAGACAAGGTGTATAGGAGAGTCTACTATATATGAATATGTCTGACAGTTATCCAAGCCACCTCAAAATACTAACGTGATATTTGCTAGAATACAAGACATAATGGGGTTGATCAGTTAGAACTTAAATTAAATGTATCTTTCATCCCTGTAATCTAAACTGGACAGTGGTCATGTTAACTGAGAATATGTGCCAGCCACCACAGACAAGCAAAATTCACACAGGATACCAGTTCTGAATGAGCAGAGGGAAGGGGATATTAGTTGGACCACAGGAAAGGCCAGTAAAAGCACAAACGAGTTAGAAATCGGAATTCGCTTGTCATTATAAACAAACGTAGGCAGAGATATAGGTAGTTTCACAGCAAAGACATTACAGGATGATAAACCTTTATATAGAGAAACCTAATGAACACTTCACTTAGCTTAGAACAAACCTTACTTCCTGTAAGAAGAAGCAAGTCTCAGCGTTTAGCCTGGTATATTATAGAAAAATTGTTTGAGTAAAAATGTCTAGAAAGACTCAACGGTACAAATATTTCTAAGGGAAGAATTCATTGTATTCCAACCAGATTACCTTTGATTCTTGGGCTTTGCAGAGTGAGAAAGGTACATGTGACTGAATTTTAAATCTTTGGTTAAAACTTTGTAACAATAATAGAATATTTTTTAGGATATTTATGTATCATTAATTCACATCTTTCCTTTGTTTCAGCTTAGCATCAATGTGCTCAGAGAACATTAATAGCCATTTACACTTGAATACTTTAAAATTAAATTGTAGTCAGCAGTATCTTATGCTGCATTATTAAATTAAGAATTGTTCAATCACCCATCTACCTGAATCAGTTGAAGTATTGGTTTCAAGACTTTGCTGGCTGTGCTCACAAGACAGAGGAGAGTGGAGCTTCATGTTAGATTTAAGTTGCCAGCCCTAAAGAATTTTGCATTTGACGCTGTGCACCATCATCATGCTGAACCCTCACTGGGACTCATGAGTTAAGTATCAGTATCCAAGCATTGAAAAGGAAAGGGCACTCTAACTTTAAAGAAAGGCATAATTCTACAGAGAAGGGGAAGATTTAGAAAGAACTGTGAAATTCAATAACTTCAGTCTAGAACAAACTTGAAGTGGCTGTTAATTCTCTGATTCAGATTAGGAAATCATATTTGTAACCTGTCATTGGAATTATTTTATAATTGTTATATGCAAAAACTTTATATATTCTTGTTAAATTTTCATCCAGTGTTGTGTCAATTTCCTTATCATTTTCATCTAGTATGACATCCATAGGTGTAATCATCATGTCTAACATCTATCCTGTGTCTGTCTTATCTGTTAGGAAATCATTCCTCTGGGGGCTTGTACAAGCTGCCGGAATTGATGACCTCAATTGTTGTCATGCCATAGATATTCATTATTTATAATATTTATGAGCGGTGTCAATAACTTGGTTGTAACTGATTTTTTCAGTTAAAATTTGTTGAAATGGTAATTTTCAACTTCAAATAATTTCCTCAATGTTGTTGCAATGCCTTCACCAAAAATAGGCATTAACTACTAAGCAAATAATTTGATAATATCAGCACTTATTCTATATCAGCTTATCAGGATGCATATTTTGAGCATAGAAAATTTGTACAATATTAAGTAAAAAAAAATGAGTGGGACTACCTGCTCTCTGATCATGAGAATCTAAACTAGGCCTACATTAAATGACTGAATAAATAAATTTGTTGCTTAATTACTCTAACAAGTAACATCAATTAAGAGCCAAATAATTAATTTCACATCAAAACTCTAGATTTTAGAAGCATTTGTATAGTTAAACTCTGTAATTAATTGCAACTCTGATTCAAAATGTAATTTAAATTTTACTTTGCTTTTCAAGATAGCAAATATTATAAAGATTTCTAATTGTATAGGTTTCTTTGTCTTGTAATCTCATCCAGTTATCATTTGCCTAACTTAGTAACTATATTATTGCAATACAATTTGTAATTTTATTACTCTGTAACTTGGCAAGAGAAATAATAATCAATGAATGTACTTACTTTGTGTTCGTGAGATAACGATCCCAACCTTTGATAATGTTTCCATAGAGCTGTGTATCTTCTAAATAGCTACCCTCAAAGGCATAAATCTGTCGCTCTAAATTGGCAAGAGTTTCCTGTGATTAAAATATTCTTAGTATTACAAAAGTACTGAAATGATGGTACAACATATTCAGATATTGCAATACTGTATTTGCAATGATGGAAATTATAGAAGAAAAGATAGTTTGAAGTACGAACTGTACTTGGTAACAGAGTAAAAGTTTTGGATCCAGTTTATGTGGAAACGAAGTGTTACAAAGAAAATTTATTCTTAAAAGTACTATTTCTTCACAAAAAAAAACCTGACTCTTTCAAGATGAAAGTGAGCTAGAATGTTCCTTTAATGTATATTATCACTTGTAAGAAAACCTTGATATTGTAAATTTGTTGGATTATTTATCACAAGGAAATGAAAGAAAATAGCAACATATAAGCATGTCACAAAAAGAGGCACCATTTTCATTTCAAAACGAATGTGTATTACAAAATTACAAAATAAATAAACACAAATTCATGCAGATATATATCGCTCACACATATTAATTCTGAATATACAGTATATAAACATGATATTTGAGTGATTTATTTTTAAAACAACACATTTAGATCTGGAGAATGACCCTTATGTTATTAATTTTTAGTAGATTTTTTTTTTAATTCTTTTAATTTTTATTGCAGTTTTGTTTTCTACTTTTTATTGTTCATTAATTTGAATATTTTTATTTTATTTTTAATTGCATCTTTATATTATGTTAAAAACTTTGTAGATTTAATTTTGATTATTTGTTAGAACTCTTTGTTTGTCTCTAATGGCTGCCACATTTAAAAAAAAAAAAATGTTTCACACATTTTTTAAAGACAATTTCTTGTATTTGTGCAGTAATTATTTTTAATAGAGCACATCCAATATTTCAGCTTGAGCTTGACCCAAAAGTAGAAATACAAGTTAAATAAGTTAGCGCCTGTGATGCTGTGGTTTTCTATAAAATTAAAAATGAACATTTAGTGTACTGTTCAGAATAAACATTAAGGTACAGCCAAGCGATGTGCTTCTGATATGTAATATTTTTGAAATCTTCTTGGACTAGAGTGATTATATACAGATACATGTACCTGTTGTACATTATCTTAGATCAGTGATTAATGAATTAAGATGAGGCCTTGGATATTGTATAAAATTAGATCGATCCAAGAAAAAGAATTTACCAAAAAAGTAAAATAAAACATGAGATTTTATATTTGAGATTACGAACTACTGTGTCTGCATGTAATTATTATTTTTAATTTTGGTCCCTTTAGATAACAGTATTTCCAAATATTATCATCTGTTACATTAGTAATACCTTAAACTAAGTTAAAGTATTGCTGCATTAAAATAAATGTGTTTTTATCATTGAAAGGTAGAGGTCATAAGAAAATTATTAGGCTAAATTATACAACATTACACTATTAAGTATTAGTATTACCTGTAAGTGAAATGGAAGAAATAAAAGAACATTTTAAAATAAAGAGCTTTGCTAATACAATGATATAATTTTATTGAAGTTTTGTTCCTTTTCTTTAGGAAAAAAGTATACATTTTATTTTACTGCATTCTTTCAAGTACTGTAACAAGTGTAAGTGTAAATATGCACCCATTAGCTGCTGTTCGCTGAAAATTATTGCAGTGCACTGCTTTACAGAATTTCAGAAAACAAAATGCTCAGTAAATTAATATTGCAAATACGGAGAAGTACAAGTTCATAAATTAGAGTACATAGGGCACATTCAAAAGCACATGGGATGCTGTCTCCGAAATCTAAAAAGTAAGAAAAAACAAAAACTCTCAGATGGTAAATCACTAGAACAGTAGAAGGTAAAGCCTAAAGGTAGTCTAAGAGACAAATAGACAGATAAAATATTTCGGAAAATATGTTTATATTAATTAATAATTTTGGTACAAAACCTAATAAATTCATCATAAAACTATTATTTTGTATTAAAACAAAAATGAGTATAGGCCTAGGCCTATATTCTGAAGCATCAACCACTTTTCATCAGTTTCGAAAATTTGAATAAAAATTTCCGGCATTTGAATTTGATGCAATTTTTGTTGTTGTTGTTTTTTTGGAGGGGAGACATTTTGCGGATTTCAGCTAGGTGTGCCACCTTAAATTTATGCAACAGAAAATGCGATTGCGTTAAACTAAAGGGATATAATCCAACTGTTTACAGACAATTGGTCACGACGATCTTCCGCCCCCTCCTCCAGTAACAATAATACAACCTTAATCCTGATTCATGTATAAAACTAGCTAAAGTCTCGTTTAATTTTACGTTAAATTTTCCTTTCAAAAATAGAAAACACACTAATAAAACTATAAGATAAAGCAGATTAAAATTATATTAAAATTAGCATAGATGTCCATTTGGCGCCTTAGGTCTAAACTATTCTGAAAGTGTAAACATTTTGATTACTCAAAAGTATTTAAATATTAAGAATGCTTATAAGGCATTAGTATCTTTGATTTGTGCATGGTTGAATAAAAGTGAACAAACCGCAATCTCTGCTCTCCGACGAACAAGTTCAATTAATTCAGCACGAGTATCTGGTGGTTGAGAACTCTTTGAGGTCGCCATTTTTACTAATAAACAGTTAATAAGCATTTGTCAGTTGGTGAGAGTTATCGTTCATCATATAATCTCGCAAAACGAACTAAATGTCCCTACCATTCTTCCAAACAAATGTATAAAATAAGCAGAGGAAAGTTTGTGGTGAAATATATAGCTATTTCACTATTAATAAAATATTAATCACCCCCTGATGTTCTGAAATAATAAGGTCATTTGGCTCCAGTCATAAATATTTAATATTTGACACTTCTGGTAATGGTATATGAATAGCTTCAGTTTTGTTGAGAAAAAATTAGCTTTTATTAAATTTATTCACCCTATGTATGGTACATATAGTCAGTGACAAGCAATTTATAAAAGATGCCTGGAAATAAAAAATATATAAGCAATGATAGCTCTTAAGTACTTGAATTTATTAAATATTTCCAATTTCTGATCACATATCATGATGTCATTGCCAATGACACATGTGTTGTCATCACTGCACTGATTTCCATACCAAAAGCAGTAGCTGTCCTGTCCAGTTTTTCCACCAATTGAGCTAGCTCCTCCTCATTTCCTGAAGGACATCGATGTCATCAGCAAAGCGTAAGTTCGTTATTATTCTGCCTCCAATACTGAGAGTTCATTCATGGTCTTCCAGAGCATCTGTCATGATTCTTTCAAGGAAGATGTTGAAGAGAATAGGCAAAAGTACGCAGCCTTGTCTGACTCCCACTGTTGTCCTGAACCAATCTCCTATTTTGCCTTTGAAGCAGACTGCGCTGGTGGCCTTGCTGCAAAGGCTTTCTATGACTTTGATCAGGTTGGTATTGATGTTGTACAGCTTCGTGGCGGACCGTAGGGCTGCATGCCACACCCTGTCAAACACCTTAAAATCTACACAGACATGATAAAGGTCTTGTTGGTGCTGAAGGTATTTCTCACATAGCAGTCTCAGATTAAAAATCTGTTCAGTTGTGCTTCACCCTGGTCTGAAGCCTGCCTGTTCTTTAGCTATGATTTCCTCTGCCTGCAACTTCAGTCTAATATGATCTTTAGTATGACTTTGCTTGGGTGGCATGTAAGACTTATCATTTGATAGTTCTGATATTGATGCAAATTGCCTTTTTTTCGGGAGTGTTATGAGTGACTAAGTACATGTTGTTGGCCATTCCCCTATCTGCCAGATCTTATTGCAGATTGTTATAGGGTGCTTATCATGGCTTTCCTCCCCCCCTTCTTGGACTAATTCTGCAGAGATGTTGTCTATTTCTGCTGCCTTTCCCTTTTTCAATGATTTCACTGTAGTCTCTACTTCTTCTCGGAAGATGGGGTAGTTGTCAGTGTTGGTCACTGGTGGGGTGTTGAGTATGTCTGGATCCCCTATATGTCTGTGGTTGTAAAGGTCTGAGCAGTATTCTGTCCATCTCGTTAGAATGTCTTGGTCTTCTGTACAACTCCCTCCACTATCTTGAATGGTGGAGGAGCGTCCTTGTTTTACACTGGTCAGGTCTTTCACCATTTGGTATGCTTTTTTGCTTTAAATTATTTTCTATATCTTTACACTGGTCTTCAATACATGTCTCCTTTGCCTTTTTCATGCTTTTCTTGATAATCTGATTAATTTTCAAGTATTGTTTTGATCCTTCTACTTCTGATTTCATCTTTTTAGCTCTCGACGCTTGTCACACGGATCAAGGATGTCAGCTGTAAACATTATCAGTCGCATAAAACAAATCCCTACTAGTCATGGACTTAAATCCAATGTTAAAATAATCCTGTGGATTAATAATTACAAAAATTCCATATAATTAAACTCAGGGCCGCTGAAAGTCTGGGACCCGGTACAAAGAAGGTGTGTGGGCCCTTGTACAAAGTTGAACACACATGTATGTGTGTATAATGTATATTTTCCCCTTCGTGGGCACCATTTGAGCTCCATGGGCCCTGGAACAATGTTCCGGTTGCACCCCCCGTCTCCTCAAGCCTGATTAGACTACTTAAGTACGTAAGAAGGTTAAGATTAAAAAGAAGACCAAAGCAAAATGAAAATTCATTTGCAAATGTCCAATATGTAGCAAACAAACTATCTGTAAAAGAAATCTCAATTTTTAATCAGTTGCAAAGTACAAAGTTTGGTTTGTTGATTGTTTTCTTCGTTGGTGTTTCTTTGGGCTCTTCTTACATGCTGCAGTGGTCTTTTCCTTATGTTCTTTTGTCTTGTGTTTTCTTTCTGCTCTTCTTACATGCTGCAGTGGTCTTTTCCTTATGTTCTTTTGTCTTGTGTTTTATTTCTGCTCTTCTTACATGCTGCAGTGGTCTTTTCCTTATATTCTTTTGTCTTGTGTTTTATTTCTGCTCTTCTGTCTGGTAGGTTTTTTCTGTTCTTCTGTCTTGCATGTTCTTTATGTTTTTCTGTCTTTGTGTATTCTTTCTGTTCTTCTGTCTTTTGTGTTCTTTCTCTTAGTGGAGTGTTTGGGTCAGTTGTCGTCTCTGTGTTTTTTCCTTGCTCTGTTCTATGGAGTAGCTTTTCTTCCAATGGCATTTGGGTATGCGGCAAATCTGTTAAAGGTGAAAGAGGTAGAGGAAGATTAAGTGCCTTAGTATAATTTTCCAATGCTATAACTATTTCAAATAACATTGTTTTAGTCGTGGGTTTTCTGTTGGTTGTTCTTTTGAAGTTCGTTTTGCTTGTCCTTTGTAGTACATTTGGCCATCTGTGTTGGCGTCACTAGACTTCTGGTCACCTGGGTATTTTGTGATTCAGTCTGTGGTCTGTGTGACATGAAGGTTTAAGAATTATGTTAGGAAGGACTTAAAACCCTAACGTGACTTACCACACGTCCACTCACACCTCAGCAGTGTCGGGTGTTACAAGTATTTGACAGTTAAAGGATACTTTGAACATTAAAAATCACAAACACGGCTAAGAGACCCCCATTCCTGACCTGGCATAAAGACGAAGACAATTTTTTTTAAAAAATAGGCAAATACTTATAAACTTAAGGATGAATGAAAACTTGATAGAAAATAGTAATAGTGGCAGAAAGAATTATAATGTTAAATCATGATGATGCGAGTGCATCTTGAGTGTTCAATATTTGCTCAGAGTCCACTGGTTACAGGGTGAGGGGTTTTTTTTCCTTTAAACTTCCCAGCTACGACAGCGTAGACTGGCAGTGAGGCAGTTTCCGCATCAACCTAGTCAGTTAGACATGTAGTGCAGGCTGTGGACTTTACGTCCATTTGCATCTGTCGAAGAACCACTTTAGCCAGCAGATCTATTGAGTTGCTCTTGCAGGTCCTGGCATAACAATAGAGTGCCAATAGAATGCGAATAGAGTATAAAGAGTGCCAATTTTAATACAAAAAATCATTACTAAATTTTTGGTGGACATTCCTAGTGAATCTGTTCATAAAATTGTTATGTTGTATTTATTATGATGTGTGCGTGTATCGGGTTAATAAGTACTGTTGCAGGAAACTTGAGACTTGAATATAAAAAAGAATGGAGTTAGAGATAAATAAACCGGAAACTTAGTGTTTGTTCCTCAATATATCTTACAGGGAAGAAGCAGCCTTTCTTGGTTTTACTAGATCTCCCAGTTTACTGATTTATAAACCGATATGACCGTAGTAGACCTGAGAAATATCTACCCCAAGTGTGTAAGTGTAAGGATACACTGCACTATGTTGATGTATGGTGACAAAGTATGCTCGACTACATCGTAGAATTTCTGGTACAAGGAAGTTACTGGAAATTACTACATTGTTGGCTTGAGGGAACTAATGTGGTGAAGGGTCACCCAGATTGATCTCGAGAGAACATTTTACAACATGCTAGAGGACACGTGAAACTGACAATTCTATTGTGAATAATAAGCTTGTGACATTGTTACAAAAGTGTGCAAGAATATTGTGGGATGTGTATTTGCCAGCACTTTTGTTTATGTTGCATGAAGTACCACAAGATTCGACTAATTGTTTGCCTTTCGAACTCTTATATGGTAGAATTGTTATGGGACCCATGTCTATATTACAAGAATATTGGAAAGAAAGCAGAATCTGTAAAAAGTACATATCAACATATGATAGAACTTGCAAACCATATTGATACTTCCTGTCAGATAGGAGCTGAGAATAAAGTATAATTGGACAAGCACATCTGTACAACTGCAAAATGTAAGTGTGTAAACATTGAAGTGAGTACGTGAGTGTTGTTACTCTACACTGAAACAAATTAGATGTATCATGGCAAGGACCCTAGGAAGTTGTCAAGGAACTGAACGGGTGCAATTTCCAAATTCAGATCAGATCTAAAGTGAAAATGTTTCATGCTAATTTGATGAAAGCATATAAAGAACACCCGGATAACATGGTCAATACTATTATAATAGGGGATGATGCTGAATCCATACCACACCCAGGTTTAACTTATGTTGAAGCTGTTAATGATGTTATTTTAAATCTAGAACTCTAAGACTTTGATGCTCAACAATCATGGAGCATGATAAAAGAAATTCATTACGTTCTTACTAATAAACCTGGAAAAACAAGTCTAAGGGATCATAATCCGATCAACATGAAACTATGTGTTTTACCTACGCTAAATGGGATGCTGTAAAATAGGAAATCAACTCTATGTTAGCCTTAGATATGGTTGAAAAGGCAGAGTCATTGTATAGCTCTCCCATAGTCCTAGTTAAAAAGAAGGATGGCAAGCACGATTTTGTGTGGACTATAGACATCTGAACACATTGAATTTTTTCCAGCTGAACCAATGCTTTAACCAGAGCACCTTTTCGCTCTGCTCAGTGTCACAGAAATCGGGCAGTGGACTCACCAGAAATATTTTTTTTTGGAGGGGGGGGGGGTTGCGCGAGATCTTTCCTCTGTCTTATTTCGATTTTCCGGCCACGGCCACCCGACCCTCGCATAATTACAGTTAATATTTTCTAAATACTAGTTTGAAAAAAACACAACTAACAAACTCAAACCATATTTCATCATAGTGGCTTGTAATTGGAAACCTACATTGTCATTTTTATTAGTAAATCTGTTTATTAAATATGCATTTGAAACTAAAGTTCATATCATAAGTTTTGCACATTGGCATGTGTGCAGTTTCATCCTCACTCGTTTCACTTTTGTAATATTTTTGAGTAAAGAAATGGCTGATAAAAGAGTTGTTATTTCTTGCAATGGCATGCATACACAACTTATCACACATAAATATTTTACAGTAATTTATTGTCATTTTATGCTGAGACCATTTTCTCCATACTTTTATTAAACTATTAAATTTGTAGCACAAACTTCTTGCATGAATACACAAATGCTTGTATTCTTGGACAGTGTCTAATTTCACCACAAATTCATTGTGACTGTTCTTATTATTACTGTTTACAGTAAGTTATATAATCCTAGCTCATTAGATACATGCAATATAATTAAATTAGAGAAAATGGCATAATAGATACTTTTCACACTGTATATGTACACCTACTGACTGCATAATGAAATACCTGAGTACAACACCAACTCTCTCTCACAAGAATGTTTACTTCAGAATTAATGTAAATGAAAACAATACAATCAACATTTTTTGTCTTAAAAAATTTAATCAGCCATATAATGTATTAGTACTATAGAATTAATGTAGTTGAATGCAAAGTTAATCTGACTTACAATTTATAAGTTCTGTAAAGTTAGTGCAATTAAATTCAGTACCAATAATCCCTATTGCAATATATAAATACACTGTACTGTACTTCATAATTAGTGTACTTGACTGAAAATCCTCTTTTACAAAATATAAACACTGGAAAATTAGTGCAGTCAAATACAAAACGATCCCTTATACAATGTACAAGTACCAAAAATAGTGTAGATAAATGCAAAATGCAAAATCACAATACACATGTACTACAAAATTAACATATCTGAGTGCACTATACAACAACCTAACAAGGCACAAGTGATAGCACAACCCTCTTAGAAAGGCATATATTTAATGAAATAACTGGGGGGGGGGGGGGAATAAAAATCACTTATTTATGAGTCTGTAAGGAGAACAAACAAGGTATTAATTAAAATCAATTCAGAAACAACAGACTATATTTATAAATTTAATAAACACCAAAATGACATTTTAAATAAAATACAGGGAATATATGTACACCGCAATATTTTTTTTTTACTGCTATTCTTCACACTAGAGTCAGCCAAAGATTTGTGTATGAGAGAGTAGCTCTCATTTGTTTCACAGTGTCAAGAATTGATTATTATCTGATTCATCATATTATTTATTGTCAAATGTTCAAACATTGCTGTTTGATTATTCTTAAAGTTTTCCAAATCTAGACCATCACATCACTACTAGTCAACTGCACAAACTACACCCAACTTTCCAGTTCACTAGAGAATTCAGGTAAAGACCTGTCTGCCTTTATTTAAAAGTAGCCACTCCAAGTACAGTCTTAGTCTTTGCAATTTTTTCTTAAACTGGTGCCTGAGCTTACCCAATTATAACAGCCCAGCTCTTTGGAATATTTTTCCTTTTAATCAGATCTGCCACCTGGCATGAATCGTTTCATGAGCTTAAATAATGTCACACCTTAGAATCTTTCAAGAGAACTTTAGAATGTATACTTTCCATCAGCATTTAACATATCAAATCAAAAAAGATATAATATTGGTGAGGGGTGGGAGAGAATAAACAACGAAAAAAAATTAGAAGATCAATTTAATGTGTTCATTTAAACTATAAATATACTTTACAATGACTTGTTTTTCTGATCTGAACATAGATGAGGTATTCACTTTTGTTATAAATAATCAAGAGAGCCCTTCCACAAAGAAGAAACAACAATAATAGTATTTACAACATTTGCATTTGGAGAAAGGGAAACAAATGAAACTCACTACTGAACAGGCTTCTATTTTCAACTGACCAGTTCAAAGCTAGCTAAATGCCTCCAGTATGTTTCCTACTCATAGAGAGTGAAATGCAAGCATATAATTTCTGTTCTTATTTTTTTGTTGTGGGGTATGCTTATACTGAGTTGCATTTATGTAAAATGTCTGTCCAAGAAACGTGTATTAAATCCAGTTAGTTTAAACATTTAAGTCCTATTACTACTGATACCAACTTCTACAGAAGATCCCATTCTTTTTATGTCAAATTGATCAGTCCATGTAGGTATGAATCAAATCAGCCAATGTGCCTTTCTGGAAAAAGCTGTGGCATTTTCCCTTGTCAATGCCTGTTCCATGATGGCATCTAATTGCTTTTTAACACTTTCAGAAGATATTAACTAAAAGGTCTGTCAAAAACAAATTTCTCCATCATATCCAAAGCCCATTCTGGTTGGTCATATGGCACCATGTGACCGCTATTTCGAATGATCACCTAGAAAATGGAAACAAAATATTCATCATTATTATTCTGAATAAACTTTCGTCTTTTCAAGCAATTATTATAATACAAATATTCTTTTTCTAGTCTGATTATTTCAATAATGAGTATAATAAATACACACACACACACCAATGTGCTTCTAATAGAATTTAGTGTTCAGTAAGTTTTCTAAATTTTCTAAATTTAACTAAAGCCAATAACCTGCCCATGCTTGAGCAACACAGACTACTGGTAAAACCCTCAAAAGTCCATGCTGGCTTTAGAGAAATAGAATTTCTAGGACATATTGAACAGGGTAGATCAGCCCAAATCTAGACAACTGCCTCCATACATGACATGGCTGTACCAATAACAAAAAAAGCAGATCAGGGCAGTCTTGGGATTAATAGGCTACTATAGAAAGTTTGTCCCCCTATTTAGTATGCTTATAAAACCATTGACTGATTTAATAGAATAAAGAACCCACTAAGGTACAATGGACTGATGCGTGTAATGCCGCTTTTGAAAAGGTAGAAGAAATCCTAACCTGTAAACCAGTTCTGCAATTACCTAATTTTGACAAGGGTTTCATAGTGAGCACTGATGCTCAGACATAGGCCTTGGTGCTGTGCTCTTACAGCAAACAGGAGATGAATACCTTCTGATAGCATAAGCATTGAAGAAATTGCCAGATCACAGAACTTGTTATTCTGCCAATGAAAAATAATGCCTTGCTAATGCATGGGTGCTGAAGAAATTTTGTACCTACTTGTATTCTAAATCATTTTACAGTGCAATCATAGGCCTTTGACGTACTTGTACAGTAGCGCATATGACAATGTCAGGCTTACAAGATGGACTCTTTGCAAGAGTACAGTTTTATTATTATCTTAGTAAGAGTAAACATAGACATTCAAGAATATAGCAGAGCATCAGAGTTTCCAGTGGCAGGAACACTTGCTGAGTGCGGGCATTTTGACACTATGACATTGTTGTAAAAGCAAGTGAAAGACTGTCAAGCAGTGTCTAATCCAGGTCATGTAAATTTAACTCTAATAACTCCATTTCTATTCTATGATTTGATTAACCTGCAATTTGTATTAACTCTGTTGCTGAGCTGTAATTTTATTATTGTATATATGTAGTGAGAAACTGTGTAAACTATAATTATCCAAATGTGGGTTTGTGGAATACTGATGTCAAGTTATCTATTTCATTGTAATTGTCATATGTATATTTAAATAATTGTTGTTCAATTTAATGACCTTCTTGTGCATATTGATATTAATAATCTTATGTTAGAGAAGAAGTTGGGTTGATGGGGGCTTGCTAAAAATAGATTACAGATGGATTTATCTTCTCCTTTAGTAAGAAGTTTTCTATTCACGGAAACATTATGTGACTGTAAATGTTGTGTTATGTTGTGGAATAGAGAAAATGTATACAATGACAAAATATCCACCAAGTGAGAGATGAGTGTTGTCTGTTGGAGGATCATTAATAAAATTAACTGAAATAAGTTATGAAAGATTAATTAATAATAATAATCATTTCATTAACTATCTGGCATGTCCTGTGACTTATAGTCATTCTGGTAAAATATTTCTATGGACACTAAGAGAAATGAAGCCAAGAGTGATTGCTATCTGAAGTCCTACCCGTGTAAAGTTTTTAATCTTGGTGAAGTATCCTGCCAATTCACCATTCACGCGCCACTGGGATCTGCTGCTATTCTTGTATTCGGCCTGACCAGACCATGGCACCACCTCCAGGAATGCCTCAGACATAGGGACACTTACAATTATATCCAGATTCCCTGAGTAGTGCAGGACCTGCGGACATCATCAGTATAGTACTTCATTATGCACACTACTCAAACATTCTATAAACACATTATTTACCACACTGCATCTGTCAAATTAATATTGACTTCATTCACTGCAGCACTATGGGACTATTTATAAGTTCTATGATCCACAAGGATTTTAATTATTTGTCAGTAGAAGTGATGGCAAACTAACAGTGGTAGAAGTAATAGTAGAGGTAATTATAGGCAAAAAACAATATTTAGAAGAAGTAAGAGTAAAGGTAGTTACAGTAACAGGCAAAAGTAGTAGTGGCGGTAGTAAAGTAGTTATAGTAATAAGTAGAAACAGAAGTTAGAAGCAGTAATAGTAGAGATAATTACAATAATAGGTTGAAGTAGTAGTGGTAGTGGTTGTAACAGTAAAAGTTATAGTAACTGTAGTGATTGCATTAGGCAGAAGTAGTAGTGGTAAAGGGAGTTATACTAAAAGGTAGAAAGAAGTAGTGGTAGTTACAATAGTAGTCAGAAGTAGTAGTAGTAGTTATAGTAGAAGTAGTTGTAGTAATAGTCAGAAATAGTAGTACTTATAGTAGAAGTAGTTATAGTAATAGGAAAAAGTAGTAATTAGAAGTAGATGTAGTTATAATACAAGTAGTTATAGAAATAGGCAGAAGTAGTAGTTAGAAGTAAAAAAGCAGAAGTAGTAGTAATAGAAGTAGTAGTAGTTATAGTAGAGGTAGTTATATTGATAGGTCGAAATAGTAGTAGTAATAGAAGTAGTAGTAGTTATAGTAGAGGTAGTTATATTGATAGGTCGAAATAGTAGTAGTAATAGAAGTTATATTAGCGGTAGTTATAGCAATAGGCAGAAGTAGTAGTTATAATAGCAGTAGTAGAATTAATAATTAGAGGAATAGAACAAGTAATAGTAATAAGAGTAAGGGGAATTTGAAGTAGTTGGAATGGGCTGACGAAGTTGTAATTTTGTCAATGTCTTAACTATACAGATATGCATTTCCAAAGAAGTAATAGTCATAGTTGCAGTTGTGGTACTTGTCAGTTAGATGTAGTAGTATTAGAAGTGGTATAAAGTGTAATAGTAATAATAATGAGAAGAAATTGCATAAATGTCTGAACTATACATATGATATTTCCAAAATAAGTACTAGTAGTTAGTCGTAGTTGTAATACTTATCATTTACAAGTAGAAGTAGCTGGTCATGGTTTTAGTAATGTACTTATCATTTACAAGTAGTTAGTCGTAGTTGTAGTACATGTACTTATTAGAAGTAGTTAGTCGTAGTTGTATTACCTTTACCTATCATTTATAAGTAGAAGTAGTTAGTCATAGTTGTAGTACATTAAACTATCATTTATAAGTAGAAGTAATTAGTCATAGTAGTACTTATCATTTAGAGGTAGAAGTAATTAGTCGTAGTTGTAGTACTTATCATTTATAAGTAGAAGTAGCTAGCTGTAGTACTTATTTAGAAATAATAGTAGTCAGACGTAGTTGAAATTGTGGTACTTTTCTGTTAAGCAGTAGCGTCAAACCTGAAACTTGATTAATGACTTTGAAATGCCAGTACCGCCGCTAACTTTTTCTTTCTGGAACTGAATATCAGCACATATTATATTAATACTGCTTATTCTATTTTCTTGTTATTACATCCATAACTCTCACCATGAGAGGTCTTTACTTTACACACCTTATAATTATCCATTAAGAAGCCATTTTCTCGGTTTGTGTTCACCATGATGTCATAGCGCAAGGCGTTCCTCACGTCTTCATGATACATGAAATCGTTGGCACCAACCACAGTTCTAATGAGACCGACATGCAATGCAATGCGCACGGAATTGAAATCCATCCACGTACACAGAGCAAGATGACTGCTTATAGAAAGAGTATACTGGAACAGAAAAAAACCCCAACAGTTAATGATGCTGTCACCACAAACTCAAGAGATCTCGTAGTAGTTTTGAGAATTTGGGGGTGTCCGTATACTAATTTGTCTTTTCAGCATAAGAATAATTTTATATTGTACGCATTATAAAGTGGTTTACTTATTAAGTAACAAGAAGTATTTAACGATTAACAGAAAACCCTGGAAGTCATTGGCGGACACAGTTTTAACAAACAGAACTCTCAATCACCATGACTCACAGGCATAAAAAAAAAACACAAAGAAGTGCATCAGTCTGATCTTTGAGCTGACTGAGAAGTGAGATACTTTGTCAATAATGGTTTGTTGGCTACCTTCACAAAGTCTTTAAACTGGTAGTGTAGCTGACAATATAGTGGATTTTAAAAAAACGAGCAACACAGATGATGTAACTAATGTAATAGGCGAGTCATGTAAAAGAAACGAAAAATAAGTGACTGTTCCAGAAGTACATGTAGGACCCATTGTGTTTAGGGAGTGGGAAATATTTTTTTTTATCATCTAGCACATGTAGGATCCACTGTGCTTGAATAGTGAGACAGTTTTAATCAATTAGTACATGTATAATCCACTGTGCTTTAAGAGTGAGACAGTTTTAATCAGTTAGTACATGTATAATCCACTGTGCTTTAAGAGTGAGACATTTTTTATCAGCCAAATCTCTATTGGAAGAGAGGGGTGGGGGATTTTATGAACGAGTATGTGATAAAGACTGTGTTTCAGAGGGCGAGATTTTATCACAGACATTTCTTGCTTTTGAATTAGGAAAGCATAGCTCTAGCCTATCAACAGGACGTGACTTGTTTGTAATAAGTAACAAACAAGTAATAGTAAAAATAGAGCAGTAACAGACATGTTATCTAAGCAATAATAAATATAAATAATAGTAACAGTCGTTTCTTATAATAATAGTAACCTTAAGTAACAGACATGTTATCTTAGTAAGATTAAACATAGACAAAAGAATTCAACTTAAGCATGATTTTATTATCAAAATAAACGAACATTAAACTAATTTAAGTACCAACGTTAAAATATATTTTGTCAAGAATTCCCTCCCTTATACGATGAAAGGGAAATGTCAATAACCGCAACACAAATATCAATATTTCAAATAAAATTAAATTTTACATTATGTAGAGACTAAGTACAAATAAAACAAATAAATTTGCAAAAGGTAAAAACGTGAAACCTCATCGCCCATAATATGGTCTGTTGGCACTACTCCGGTTAGGGTGTAAGTTTCTCGAAATAACACTTCCTGAAAAAAAGAAAATATAAACAAACTAATTAACGAAAGCGCTCGTGAGAGGAAAATGAAAGTAAACAAATATTCTGATATTTACACATGTATTCACTTTTATTTCAATAATTTGATTCCAAAACTACAAAACTGGAAAGTACATATTTATATATTTGGAAATTTTAGATAGATAGATAGATAGATAGACAGACAGACAGACAGATAGATAGATAGATACATAGATAGATAGATATAAGTGTGGGTGGATGAAAGGATGGAGGATAAGGAGAGGGGTTGACAGACAAAGAGATATATCAGTTAATATATTTACTTGCTTTATACAATACTTACAGTTTTTACAATACAAATATAAGTAATTACTTACTTTATACTGCACTTACAGTTTATACAATACAGATACGGGAAGCACATACTTGTAAATCGCTGCACTTACAAACCATTATTTAACTCTGTTTATCTTTCCGTTTGGCTATTAACTGCAGACCCAGTTTCGTTTATCATAAACTTGATTTTCATAATATTTAATCGTGCGGCTATCACCTTTCTATTCGTTACGTTTACATTTTCACTGCAATACAGACATTATATATACTTTTCTTTTATTAAATTGAAATCTACCCTCTCTGAAAGTAGATGAACAAGCTATAATCATGTCTGCCATTCACGGTTTCAATTTAGTCTTAGCGTGCTTTCTGGCCGTGAATTCAACAAAGGAAAGGGTAGGCTCAGGGCCATCTTAATAGCATTATAGGCTCGGGCAAAGCAGTACATTGGATCCCGACCTACACATCCACTCACAGCAAGTCACAACATACATAGATTAGCATGGGACTTGTACGCTCGTGAGGCCCCGGGCAACTGCCGAGCCTGCCCATGCGTTAAGACGGCACTGGGTAGGCTGACTGTGTTACACTGACGGGGACTGACCACCAGTTACAGTCAGACTTCAGGCCGGGACAGATCTCTTCTCGATTGGAACTGGACTGTTGGAAATTGTTTGTTTTGTTGCTTAAGTAAAACTTTTTACAATTTCTTTGAGAAGTGGGGACTTTCCTAGGAAAAAATAAAAGCCAGAAGCACATACATAGTATTGAAAACTCCTTTTATACCCGCTGGAAGAGTTCGTGCTTGAAAACGTGACGTGTACTTAAGATTAGGGAAAATAATAATATATTATTGTTTTTATAATAAAAAAAAAACAAAAAGTTGGAACAATTAAAGTGTGTGTGTGTGTGTGTATGCGTGCGTGCGTGCGCGCGCGTGTGTGTGGATGTGACACCACACTAATAAGCCTATTTCTATCTATCCATCTTTATAAATATCGTCATAGCAACCCTTTTATCAATATTCTGTTAGCGTGTCACTAAACCTAATGCAGATTAAATGTTTTTAATAATTATTAAAAACATTTAGAAAGGAGACAGTGACTTCTGTTGTGACGTGACATCTGTTGTGAAAGCATTTCTGCTACAATAGTCTCTCACTCGTCACCAAATAAAGTAGAATTCAAAATTTCATCAAACAAACCTTATACAGCACATATCAGTGAATCTACGGCTATCATACTATAATTAGAAACCACGTTACTCAACCGGGTGCCGTGAGAGGTCGCTAGGAATAATCATCGTTGATATGGTAAAATTTTTTTATGCAGTAGTTCCCTGAGACCTGAAATTTTTTTCACGGGGTTCCCCCCAGAGTAAAAGGTTGAGAAAGGCTCATATTAACTAACCGGTGTGTTGGAACACATAACACTGAAAGCACTAGCTATTTGGTGTAAGCCAACTAAGTCCTTAAATATTCAAAAAAATTGGTTAGACTGATTTCCTGATGGCGAGTCTGTGCATTGTATATGACCATTTGTCGCTAGTGCATCATGGTCTGTTAGTTTGTTGTTTGCTAAATCACCCAAAGAAGTTTTTACAGTACACTGGATCGCGTCAATGCTACAATATACAAGTCAACAATAGCAACTAGGAAAGCAGAAATTCAAGATGTATATATATATATATAAAATCCCACAGATTCTGATATTTTATGTTATCTTTAATTTGTTGTTTGCTGGCGCACACACATAACGCGCACATACATAACGCACACACATCACGCGCACACACATAACGCACACACACATAACGCACACACATTACGCGCACACACATAACGCACACACATAACGCGCGCACACATAACGCGCACACACAATTTAAACTAAAGGAATCTTATGAAACACGTCTTCATTATTCAGTGCAGTACGCTCATGTGTTTCTCACTTATGTCGACAACTTTTAATTTATTTTTTTTAATTTTTGTTTTTGCAAGTCGTCAGGAAACGAGTCAAAAGTGATGGCCTGTGGTTTGATGGACATAGCAAGTATAAGTTGTGAAAAGCAGGAATGAGAAAAGTTCGAATAAAGGCCAACGTATGGTCTTTGTTTAGCTGGCATGTACAACCCAGTGTAAGATTCTTGAATTACAAACAACCAAAATCTGGATCTCCAGAATCCACACTTACGAAAACATAAAAAAGGTCTTTGTTTTCCAAACTGCTCATCTGCTCTTTTAGCCTGCGCCTGTCTTTCTCTGACAACATGCCAACGTGGAACAGAAAGTCTGGAAATACAGGCAGCATCTGAGCAAAAAGATTCAAGCATGACTGAACTGAGGTTTCATACAGGGCAAAAATGACAGCGTGTGATTAAACAACAAAAACATAACACGAATAATTAAGGAAAATTGAACAATAATAGTTTAGCAGTAATAACACTATGTGCTTCAACAGCAAAATATGGCTCAATATCAATGGATAATAAATGCACCTCAACAGAAAAAGAAATGGATATTAATTTGTCCTATTCATTAATAATAAAACTATCCAACACATTTTTATACTTGAGTTTAGTTTGTCCTTGGATTCTCTGAATCTGTCTTATGTTTCCAGATATTCTTCCCAATGTAAAAGATACAATGGGCAATATACCATCAAAGCTTGACGTAACTAAATTTAGTTCTCAAGATGAGAGATGCAAGTATGATTATTATGTGCTTGTCTTGAAACTACCTTTTCTGTTAATGGCACCTCTTAACAAGTTACCAGTGGTAATGAGGCAGTTACTCCGAATGTCATTAACATCTGATATTTTTTATTCATTGTGGATCACTAAGATGGTAACATATGCATCTCGAATAACAAAAATAACTCAAAACTAGTGTGTACGTATGCGTGGAGGAATGTCACGTACCTCTAATGCTAAATATTTCCGTTGTAAAACAAATTAGACTTGATTAATATTTACCGTTATATTCGGCTTCATCTTGTAATAAAATAAACTCGTAGTCTAGTAATCCCATCCTTACCACGTGACCAAGCTTCCATTTGCTGTCCGTCAAATTTACAAGGCATTCATGTCATGATAATCGTATGAAACACTCATTTTCGTTTGTATCCCTTTAATAAGTGAAGCTAAATAAAACATATATACTAGTTTCAACTGGTTTCATTCAAAAGCCTACCGTTTGTGGATCACAGAAGCCAGCTCCAAGATAGATGCCCTTGAAATTGATACGCAGTTCTGGCGGCTCACTGTCGTGATTGCGCTCATGAATGTAGTACCCGAGCGAAGGAACGTATTTTCCCGCATAGGACTGGAAGTCAGAAGTCAACAAAAACTATTTTAACGTGACACCAGATAATATTTTTCCTATGTAGAACTGATACAGTTTTTAGTAAAAGACATAAACATATGGAACGGATAAAGACTTCGATATAAGACAATATAGCAATATCCAGAAACTTTCATTTGGAAGTGCGTATGGGAAAATGTGTGGCTGTGAAGCTAATTAATACAAATGTAGAAAACCAAAAGTTTGGTTAAAGATTAAAGCATTTTTTATTAAAAAAAAAAAAAAGAAAGTTGTTGGGAGATTTCAGATGAATCTGTATCTTTTACGATTACTCTTACTTAGCATGACGTCATCATAAAAGAAAACTCTGGATAAAATGTAGAGTGGACAATAGTAAGGAATATGCCCAGAGAGGTGTCACAGTACATATGCTAGTACACTTTCCTGCCCTTTAGTGACGTATATATTACTAGCAGTAGACATACCTGCCCTTAAGTGACGTGCTAACAGTAGACTTACCTGTCCTCCAACATACAGGTCATTTTTGCTGTACTGAGGGAAGGTTTTAAGAAACTGCATCAGCACACTAGGAAAAAAAATGTCATTTAATTTTATTTGAGCATTATATCGGCTTGCTTTCCATAAGTAACACTTTTTAAAGCAACGATAACAGTGACCATTTGAAGTCAGAGTCATTTAATTAATAACTACACACTAATTAGAAAAACACACACATTTACTGAACTTGCATTCAGACACCAGATAATTGCATAGTAGTCAATAATAAAGCTGCAAGCTGATAATTGATACTTACATATTTACTGCTTAAGCTGTAATCAAATAACTAATCTTTATACAGCTACTGATTAAGCAGAAATCAAACAACTGATACATCTCATAATACATGGCTACTGATTAAAGATTACAGGACGACATTTATATTTATTAAGTTTTATTGTTTTCTTTCAATATTTGTAAAACATTTATGACTGTTAGTAGTTGGTGCTTTATTTTAACGCCACCCCCACCCCCCCAAAAAAAAAAAAAAAGAAAAGAAAAAAGAAAAGAAATTAATTTAAAGAACTTTTGATCATAACCCCCAAACGGGATGTACACTTTCTTTCTCAGCAATTCACACACACACACACACACACACACACCTTTACTGTTATTGATACAGGTTTTAAATGGAAACATGAGTGTGTAGGTGTCATAAACTTCTTCAAAAACCCTGTTGGTTTGATCCTGACTACTTAGATAAGATGATGCCAGCTGCAATTTTCCAGTGGAGCCAGTCTTCAGCGTCCCGATAGATAGTGTCTGACGTCATAAATTATTGGGTAGGCTAGAGAACATGGATTTTGAAGGGATGCCAGCTTGGTTGTGTGGAAATTCAAATTTAAAACGAAAATAACAGTTGGAGAATATGAATTTTACTTGTTGTTTAATAGTTTTAATGAGTAATAAAATGTTGTGCAGCTTTGTGGTAATATTTCAGCTATGGTCACGTGTTTAATATTTATTGCTCGTTGATATTTAACAGTATACATTTTCATGTTTAATAGTATGAATAGTTATCCGGTACTCTTTCAGCTATGGTCTCAAATGTTATTTATATTTACTGCATAGTTGCTGTGTAATAATTGTAATGTTTAATAAAACACGTAGCTTTCTGTTAATATTTGTGCTTGGGTCACACAGTTAATTTTTAAATACTGCATAAAATTAATTGCCTACCTTTCTTCATGATAATCCTTATCTCAAGACCGACGTTTCAAATGTCAGAATGAGTGCCCATTTTTGTACTGAACTAAAACACTGAATACACTCTATTCGTATGAATGTACGGGCTCCTATGAGAGCAAACACACGCGGGCTGCATGTCCATCGCATTTACAGCAGTTGATATATACACACTCTTTGTTATTTCGTTCAGTAAAATTAATAAAGAATCTCATAATCCTGGAAATGCAAGAATAATGTTTCCATCAAACGAAAGATAGAATTGTTTAAGAAAATGATACGACAGCGGCTCTGCAAACTAGAACACAGACTTGAACCGATAATACTTTACGTTATTAGCCGAAAAAGTTATTAAAGCTCCCCCACCCCGCCCCCGATTTCGAACACAACAAAGCTACATTCCGATCTAGTAACAAACTATATTTTTGTAATTAAGCAATCGACCTACAAAAATACTCTTGCTTAGTTTTGTTGTATACACTTCGTCTTGATATCTAAATTAGTGAAACGATGACTCTATGAGACATTTCATTTCCCAAAACGATGACTCTAGGAGACATTTCATTTCCCAAAACGATGACTCTAGGAGACATTTCATTTCCCAAAACGATGACTCTAGGAGACATTTCATTTCCCAAAACGATGACTGTCACAAAACGGGAGGCTCGTTACAAGCCGACCCGAGCTGAAGTTAGAGATGCAAGGGGTGAAGTCTATTTTTGGCCTGCTCCGGTGCACCTCCAAGAAAAGCCCGTGACGTGTGCCAGTACTACGTCGCGTCAAGTTGTTACATAGACACACATGACATACTCCATTGATGTTTGGGTGGGGCCCACTTTATTAATGTCATGCCAAGGAACGTTTTATTGGCGGTGTGTGTTGTGAGTGTGTATCATAAATGTGAATAAATGGACGAACAGACGAACGGTGCAAAACAATAGTACAAATTCTTTCGTCCCTCTCAAAAACTATGAATAACAAGAGAGTTGAAAGATGTTTAAATCAGGTTATTTATTTCCCGATTTAAAAAGGGGCACTACTCTTTCGCACAGTGATTAATCATTCATTCAACTTTCCAATGTCATGCACTCTTTGGGAAATAAGGGGAGATGAAAATGATGAAATTCAAAATATAAAATAAAGATTTATTACACAATTCTTATGCGGCAAATGGGACCGCTTTAACAATAGTTGACATATAGAATAAGCATTACTTTTAACATTAAAGTTCTTATTTTGCAAACGATATAATAATGTTCATTTTCTTTGAGTCCTAGGGTTAAGTATGTGCGCGTTAGCCGTGCTAATTATTACTCACTATTAATGTCAGAGTTCCAAGGAGACGACGTAAGCTCACACGTCACTTATAAGCGGCACTTCAAAGTGAAGATAGGACGCAATGGAGGCGTCGCATTACAGGTGAAGATTCTGCAGAATCTAGGCACCACTTTCAGATTATCACTGGGGAGAAATCTGAAATTTAACTGACTGTTGTCAGTCTCGATAATTGTCGCTGTTTGTTGGTTGTCGTGGAAACGGACCCCCCAACGACGTTTAGCATTATCGGGTAGAGTCGTCCAGTGGGATGTGTCGTCGCATTACATTGAGTGTAGAAATCCGGATATGTATCTCCGACGCTAGCCTCTCAATTTGCGGGATAGACTGCCAAAACGAACTCAGACAGGGGGAAGAACAAGTTGGTCCCTCGTGTCGTTAACTGCATACAACCAGCGTCGCATGCATCGGGTTTTTCTTTGACAGCGAACTTTCCACTTTGCCAACAATTATACTGAGTAATTTTGCCTCGTTACTCAATATATGGCATCAGACGGATGGAAAACGGATGGAAAGAGATTTTTGCAGCTTTCCTTTATGAAATCTCTGTACATGAGATAATTCATACGTGAAGTTAGACTGGCTTCAGACGAATCGACGTTTTCAACATTGAGAATAAAGTCTTTCTTTGCCTCTTATATAGCTTTCACTGAAGGTTTCCAAAACTTCCAGAAGCTATGTCCTGTGACATGATTTTTGCCTTGGATATATAGTGGTAATCGTGATGCACGCTTTTCTGTGGTCAATTCTAATGCGCACTTGGTCATTTCACTCGTCAACAACATGTGACGGTATTGCGCAGTTGTCCCAATTTATTTAATATACATATTCTTCATAAACTAATATATATATTCAATAGGATATATTAACACACACTGCGTCACGAACGTCTGTCTACTAAAGAGATCTTAGGTGACCGTTACTGGAATTTACATGCTACATACGAAAAATAACAAAACTCGGGTTACTTCAACTAGTTTTGTTAGCGGTTTATTTAAAATGAAATAAAATATAATTTCTGTCCCTCATTTCCTGTGACAACCCCCTTCTTAAAATTGATTGGAGCTCACAGAGTGGAAATCAAATAGGAACAAAAAAAATTTTATTTCACACGATAGTCCCCACAGGAATTATATGCGCATCTGTGGAGAGACTATCCTCTCTCTTGTTTATATCGCGGTTATGGCATGCCGGGATAATGCATCGGCACCCGAATTTTCTCGGCCCGCGATGTGTTCGACAACGAAGCTATACTCCTGTAGCAGGAGTGTCCATCTAGTTAGCCTAGCGTTATCGTACATGCTAGTGCGCAGATATGTCAGCGGCTTATGATCGCACTGCAGGATGAATGGTTTAGAGTACAGATATGCACTAAATTTCTTGAGTGCCCATACGATTGCTAAGCACTCTTTTTCAATCGTAGAATACCGTGTCTCACGATCTAACAGTTTCTTAGACGCGTATGCTACCGGTAGGTATTCGTCATCTGTCTCTTGGAGAAGTATGGCACCGAGGCCTTCGTCTGATGCGTCGGTCCTGACAATAAATCTTTTGTCAAAGTCTGGTAACTGTAGGACGGGTTTACTGGTCAAGATGTCCTTCACCTTTTCGAGGGCGGTGCTACACTCTGCCGTCCATCGTATTTTCGTGGGTTGTTTGTTTCCAGTTAAGTCCGTCAGTGGTTTAAGGAGCGTACTGAAGTTTGGGACAAATTTTCGGTAGTACCCCACTAGCCCCAAAACTGCCCTGACCTGTTTCTTTGTAGTCGGTAAGGTCATGTCACGAATGGCTGCAGTTAAGTCTAGATTAGGGCCTATTTGTCCGTCACTTATGATATGGCCAAGAAACTCAATTTCTCGAAAGCCCGCGCGTACTTTTGAGGGTTTCACGGTTAATCTATGGCGCTCAAGAATGTCAAGTAGACCACCCACTGAGGATAAATGTTGGTCCCATGTTCCTGTTGCTACCAGTATGTCATCAAAGAAATTCAATGCGTTAACGCTCTCTAACGGTAATTTTCGCATGAAGCGCGCAAATGTTGCGGGTGCGTTCGCTAGTCCGAACGGTAGTCGGCAAAACTGAAATAAGCCTAGCGGGGTTGGAAAGGCTGTTTTTGGTCTGTCGTCAATAGCAACTGACAGTTGCCAGTACCCTTTGCACATGTCAAACTTTGAAAAGTAATGTGCCTTGGTTAGTTTTGCGAATAATTCGTCCTGATTTGGGATAGGTTCCGCATCGAATTCAGTTATCTCATTTAACTGTCTGTAGTCCACACAAAAACGAAGCGTACCGTCTTTCTTTTTAACTAAGACGACCGGTGATGAATATGGGGAGATTGACTGTTCAATCACGCCCTGTTTTTGCATTTCACGCACCTGTTCTGCTATGTACTTTGTGCTCTCATATTTCTGTGGGTACTGCTTTAAGCGTATCGGTTTGTCACTTAAAAGTTTGATGCGGTGTTCAACCAAATCTGAGTGGCCCGGTTGGTCGGTGAATATGCGCGCGTGTCTGTGTAAGAGTTTTGACATTGCGTCGCGCTGTTCGACAGTTAAGTTCGAGTCAATCTCGACTTGATCGACTGTAACTGCCGAGTTAGGCGTGGTTTCGGCGGACATCATGTCTGTTCTGAAATTGGAGTCTTCCAATTGTATCAGTGCGACATTCACGTTTTGTATCTGTTCGTCGCTGCGTTCATAGTAACGCTTCAGCATATTTATGTGATAGATTTTCTGCTTATTTCCTATCTGTATGCTATAATCGTTCTGCTTCACACGCTTAATAACGCGGTAGGGTCCACGCCAGTGCATTTGCATGCGGTTGTTATGCGTGGGCCGCAAGAGTAACACGAGCTGACCTGGTTCGAGGTCACGTTCCACAGCAGTACGGTCAAAATTTCGCTTGTATCGGGGTTGTTTTTCGCGAATGTTTTCCTGTGCTAAGTGACATGTCTCGGTCAGACGTTGACGTAGTTCGGCTACGTACGTGTGAACATCTTTACCATCGGTCACAGTGTCTCCCTTGACCCATGTTTCTTTAATTAGCTTAAGGGGACCACGAGGTTGTCTGCCGTATAGTAGTTGGAACGGTGAATAGCCCGTACTCTCTTGTGGGAGCTCGCGATACGCGAAGAGTAATGGTGCTAGAAAACGTGGCCACTGGTCGGGTTGTTCCGAGGCCATTTTAATTAACATTTTCTTTATTGTACCGTTGAAACGTTCAACGGCACCATTAGACTGAGCGTGATATGGTGATGAGAACAACTGTTTACACGCTAGTAGACGCATTGTTTCAGCCATCATTGCTGAGGTGAATTGAGTGCCCTGGTCACTCAATATTTCTCGAGGTACACCCGTGCGAGAAAATACGTCTATTAAAGCGTCTGCGACTTCGATCGCTGTGATGCCCTTTAATGCGACTGCTTCTGGATATCGTGTTGCAAAATCCACGATTGTTAGGATATAGCGATATCCTCCTTCGGCCGCGGGAATGATTGGGCCAATAATGTCTACTGCGACTTTTAGGAATGGTTCCTCTACTGTTGGTACTATCTCGAGGGGAACTCGACTGACACGCCCTCGGTCGATATGTTGCTGACACTGCGTACATGTACGAACGTACGAGCGAACATCCCTACTCAGGCCTGGCCAAAAAAAGTCCTCACGAACTCGCTGCTCAGTGCGCCGTGCGCCCTGATGTCCAGACATGATTGAGTCGTGTGCAAAGCTAAGAATCAGCTGTCTGAGTGGTGTAGGGGTAAATAAACACGTGGTGCTTCTAGTATCATTTTCCTTATAGTCGGTGCGCCGAAACGCTAGTCCGTCCTTCAGGAAATACGTAATTGTCGCGTACTTGCTGGACGTAGTAGTGTTTTTCCGTGCCAGCTTTAGCATTGAGGACAAACTTTTGTCCTCCTGCTGCAGGTGACTGAGTTGACTTGGGGTCAACTGCGGAAATGTATTCTCGACTATCTTTAGAGCCGGGGGTCCTTGTTTACTACGTTCCCGTTGTGCTCTAGTGGTTACGGGGAGAACAGGATAGATGCCCTCAGTGTGTGTGTCACACTGCCCGGGCGATAGTATGAATCCGAACTGCATGTCTCTTATTACTGCGGCGGTGACTGTACCGGAAAATACGGATGACGTAACATGTACAGTGGCTCTTGGACATGTACTAAGGTGTCCCATAACACATCGAATGCGGACACTACCTCTTAGATACTGTTCAGGGCGTACAAGTTTAGCATTTATGCAGCTTATGGACGCGCCTGTATCGACCAGTATTTTGACTCTTTGTCCGTTTACTGTAGCCTGTTGGGTCTTTAGAGTTGCACCTGTGGTGCATACTTTTACATCACGTGGACTGGGACAGTTCTGAGAACTATGCCCCTTCCCTTTGCAAGTGTAACATGTCATAGGTGGGGAGTCACGTGTGTGACGTCGTACGTCTTGTGACTTAGTATATGTCCGCTGTACCGGTTCGGGTTTTTCCGATTTCGTCATTGGTCGGTTCGGTTTCGGTGTATACTTCTGCCGATTTGTAGGAGGAGGGCGTGGTGCGCTCCTCGTAATTACCGGATCAGGGTAATCATTATACGTGTCTGCTAACCTCAACATATCACTGAAGTTAGCCGGGGGGTTTCGCTGCAAATATGTCGTCATTGCAGGCGGAGCAATATGGAGAAATTGATCTCTTAATATCAAATCAAATAGGCCCTCATACGTCTTCCGGATGTCTGTCAAATCAATCCATCTATCAAGATAATGGCGTAACCGGGTACCGAAGGCTTGCATGGTGTCATTTGCTTTAGGTATGGCTCTCCTAAACATTTTTCGAAAGCCTTCTGCTGTACATTGAAAAGTACGCATCAAACCCGTTTTGAGATCTGCATAAGTAATAGCGGGATCGCGCGTTAGATCAGTAAATGCGCGCGAGCTTTCACCTTGAAGTATTTGACCGAGTTGTTGTTTCTTTTCAATGTCAGTGTAATTAAAGTTGGCAATGAAACTGTCAAAGCGTGTCAAAAACTCGTCAATCGTCTCGACTTCAGGGTTGAAGAAAGCTAGCCGTGTACGGGGTTTATTTAACTCGGCCTGTTGCTTAGCAGTCCCATCTAACAACTTCTCTCTAGCTGTTACCTCTTGCTTAGCTAATTCAAGCTGTTCCTGATGTGCTTTAGCTTTTAACTTAAGCTTTTTCTCTTCTACTTCCTGCCTTTTATCTTCTAAATCATTAGCAGACTGAATCTTTAATAATTCTATCTCTCTCGCCTCTTTCGATCTTTTTTCCTCTAGCTCTCTCGCCTCTTTCGATCTTTTTTCCTCTAGCTCTCTCGCCTCTTTCGATCTTTTTTCCTCTAACTCTCTCAAAGTTTGCATCTCTAGATCCTTAGCTACCTGTCTCTTTTCTTCTAGCTCATTTTTCTTATCCTCTAGCTCTCTCGCCTCTTTCGCCTCATTTTCTTTCACAACATACCATTTAGCTATCTCCTCATCCACGTATTTCTTTAACTCGGCTTTTTCATACCCGAATTCTCTGCCCATAGCCATGAGTTCTTTCTTTATGTTTACTAGCTCGGCCATTTTTAAAATTGCTAGTTATCACGAGTAAAAGAAATCCTAATCGGAAATTTGCAAAGTTAGCAAAATTAGCAAAACAACAGTTGCTAATGTAGCGTACAAAATATCGATCTATGTACGTCTAAACACGAGTCGGTACGCGTTAACGATAATAGCGTAAGATAATAAAACTTATTTCAACACAATAATAAGTCTTATCAAAATCCAGTTCACCTAAGTCTCAATAGCAAAGCCCTAACATGCAATAAACAATGCATAATGGTGATGAGATAGAAAAGCAGGAAAGAGATGACACTTTCTTACAACAACACAATTTACCTTGTCAGATCACGTCAGGGTCACCAGATGTCACAAAACGGGAGGCTCGTTACAAGCCGACCCGAGCTGAAGTTAGAGATGCAAGGGGTGAAGTCTATTTTTGGCCTGCTCCGGTGCACCTCCAAGAAAAGCCCGTGACGTGTGCCAGTACTACGTCGCGTCAAGTTGTTACATAGACACACATGACATACTCCATTGATGTTTGGGTGGGGCCCACTTTATTAATGTCATGCCAAGGAACGTTTTATTGGCGGTGTGTGTTGTGAGTGTGTATCATAAATGTGAATAAATGGACGAACAGACGAACGGTGCAAAACAATAGTACAAATTCTTTCGTCCCTCTCAAAAACTATGAATAACAAGAGAGTTGAAAGATGTTTAAATCAGGTTATTTATTTCCCGATTTAAAAAGGGGCACTACTCTTTCGCACAGTGATTAATCATTCATTCAACTTTCCAATGTCATGCACTCTTTGGGAAATAAGGGGAGATGAAAATGATGAAATTCAAAATATAAAATAAAGATTTATTACACAATTCTTATGCGGCAAATGGGACCGCTTTAACAATAGTTGACATATAGAATAAGCATTACTTTTAACATTAAAGTTCTTATTTTGCAAACGATATAATAATGTTCATTTTCTTTGAGTCCTAGGGTTAAGTATGTGCGCATTAGCCGTGCTAATTATTACTCACTATTAATGTCAGAGTTCCAAGGAGACGACGTAAGCTCACACGTCACTTATAAGCGGCACTTCAAAGTGAAGATAGGACGCAATGGAGGCGTCGCATTACAGGTGAAGATTCTGCAGAATCTAGGCACCACTTTCAGATTATCACTGGGGAGAAATCTGAAATTTAACTGACTGTTGTCAGTCTCGATAATTGTCGCTGTTTGTTGGTTGTCGTGGAAACGGACCCCCCAACGACGTTTAGCATTATCGGGTAGAGTCGTCCAGTGGGATGTGTCGTCGCATTACATTGAGTGTAGAAATCCGGATATGTATCTCCGACGCTAGCCTCTCAATTTGCGGGATAGACTGCCAAAACGAACTCAGACAGGGGGAAGAACAAGTTGGTCCCTCGTGTCGTTAACTGCATACAACCAGCGTCGCATGCATCGGGTTTTTCTTTGACAGCGAACTTTCCACTTTGCCAACAATTATACTGAGTAATTTTGCCTCGTTACTCAATATATGGCATCAGACGGATGGAAAACGGATGGAAAGAGATTTTTGCAGCTTTCCTTTATGAAATCTCTGTACATGAGATAATTCATACGTGAAGTTAGACTGGCTTCAGACGAATCGACGTTTTCAACATTGAGAATAAAGTCTTTCTTTGCCTCTTATATAGCTTTCACTGAAGGTTTCCAAAACTTCCAGAAGCTATGTCCTGTGACATGATTTTTGCCTTGGATATATAGTGGTAATCGTGATGCACGCTTTTCTGTGGTCAATTCTAATGCGCACTTGGTCATTTCACTCGTCAACAACATGTGACGGTATTGCGCAGTTGTCCCAATTTATTTAATATACATATTCTTCATAAACTAATATATATATTCAATAGGATATATTAACACACACTGCGTCACGAACGTCTGTCTACTAAAGAGATCTTAGGTGACCGTTACTGGAATTTACATGCTACATACGAAAAATAACAAAACTCGGGTTACTTCAACTAGTTTTGTTAGCGGTTTATTTAAAATGAAATAAAATATAATTTCTGTCCCTCATTTCCTGTGACAATGACTCTAGGAGACATTTCATTTCCCAAAACGTAGGTTGTTGACAGGCTTAGACATAGACTTAAATATCAAGTCCCGCAAAAGACTCAGCAAAGATGCTGATCTCTCTACGGCTGATACACAGGCTACATTCATCTATAAAATGCTCTTTCTATCCCTATTGGCATCGATCGGTAGCATATTATCATTGCCTTTCGATGTTAGAAGCTAGCAAAGGGTGCGGCTGTGAAGTAATTATGACAATAATAGAAAGAAAACCAAAAACATACTATCAGCAATACCATTACCATTACCCATAAAAACGAAAATAAAACAAGTACTGTATACCATAGGTACATGTATTATGTCAAGAGTACAATTGTGACATCATTGTCATAAACATCAAGCCACTGTTATGAATATAAAGTCAAAGGTACAGTTGTGCTGTCAGATGTGAAAATGGATCTGAAATCACAGAAAAGTATGATGACGTCAGACCGGAAATGACGTCACTGTAGAAGACATGCAGACAAAAGAATTTCACTCTCATGATATATAATTATAAAATTGTATGTAATTATTTCTAAGTGGATACAGAGCAGCTGCTTAATATATTTACTTTATGAATATGAGTTATAATATTTTAGAATTTTAATAATTATTCGTTATAATACTTTAAGCAAAATAAGGTAAAGAAATAATTTGTTTTACTCTAACTTATTTTGTAAACCTTTTGTTTTATTTCAAATGAACACCTAGGAGATAGGTGCTTACTTAAATATTTTCTACTATAGTTTTAGTAAATGCTATCATTTTGATAATCAAGCATTTTTATATCTATGTGGTCTTTCACTTGTTATAGCAAATATGTGCTTTCATACTATATATATCGAAGTTTGAAAATGTGATTTTGTAGTTACAACAGCTTAACTATTTACTGTATTTAGTTGTGTATTTCATCATAAAAATTAATTGACTTAATCTGTCCGATCGTGAAGTCACAACTCCGCCACTGTCCGCGCGCAATGTTAACGAACTTTCGAAATGAGCCAGACATTAATTAATACTATTTTCACTAACTGCTTTTCTCAGAACTTGACCCATCCATCCATCCATCCATCCATCCATCCATCCATCCATCCATCATTCTATCTATCTATCTATCTATCTATCTATCTATCTATCTATCCATCTATCTATGACGTGAAAATGACACAATTACACATTGTATGAGAAAGATGTGTAACTCTCACGTCTATAACTATTACCAATAGAAGGTGACTAACGTATAGATAAAGTAGATATATAAAGCCATGTTACTATACACACCAGTGAACAATATACTAGAGAGAGGGCTCAGTGATACCCTCTGACGTGAAACCGACATATCGATTTTTAAATTTTGTTTCTTACCTGTACAAGTTGCGTGAAACCGATTTCATTGTTTCGGATAAGGCAGTCTTGTTGAGCGTGAAACTGTATCCTGTGCCTACCTGCAAAATAAGCAAGTATAAATGTACCCTGTGTTATCCTGCAAAATAAGCAAGTGGAAATGTACCCTGTGCTATCCTGCAAAATAAGCAAGTGTAAATGTACCCTGTGTTATCCTGGGAAATAAGTAAGCCTACAAATTGTACCCTGTGCCAACCTATAAAATATATGTAACTGTACCCTGTTCCAACATTTAAAATATATGTAACTGTACCCTGTGCCAGCCTAAAAAATAAATATGTGTAACTGTACCCTGTGCCAACGTGTAAAATAAGTATATTTACTGTACCCAATTACAACGTGTAAAATATGCAAATGTTCTGTACTTTGTGCCAACTGTTAATGAATACGAATAAATACTGCATTCGTTTTAGCTTTCATGTTGTTACACGCATTTAAAAGTGAATAATATATTTGTAGTGTGGCCCATTGGTAACTGAAAGATTTGCTTTCGTTAATAACTTATTAACTATTCAATAAACATCAATGTTGTAAGTTTCAAATGTTTTCTAAATCATGGACATTGTTTTTACAATTAATTAAATTATGTCGCGCAAAAGAACGCCATCGGCTTCCTCTCAAAGTCTTAATCTGACCCCAACATAATCTGTTACGGACGTTAAGATCGCGGGTCAAACGTTACAATTACAAATATGAAAATGAAGTTGGAGCCGCCATCAACTCAGATAAGTCTACCATTCTTGGTACAACTATTATGCACTAAATACATTTTGATTCAATGGTAGCTCTTGTGTTCAAAGTTTCAAGCAAATGTCGAGTAACATATCTGAATACAGCTGTTTAGCGTGCGTTACCGGGTTGTCCACATACAGCATAGAGAAAGACTTCGTCCATGTTGTGTTCCGACGTTGTACTGAAACACACAGCGACAAAAAGAATTATAAACAATTACAATATTCCTTATGCAATGACAAAAACACTAACAAATATTCGTTCAGTATATTATATTTAATGGGTTATTAGTGATTTATTTCAACAGCGCGTAGCAACCTGGGAAGGAAAAAATACACACACACCTACATCCACTCGCCCTATATATTTTTTTCCAGCCCGACACCCACCAACCCCCACCACTTCCATACGGCACCTCGTCGTACCTTTCATGTCTTTTGTGAGAACAAGCGGTCCATTCTCAAGCATGGCACCGACCACCGAGCTCCTGGCAGGACCACCGTTCAACCACAACAGCACGGGCGCAGTAGATGAATTCCTCTTGCAACAAGAACAACGATATCGGCGGTTAATGCAAGTTTAATATGTCTGCTTTTGTAAAGGACACTTAGGCTACAGGTAGACAAGTGTTTATATTGGGCTATAATTAAACATGAGTTGTAAGTTTCAACTGGAACATGGTGTCCATCAAATGGAAATTGTGTGCACTGTGTTATAACGATACTAGTAGTTGTTCCTCCAAGTTTTACTCGGAGCTTACCTTTTTAAATATGAACTGTATGCATTGTAAAACTGTTGCTTATTCTTGCAAAATTTACTTGGGGCTTAGCTTTTTAAATATGAATTGTACACATTGTAAGAATGTTGCTGGTTCATGTAGGTTTTACTCAGATCTTAGCTTTTTATATGAACTTTATATAAGTTTTATTCGGAGCATTACTTTTAATATGAACTGTATGGCATTCATATTACCCTTCAAATAAATACTCGAAATGCGAATAGTTTTCAAAGAAGATGACCCTGCAAGTGTTTCATCTATACTAGAAAAATCAACTAAGAAACAATCAATAGCCCTACAAATATGCCACCTACACTAGAAAAATCAACTAAGAAACAATCAATAGCCCTACAAATATTCCACCTACACTAGAAAAATCAACTAGGAAACAATCAATAGCCTTGCACGTCTCCTCTACAGTCTACAATCTACACCATAAAGAAAAATTGCAAATAATGAATGACGTCAAATGATATTCAATAACTCCCGTCTAAATTATTCAACCTGACTTGTGTGGACGTAGGTTAAGAGTGTTCTGACTTCGTATTTTAGTTTTACCCTTAATTTACCCCTTTGTAAATTTTTTACCCCAGTTGACGACGTCATTATGACATCTATGACATAAAGTCATGATGCAGAAGGTAAAAACACTTTGCCAGTCTGATATAATGTAAGTTTTAACTGTTTCAAACAGCAACAATCCCAGGCATTGTAAAGTCCACTGAGGAACTTTGCAAAATGAGAAGTTTACACTGGGCAATAGTTGGTAAACGTTCGTAAAGTAATCTAACACCTTTGTCCACGGTCAGTGCATTAATTTCATCGATCCTTTTAATGGATTGGATAATATCAGCAATAATGTCCGAGGGATTGGATAAGTGTCATTGATACTGTCCGACGAATCGGACAGGCTGGAATACGTTCGGCATGAAGCCCGACATGTTCGTGCTGTTTCGTGATTGGTTTTATTCTGCGCGGGTTAAAAGCCGAAATGACTGCTACCTAGTGCCTGCCAAAGTACCAACATGGTGCCAGATCTGACTGCGAGCAAACCAATTATTTTAATGTTTTACACACCTAGTGCCTGCCAAAGTACCAACATGGTGCCAGTTCTGACTGCGAACAAACCAATTATTTTAATGATTTACGCACCTGTGCTGGGAAGAACCAGAAAAACATGTTGCTGTGGTGCGTTTTGTCCACAGTGAAAAAACCGGCATAACTCTCTTCGTCTGGCTTAATGAGTCCCCTCACCCTGCTCCTTGTCTGCGCTAAAGATACATTTCATCAAAAGCAATAAAGTTACCGACGAAAGAGAGAGAGAGAGATTCAGGAAGATGTGATGTTGTTACGAAAAGTGATTAAAGTTAAATCAGACATACCTGTGATTTCAGTCCTTAAAGCACAAAGACAACCAATGATGAATAAACTGGAGAACAGAGGCAAAGAGTAAGACAGACTAGCAGATATAAATTCACAAACAGAAGACAGAATATTATAAAGCATATTAAGAGAGAGAGAGAGAGAGAGAGAGAGAGAGAGAGAGAGAGAGAGAGAGAGAGAGAGAGAGAAGCAAAAGAGAGGGACAAACAAAAATGCAAATTGACTGACAGAGAAAAAGAAGACTAAGAGGCAAAGACACTAAGCAGAGAAAGATTGTGTAAACAAAGTCATATAGAGATACACACTAACAGACAAAGGCCAAAAATAGAACGATCAGACAATGAACGACAAAGAGAAAAAAAACACATTCAGCAAGACAACAGAGAGACGGACTGACACATTGAGACAGAAAAAAGAGAGATCAGACAAATGAAGTGAAGGATAAAGAAAGAAATGTATGCATATAGAAAGACGAAAATGATACAGACAGACAAACAAGGAGACTGCGAGACAAATTCGTAGAAAGACTGACAGAAATGCATACAGACGGAGTGGTGAGAGTTAAGACTCGACAAGCAGACCAGCAGAGTCTCCGTTTGTGTCATCAAGAGCTCTATGAACTCAAAGAACCCTTTCGTCTTTTAAGAATGAAAACCGAAGTCATTTGAGTTCAAAGTACACCCAATCCCAAGAATCTTAATGATACGTAAATTAGTTTAAACAATACGTTAAGTTTAAAACGTGGAAGAATAAAACCGCGAAACGAAAACGTATTTAAAATGTTTAATTAACGGAGCAAACGAACACATAGAAAATGGGTGTCTTATTAAAAAAAAGTAACAGACACTATAGCAAACATTAAAAGAGAGGAAAGGGTGAAAGAGATAATGCAGATGAAACTAAATCTTGGAAATTATATTCTGTTGTTTATCAAGGTTTAAGGAAGAGAATAGCTTTGCCTTTATTTTTCACTGAAAAGCAATTAAAAAACAGAAAGTTTATCAAAATTAATTTTTGTCTTTA
Source organism: Sinotaia quadrata (assembly GCA_028829895.1). Lineage (NCBI taxonomy): Eukaryota > Metazoa > Mollusca > Gastropoda > Architaenioglossa > Viviparidae > Sinotaia > Sinotaia quadrata. Next base: position 30,340,640 of record CM054181.1, read on the forward strand.
GTCAAAGCAATGTAATGATGCTTTAGAATGCTATTATTTCCCTTTGCTAGATAAGTCTAAGTCTAAGGGATAGCATGTAATCTCTCTGCTTATAACATTCTTTAGTAAATTTTTATATAGAATTCCTGTATTTATGAAAAAGTCATGAAATATTATTAAGAAAGAGAGAAAATAAAAACTTCTTAGATGCAGCCTGTACTTATGAAAAACGGTCATGAACATTATTAAAAAAAGAGAGAAGAAAAAGTACCTTCATGGATACGGCCATCTTCAAGAAAAGGCGTTAAAATCAGTGGCATTACCTCCGACGGGAAGCGGTTCCAGGTCAATGCTGACCAAACATCGGCAACACTGAATCCCGTAATATACGAATCCACAAAGAAGTATGACGTCACCACAACCAAAAATAAGGATCTCCCAAATGCCATTGCTAAAAGAGCATGATAATAAATGCCAATATCAACAAGGACGAAAACATGCAATAAACTTCAGTGCTAATTTTAATGTTAAAAAAAAAATGTCCTGACAATAAAACATCGTTTACCATAAAGCACAAAATCTTATAAAAGCTCCAAGTGCTTGACATTAATAATAATAATAATAATAATAATAATAATATATAAAATACACATTATCTTAATATACCAGCTACAAAAGCTTATAAGAAAACTGAACGTAATACAATTTCAACAAAATGAATCTACATGTTTAACGACAATGTATAATAACTGTATTTACAAACATAAATAAAATGAATTAACAAATATGCATTTAGAACAAACAATCACACATTAAGAGACCGCTATTTGTTCTTGACGAAAATGGTTCTTGAGAGTACCCCTGAATACGGAAATGGTTTCTTGGTGTCTCAGCTCAAAGACAGCGAATTCCAGGAAAACGGACCCTGGCAGGCAAAGGAACGCTGACCAATTTTTAGATTTTAAACATTATCTTCCAAATTTCGCTGATTTTGCAGACGGGCGTTAACTTCTAGGGCTGTAAATGAAGCATATCATGGGAAGTGAGAGTAAAAGAGGGTAAAGTGAGAGTAAAGTGAGAGTAAAGAGTAAAGTGAGAGTAAAAGAGGGTAAAGTGAGAGTAAAGTGAGAGTAAAGAGGGTAAAGTGAGAGTAAAGTGAGAGTAAAGAGTAAAGTGAGAGTAAAAGAGGGTAAAGTGAGAGTAAAGTGAGAGTAAAGAGGGTAAAGTGAGAGTAAAGTGAGAGTAAAGAGTAAAGTGAGAGTAAAAGAGGATAAAATGAGAGTAAAAGAGGATAAAGTGAGAATAAAGAAGGTAAAGTGAGAGTAAAGAGGGTAAAGTGAGAGTAAAGAAGGTAAAGTGAGAGTAAAAGAGGGTAAAGTGAGAGTAAAGAGGCTTGACTGGGAGTGCATATATAAGCGTTCGTTTTGAAGCTAGCTAATGTCAGGGATCTGGATGTTTGTGCTCAGATTGTCCCTTATTTACATTAACCCAGCGCTCCCTGAATGCTTGTGAAGGGGAGCATGTCCCACTGGAGCACTACAGAACAGAGAACGGAGAACGTCTTTTGATGAAATGATCCATTAAAGCTCCAGTGGTGGGTGACGTTAAATTTGTTAGCAATTTGATTGATTGATTGAGTGTAGGGGGCGCTTCCGGCTTCCGCCGCTTTCGCGCTGAAATTTGTTAGCAAAACCACCACCACTACCTTTATACATTACCTGCAAAGAGAAATGTTAGTGTCTACGTGCCTTTTACACAACTGTAACAAAACCTCTCCCTACCAGAAATACAACATTACACAACTGTAACAAAACCTCTCCCTACCAGAAATACAACATTACACAACTGTAACAAAACCTCTCCTTACCAGAAATACAACATCACACAAATGGCTTTTTTACACGCTACCAAGGACACACTCATATTCACCAGTCACATTTAAGACCGGTTGTTAATACAAATGACCAAGAATGACCACTCTGAAAATATGGTTTGAACCAGATAAGCCCAAGGCTTTGCTCACTTGTGTGTTGTTTCAGAATATGTTGCTTAAAGCAAAATTATTTAATAGTATTTTTAGTGCCAGGTAAAAACTATAATACAGGATGCAAAAAACCGAGAGTTTTTATATATTTATCGTGTGTGTGTGTGTGTGTGTGTGTGTGTGTGTGTGTGTGTGCGAGTTGGTCGAATTTAAATAATAATTCTCAGGAAAATGTTACTCATTTCAATCAGCTTGAAAGAGCTCTTGAGAAGAGTATCGAAATTCACTTTTGCAACTAGTAAATTCGCAAGAGTGAGAAAACGGTGTGTGTGTATGTGTGTGTGTGTGTGTGTGTGTGTGTGAGAGAGAGAGAGAGAGAGAGAGAGAGTGAGGGAGGGACCTCCCACTGATTTGTGGAAGGTATTTATTTATAGAGTAGAAAGAAAACGGAAAAATGAATGGAAAAACACATGTTGCCAACGGCTTGGTGGTAAACCAAAATCTCTCTAGCACCATTTTTTTTTTCAAAGAGTAATTTTGTTCCTTCCCGTTTTATCACTGAACTAATGCATGCTTGTGCCAGTATGCCTGTATATTTCACAGACTGATAAAGCTTTCATTAAATCGAAACACCAAAATGTCACTGTCAATATTCACCCACCCCACCCTCCAAACAAATAGTAAAATTAAAAAAGTATATAGCGCTCATCAGGATGATAACAAAAGATGGGGAACATGAAAATGTTTCTGACTAAATTATCAACTTAGAGGATAAGGAAACTCAACGTTTCCTCAGAACTGCATATTGTAATCTGTTCTCGGCCCATTGGGGTTGACCCAGAGAAACACTGCCAAATAACAGCAGTAGGCCCCCTCCCCACTCCAAGGTTGCCAAAAGGTATTGAGAATGCATTAACCTATTTTTTTTTTTTTTATTAACTCGGCAGGGTATTCTATTTCTTCACAGAAATTTCGGCTTCGTGGACGATCCGTTGTTTGCGGATGCTAGAACGTGATACATTCAGATTGCAATTGTTGTCGATAGTTTACATAAACAACTGTAAGTGGATGATTAGTATGTTATTAATGCTGTGCAACGATATTGTTTATAGTGTGCAATATGCAGCTTCATTCTTTATACTGGACTGGAAGTATGCATCTTCATTCTTTATACTGGACTGGAAGTATGCAGCTTCATTCTTTATACTGGACTGAAAGTATGCAGCTTCATTCTTTATTCTTACCAGTTATCAAATGGAACAGTATTACTATCAGTTATCAACTGGTACAGTATTACTACCAGTATAAATGGAACAGTATTACTACCAGTAATCAAATGGAACAGTATAACTACCAGTTATCAAATGGTACAGTATTACTACCAGTATAAATGGAACAGTATTACTACCAGTTAACAAATGGAACAGCATTACTATCAGTTATCAAACGGAACATTATTATTACTACCGGTACAAATGGAACTGTACTGGTATTACCAGTAATCAAAACAAATGTAACAATGTTCCATCTGCTCTCACTACTAAAACCACTAGCCTACCAAAATATAATTGCTGCATTTTCACAACCAGCAGCTAAATATTGTAAATTTGATTGAGAGTGGATAACTATTTGTATTAGAAAATGAAAATATCCATAAGCGATTAAAAGAATGTCTTAAATTTATCAGAGAGAGTCAAAAATAAGTAATGAAAATCAGTTTTTGCGAGCACACACACAACAACGGTACTGTTTTAATTAAAGAAAAACTTACATTTTTCAGGACTTGGCCACCAGAACTTCACAAAATATATTTCCAGATTTTCCAGGAATACTACGACAAGCCAATTGTTCTAATGAACCAGTACCATAGCCTCAACACCCAATCTTGAGTTCTGTACCGTTGTTGAACGGTGCCGGTAGTGAGGTTCTTGGAGGCAATGCTACATCTTCTCTGGGGAGGGTCGGAGTGTGTGAGGGTGCGGAACCCACAAGTATTAAATGTATTTTAATGGGGGTTATTTTGAGGTTGGAGAGGCAATGTTTGTCCCCATACTGACTTTACTTGCGTGTTTTAAGCAGACTGACGTGTGTGTGTGTGTGTGTGTGCGCGCGCGCGTGTGAATGACAAGTGTTCTCTCAGTTTAGCTGAAATTAATGTGAATGTGTGTGTGTGTGTGTGTGTGTGTGTGTGTGTGTGTGTGTGTGTGTGTGTGTGTGTGTATGTGTGTGTGTGCGTGCGTGTGTGAATGACAAGTGTTCTCTCAGTTTAGCTGAAATTAATTTGAATGTGTGTGTGCGTGCGTGCGTGCGTGTGTGTGTAACAAGTGTTATCTCAGTATAGTGTGACATCTCTGGGTACCCTTCACACGTTATGATTGTTATTTATTTATTAATTAATTACACATAACTAATTACAAGTGATCGAGAATCTTAATTTATAGTCATTAATAATTCTCCCACAAGACCAACATGTCTCTCACTTGGCGGATTATAAAGGTGTCGTAAAACTCTACTCTTTACACAATAATAAGATAGACGTTTTACTGTCGCATAATGTTTCTGCAGGTGAAGTAATAAAAATCCGTCTTTTATTTATAATTAACAAGCCCCCATCGACCCACTAGTACTCCAACATAACTTTTAATACATGTGCAAGAAGGGCAATAAATTTAACAATAAATTATTAAATTAACAATCAATTGTACAATACATGCATATAATCAAAGACAGGATTGTAATCACACTCAAATCAGATCAGTATACTGAGGGAAAAGACAGGATTGCAATCACATACGTTAGATCAGTACACTGAAAGAAAAAAAGGGTTGCAATTGCATACGTTTTGGACAGTTTCAACTCTGTATCTAAGCTAATTCCCAGCAATTTGTTTCGGCTAACATGATCCAGTTCAATTTGTTATTTACGTCTTTTAAAGAGAAGGAAAAAAGCAAGCATCGCATATGTTACACTTAGTAGATATAGATATAATATAGTTTAATGAGGTCTGAGCTAGAACTCCAAAGCGAGGCAAGTTAGAATACGCCGACGCGAAAGCTTAATAATATAATATACACACACATACAAATATAAATAATATACATATTGTGTGCTTCTGTATATACATATAGTGTGTGTGTGTGTGTGAGAGAGAGAGAGAGAGAGAGAGAGAGAGAGAGAGAGAGAGAGAGAGGGGAAAACTTTGAAAAGTTTCTCATTGAGCAAAGGAGAATTATAATTTTCCCCATTCCTTCTATGAGAAGACGATAAATCATGGTTTCAAGATCACGGGAGGTATTATGATGATGTTCTAAAAATAAATAAATATATAAATGCTCTCATCAGGCATGTTTCTTTTAACTTATTCCATAGTAACTGCACAGGACATCGTGGCATAGGCTACAGCTCGCAATGAAGCCCGAAGGGGTGCCGCGATTCCAGTGCAAAACCCACCCACAGGACAAGACCTTAAATTGATAATTTACCCCCTCCATCTCTGCCCCCCACCAAAACCGGTGCTGGTAGTCTGCCAACCAATCAGAAACTCACCCGGTTATGAAATAGGAGCTACTGTCGGGCTATAAGCCAATACTTATTTCCTGGGGTGCTTACTTGCTAATGTAGAGGGGCGCTTTCGGCTTCCGCGCTGTTCCAGGATGGAACCAGTGCCGTCTTCTCGTATGGGCACGCTGAACAGTTGCCCGGGAGTCTCACGAGCATTGGGGCCCCGTGCTAATCTATGTATGTTTTATTCCTGTGAGTGGTTGTGTAGGTATGGTCCCCATGCACTGCTTTGCCCGTGGGCCTATAATGCTATTAAGACGGCCCTAGATGAAACCTGTCATAAACTTTTTTAAAGTGTGTGCGCGTGCGCGCTTGCATATGGCAACGTGTGTTCAATGTTATGAACGTAAGTTTAAGTGGAATGTGAACTCTTTTTTTATTTTTTTGTCCATACCCTCATGCTCTCAGATCTGTTCTTTTTTTTTTTTTTTTTAACATTCCATCTGTGCCCTACCGCCCAACCATAGTCCAGGACTTCCTCAAGTCCGAGGACACTAGCCACCAAAAGTAATGATTGGATCGACCATCTAAATACCATCTATTTAACCAGTTAAATAAAATAATCCTAATTTATAAACCAAATCACTCATACGTCAGCTTATTAAACTCATCAAAATCCAACAGCTATAAGCAATAACCACCGAGAAAATAAATAAGAGAAACAAACAACATTATAAACAACTATTATGACAGTACATAGATTAGACAGCATCCATCCATCCACCCTGCAAACTCGCCCCCGATCTCCAGCGAAAATCGGCATCGGCCGGAAGCTCTCCCATAAATTAAGGGGATTCAAGTATGACATATTGAAGAAGGAACAAGAACAAATCTTCCTAAATTAATGAAGTAAATAAAAAAGAGACAGCAATACATTATCATTATTATGCTAACAGTTTTTAAATTGATGCAGGCCAAGTAATTTAGGCTTCGCCTAGTACAAGTACTAGGTCTAGGCGCTATTTCCAGCTCTTGAAAAGTTGTGAATCACTTGTCCTTTGAAATAGAGCAGGTCATAAAATGGGATATCGATAATTAAACCCAAATTAGGAAAGTATACCTAATTCTATATTTATCTTGTACATAAATAGTATTTGCTCATGCTCCCAAATTAACAACAAATCGGTCTCAAACAATGTCTAACTTAACTCTGCGAGCTAACAGCACAAGGATGATAAATCAGAGAGAGAATGAATAAAAGTTAGAAGCGAAACGACTGACTGATGGAAATAAAGTGCGGATACACTTACCAAGCTTAAAACGGAACTTGTTTAGTGTGAGTGAACTTAGGTGTAGAACTGAACCTGAGAAAGAGGCCTATCACTCTTACAGTTACAGCACGGAGGGAAAATACGTGCTTAATTTTCTTGCTGCAAGAATTATAAACACGGACAGTTAGCACTTTTCGTAAATTGATATTATTATTTTAGCAGTAATACTGTGAAAAGTAATACAAGTATTGAATCAGGTCCCACAGTTTGTTTTTTTCCACTAAGACGTGAATGAAATGATGGATTGCTTATATTTAATTATAATTTATCTAAATGATTGAAATGTATTAAGAGCTTCCTGTGGAGGTGGAGAAAGACGAATGAAATTAATCTCATTTTCCACCCTAAGTAAATGCTGAATACAGTAAAAGTTTCAACCGAAAGCATAGAATGTTGGTATATTTGATTTGTTCAGTCACTGTAGATTTTATTACTTTTGTCGAGTTTTAATTATTCAGGCAGGCATTTTAGAGTTATCGATAAGGGCTGCAACTTTCAAATTTGGGGTCACCAGTGATGATTACTGTGTACTATCTAAAAGTAATGGATTTAGAGTAGTTCATCAGGATGATCAAGCAGACAGCTGAGTCTTGTGCAAGCATCATCCTTCTTTGATTATTTCTGATGAACATCCACTTCCAACAGTCACTAATGTGATCTGGAGTCAAATGCAGTGTAATAGAGTAAAATTCTCACTGGCTTATATTCAAACTAGCTGTTTTATTAAGAATATGATGCAACAGCTACCTTCAAAAATGAATAAAATAAAATAATCTAACAAATACCCCCTTCTCAGGAAATGATTCAGATAAAAGGTACTGATTGTACAAAATGATAAAATTCATAAATGTTGTACAAAGCCTCTCATGAGGGATGTTCTAGAAACATTAAACTGTAGATAGAAAAAAAAATAATGGACCTTGTACAAGTAATAAAAGAAACAAATCCCAAACATGAGGAATGATTGATTCCAACATATAATTTATTTTCATACACATTTTTATCACAAATGTACATAATAAGGATGAACTAAGAATATGTTCGCATTAATTTTACAATAATTTACACACTAAAAAAAAAACCCAAGGAAAACATTAAAGTACATAAAACTGATCAAGCAAGCTAGAGTTATTGCCCACAACTATCTACATCGTGATGTGCAAATGATATGCTATGAGAGTATATCCCACAACATGTAAACAAATGTGATTATGATACACAAAAAACATAATCTGAGTGCTTCTACACATTTAAAAAGTACATTATTTTACTACAGTAATGAAAGAATTTTTTTTTAATAATAAAAAAAAAAATGAATCATTTTAACTTTAATCTGTTTCTTTGTAATCCTTATAAAACAAACTGAATAGAGTGATAAGCAAGTACAGTCAGTAGTCAAAATAACACTTTACATAAAGTTGTCTAATTTTATTTTTTTTCAAATGGCCCAGTTACCTACACATATCTACTCTAGGAAGTGATTGCTTTTTAAACTAGGCAGTTTCATTTTATTAAAAAGTATAGTCTGCGTGGAGATGCACTTTAGTAATACTGCAGATAAAACAATACAAACATAATACAATATATACCAACCAACCAATGTGTGCACGTCTGTCTAGTGGGCTTCGTAAATAAAAAATATTGTATTACAAAATTCCACAGCGATTTGTGTTTTCGTGAATCTTTTAAAATAATAGTAGGCATCAAATAATGTGATTACTGGTTAAATGAATAAGCTACTTTAAAGAAATCAAATTTAGAGAATAAATTCAAATCAAATCAAGAATACATTTTGGAAAAATACAATTTTTGGTTATTAAAATTTAAAACAAAGAAACAAGCTATCTTGTACTGCAAGGCAAACTCGTTACCAGGCAATTTTAAACAGGGTTGATAATTTTTGTAAATAGTCTATTATAAACAAACAGAAACTTCAAGATTTTTTAAAGCAATTTTTATTGAGTTTCATCCTTAACACATTGAGCCCTAAAAGGAAGTTTCTATTTCAATTGCCTATTTAGTACAGCCAGGGGACAGTAAAATATGTATTGTTCAATCATTCAATAGCTCACTCCATTTACAGTATTACACACTTGACTAGGTAGTGATCACTGCAAGAAAGCTAAAATAACAAACTGTTTTAAATAAGTAGGCCAACATGCAGATACTTGCACTAGTTCATACATGTGCACAGAGAACAATAATTCAGCAGTATTTACAAATTTTATTTAAATAATGATACTTAAAGCTCTTAGTGGGGAACTTACACCCATAAAAAATAATGTAAACATGGGTTAATATGGTCTGGAATTTATCGGTTTGCATGTTTGTGGAAGAGAACAGTTTGCTTTCACAAATAATTTAATCATTAATCAGATATAAGCAATGTTTCTTATTAAACTGTTTTAATATACTTAACAGTGACTTGTATTATCTACACATTACTCTTTTGGCATGTAATTTTTACTTTCAATTCAAGTACTTTATTGAGTTATAAGCTTTTATAATAAACAATACTTCCAAACACTAACAGCACGGCACAATGTCCTTCAGCTGTTAATAAATATCCTACTTTGTTTAAAGCACTTTAATTTAAATATGGAAGATGTATATCGAAAGCAAGACAAATATTGAACTGTAGTTATTTAGATCTGTTGCCTCATTCTTTTTATTTTTAAAAGCTGTGCAGTCATCATGTACATTAGGAGCTTTAGTTTTAATTTCCTGTGCACTCATCAGAATGGTATAGGTCATCATATCAGGAAACTAAAAAAATGCATCTATATTTATTGCAAACTCACTGCCTTTGTTGTGATGAATAACACTTAAACATTTCACATCAAGATTACAACTCTCATATGCTTACTTTTAGACATACTGCTATTAGAATTTGAGTTTCATAATGCTCTAAACTAGAGTAATACATTTCCACACAACAACCAAAACAAAACAGAAAATTTCACAAGTACAGTACACTGACTGTTAGCTGCAAATGAGGGATTGAATGTGCTAGCATAGGAGGAGTCATGGTGTAGATATAGGAATGGAAGATGGTGAGTGCAAATCTTTTATGTGTAGCCCCTGAACTTTTGTGAAACAGCTCTTTAAAAAAACTTGGCATTTTATATGCAGAGAAATGAATAACAGAGACCTGAACAATGACAACTTCATAATTGTAAATATCTATAGCAAAATTTACTCTATTTTAAAGCAGTAATTTCAAAATTCTAAAATTAAAATTTGTGAATCTGATCTTTCTTATTTTATGCATGTCGGGTTTTCTTGCCAGTACAAATTATAAAACATATTTAAAATAATATCTATAACCTTCAATATTTCTCATACACGTTAATATTACTATTTTATTTAAGCAAAGCTTTTGATTAAAAGTGTACATACTTTGCTTTAAAAAATAAAAAATGTCTGAATAACCAAATCCTTTTCAGTTTTTACAAAACAAACCACTGCTTCAACAAACAGACTCATACACTATTACTTTATATACATTCTCTAAAATGTTCATATTATCAGATTGGTCACTGGTGGAAACTAAAGCTGACATAATCCAGCAAACAATCACAATAGCTATACAATCATTAGTTGAGCACCATAATTTAATTTCCAATGGCTGTTTGGATTCCAGTTAGTCTGACAAAGATACTGCATTGTTATGCTTCTCTTTCCTATTTTATTCTCTCTCTTTATCTCACTCTTAGATTTTCAGTTTCACCACCACCACCACCCCAAAAAAAAAAAAAAAAAAAAATGAAAACAACATACAGATTTTGCACACTGCACAAAATGAAAAAGAAAATGGTGGGACATGTTTTGCTAAGGAAAGTTGTATCTACAAGTGCTAGAGGGTGCATTACAGTTAGCAATATATGAGAGTTCAAGCCCTGTATCATCTGTATGCACTGTCAAAATCTATTACAAACATTTTATGGCACTAAACAAAAATGTCTACATGCAGTTTCATTTATATTATCAAGTCTTCTGAGAGGTTCAACTTAAACTAAATACTGTGTACAAATGAAGAGCACTTAACTTACAATTTTTGTTAGTGTCAGTTACTAATGTTAATACTTAAATAAAGCACAGTTTATAAAGCAAGATGTTCATGCTAATTAGGAGTGTTGATTTTTGTATACAGTCTTGATTTTGTGGAGTAATAAAAGAACGAAATGTTCTTCCAAGGAAATGCACTAAAAGTCACATAACTTGTACTGATTTGCATAAATTCCAATTAACTCTACCTATACAAGAAGTTGAAATACAATTATGATTTTTGTACTGTATGAAATAAATATCTTTTGTTGACAAATACCTTTCTAATTCAAATGGAACTTGACATTCAACCTTCTCTGGCTGTAATAAAACAGCTGACAGGAAGAATGACTGCTGTAAGTATTTTACTGTTTAGTAATTAAACATTACAAGATTAAAGTGGTAAGAGTTTTGCCCATTAATTTTAGTCACCCTTTAGGCATAGCAAGATTAAAAGTATTTTAAATGTTTAGCTATTCTGTAGGCATTAAAATATTAAAGTGGTTAAGTATATTAACTGTTTGGTTACTCTTTTAACTAGTTTAAGCAATAAAAGATTGAGATGCATTAATATACAAATTACAATGCAAAAAGAGAAAAATTAATATCTTTAGGTATTGGCAATTCATTTTCTTGTATCTAATAATTTCACAAATTACATATTGTATTATCCACGCATCATTTTTTTCCCAAATCCATGCTATTTATTATTTTCTTGCTAGTAAATTTGTATTTAAAATAGTTACTTAAAAAACCAACAACATAAAAGCAAAATTACTCAAATAAACATGTATACCAAATCTTTCCCATGCATAATACAATACAAAAACAAACCAACATACCAACTGCACACAGCATGATCAATAAAATATAAAACACTACACAAATTCATAATATGAAAGCATTTTACATATACATGCTAATTAAAATAAATACAATACAATGATTATAGCTCTTGAGCTGTGTCTTTAATCCTTAAACAAAAAATGTGTATAGTTTCATGAACATTAATATTTCTCAATTCATGTTCCTTCAAAGTCCTTCACTCTGTAAAATTTTCTGCTGCAAACAAATATAATACTAACAATCATTCATTATGTCCTATTTCTACATAGGAGCTTGATTGATAATAAAATAACAATTTTAATTTGTCTCCCACACCCCCAAACATGGTCCTCTTTATGTAGAAATGTACACATCAAAGTGATTCCACAGAACAGATCCAAAACTATAAACTTTTAAATCTACCAACAGACAAAATGCAGGCACACTTGCCTTTTATTTAATCAGTCAATCATTTCAGGAAAGATATTTCTCTGATCAAACAAAGGAAAGAATCCATTTACAAAAGACTGTGACTTTGGCCTTTCAAAGATTATCTCCATTCAGCAGCATCTACTCTTCAGTAAGCTTAAACTTAGCAGCATCCTTACGCAGTTTCATAATTTATTTTGTAAAAGCATTTAGATAAATTTACTTTACTCTTCTCAAACAATATTCTTACACAAGGCATAGTTTAAAAGAAAAAATGTTGACTATACAAAAAGGTAAACAACACCTACACAAATGTTGACTGTAGCTGAAAGAACACACAAAAAGATATTTCAGTAAATCTGGTAAAATATATGTGTATTTCATCTAACACCTAACATTAAATGTCAAACTTCAATTCAACCAAACATTTATTCATATCTAGTTGAATGGCCAATAAACATTTAAAACAATTTTAGTAAAATGCACGTGCATTTTCTTTAACATTTAAAACCAAAAAGTAGACTTCATTTCAAGAAGTTCATTTCAAAATACTGCAGGAATGACATTTTGAATAAAAATGGATAGGACCGACTAAGGGAAAAAAAATAAACATCACAACGAAAATAATTTAAAAAATAAAAACAAAAGTCAACCTAACTTAACCCATTCAACTTCCATTAATTGTTACTGTGTTAGGAACCAGCTGATTCTTATATTAAGTAAAATAAGAATACCAACAAGAATGTAAAGAGCATTTTCATCAGTACAGTTGTGCAGGGAATTAATGTGGATGTATAAAAGATATTTAATCATTGATCTGATTTATCAAACAAAACAGCGGATGCACCATCTAACTGGTTCGGATCTTTCCTGGCACATAGTTCTTATCAATGACAGGCTCCTGCAGGAACATATGCAAGCATTTTTCATTCTGGGCAAGTGGATGGCCAGCCACCCTAAATTAAAAACAAATAAAAGAACTTATGAAGTAAAAATTTGCCAATATATATATATATATATGTGACAGAATAAATTTGCCCCTCCCTATTTTAAATTTGTTATATAAATTGCTAAATTGTCAGAGTAACCCAACCTTGGACACTCCTTATGGTGTTATTTTTGAAAATGAGTTGAAGTAAACGGTCTGTTGCAAGAATATTCTATATTGCTGTTGTAATGCAAGCTGAGTGAGTAGTTTTCTATTATCCAATGATTATTACTGATGAGAACGAGACTAGCCAATGGATTGAGTTTCACTTGCTGTAGAAAATTCTGCTCTCTAATCACTTTTGAATTTGGAGTGGAAGGAAGAAGTCTGGCTTAATGGTGAGTAAAACTTACTGGGTGAGAGAGAATGGACTTGGAAATATTTCATGCATTATCACTATTGATATGTTACACTTATGTAGAGATGTAATATGTGAAGTGACTTTTATTACTAAAAGTGTTGAACTAGGCTGTTCACATGTAGTTTGCTAAGAAAAACGTGACATTGTTTGATATGCTGTATTTATTGTGCCACGCATGTTTATTGGGCTAATGAATACCATTGCAGGAAATTGTAACTTGAGAATGGAGTGTGAGTGGAGAGGAGTTATACTGTGATGAAAAGGAAGCTTAGGTTTGCTCCTTAATTACATTTTACAGGGAGCAAGTGGCCTTTCGACTTGAGTTCACCTTGAGGATTGAGTGTTGATTTTCAAGCTTCAAGTCCACATGTTCACCAGTTATAAACCTGAGTGACTGGGGAGACAAAGAAATGTCCTTTGTGGTGTGTGTAAGTGTATGCTTTTGGGGGGATAGGATAGCTAAATTTGCATTTTTTGTGTGTGCTTTTGTTGGGCTGCCATGTGAACACACTATTTATATTTCCCTGGGGTGCAAGAGTTAGTTATCAATGTGTGTGTATTTTCTTCAGCTGGTTTTTCTATCTACCCCAGAGCAGGAGTAAATGAGTTAGCTCACAAATGGGTGGCAATGTTATTTATTAGTTTTTGTTACAAGTTTTGTAACTGCTGGCTTCAAATTTCTTCTCTTGTGTTTTGTATATGTGTATGTTTGAGATATTTCATCTTTTTCTTTAAGTTTAATGCTTGCATGCACACATTCCATTTTGTCATGCTTTTATCCCTTATGCAGTCTTGTAGTAAAATTATTTTCTCTCATGACAATGAGATTGTTCAGTCTTATGCATGCAAAACACAAGCATCTTTTAGTGAATTATTTTTTCTCTCATGACAAAGAGTTTTGTCTTAAGCATTCATCACACAAACATATTGTAGTTAATTATTTTCTCTCTCAAGACAGTCGATTACTAAAAAATTGGGAGTCTCCACAGAGAGATTAACAAGTTTGAATCAGAAAAGACTACATTTTATATTATTATTACTATTTAAAACTAAGTATTGATATTATGGTAATTTTGGAAGATAAGACTTTAACTTTTAATTTTGGCAATTACATTAATAAGAATTAAACCTTCAGCAAATGTACAAAACACATCACTCTTACTGCCAAGATGGCAATGCATAGCCTCAGAAGTGTTACATGACAGCCTATCCATAATATACAGCAGGGTCTCAGTTCCAGTCTTAAAAAGACATTCATAACTTGATCTGGTATAAAGTCAGAATTTGTACATGAATCTTTATGCTTGGGTTAATGAAATATTAATTATTAGCAAAACAAACAAATTTCTATAGACATGTTAGCAAAACAAACAAATTTCTATACCCAAGAGTTAGTTGACTGGCTGCATTTGCTATTCATCTGTAACTTAACTAGTTTAATTTTTGACAAATCAGAAAAAATTTAATTGGACATTAAAAAACTGAAAATTCATGAGTCTTACAGGCTTGTTCATATCAGTGGCTTGCCATAGGTCAAAACTACTGCAACTCAAGACAAAACTGTAAATACTTCTTTTTTCTCTTTCTAAACCATATCATCTGACCATAGCTTGAGTCCTTAATTACATATTACTTTTACAAAGCCTATGCAAAAGCCATTCTGAACTATATTTATTTTATTTAATTGAAAGAATAATATCTGATAATGTCATAAAAATTTTATATCTATTATTTTATTATAATATTAATGAATCAGGTTTGATAGTTCAAGAAACAGTGCAGGACAATTAACAATAGCTGTACCAGAGACAACAAAATAAATGATTCGTTCACTTTCAATTACTGTTGTTGAGATAACTGCTAAAATAAAAAAATATTTAAATGTCTTGTCAACACAGACTCAATCAAATTAACATTTTGTTTAAGTAAAATAAATTAAATTTGATCTGTTGTATGCATTTCCTTTGCGGTTCAAATTTGTTAATCTAGATATCAATACTCAACATCCCCTCTGGAAATAAAGGTTCTCTATAGCCAATTTCATCCATTGCCATTTGCCTATAATGATAGCTCTTACAGTTAATTCCAATTTTATTCTAAAAAAAAAAATGCTGATCCAATATTCATGATTTGATTTATATATATATATCTTTTGTTAAATATAGTAATTATTAATTGCTGATTGCTGAAATAAGCACAAAAAAAATACATACAAAAACAATATCAATAAGAAATACCCATCATGCTTTTGTACTCTCAACCTGTCATATGCAAGTATTGCTAATATTAAGCAGAAAATCTTTTGTTGTATTGTGAGTTTGATTTTAAAATGAGTTGAAAAAAAAGATGATATGCCACATCCACTGATATTAGTATTTTTCACACATAAACTGTTAGGTCAAAATTGCAGTGTGCTGTCATAAAATGTTTTCGTTTAAATATCATATATAATAGTGATTAAATTATGAAATATAGTAGTTAATAAAATTTAAAAAATTCTGACAAAGCTGATGATTACAAAGAAGAAAATACATGTCCAGTATTCATCATGCTTACATACTTCATGTTATTTTTATTGATTATGTCAAGTAAATATATATATTTTTAAGTTCTACTAGTAGTGATTAAGTGTTAAACAGGATAATCATGAAATAAAAAAATAATAACTAAACTAAAGACCACCTGCTAAAAATGACATTTAACAATAATACATATCCTGCTTTGAACATTCTGTCATGCACATAAAGGTAAGTTGTAAACATATAAGAACATCCTCTTCAGGAAGATTATATAGTTCAATATTGGTATTTATTGTAATAAAACATTCTCTCTATAAAGTGTAATTGACAAATATAGACAATATAAACAAAATACCAGCAACCAATTCACTCGTGGACTTCTTGTCATGCTATGTCTATAAACAACACTGCAATGTTGGCATACATGATTGTTTCTAGTTTACAATTGAACTACTGATGTAGAACCATACTACTGATTACTGATATTTAATAATATTTACACTTTAGGTTTAAATATCTGTTACGGTTTTCACAGTTTTTTTAAACACATGATGTGCAGTTACAGTGAGTCTTTGAGCACTGATACTTGTAGATTTCATTTCTCGTCAGTGTAATTTTGTATGCATTACTGCCTACCATATATCATATACCAAATATCTACCAAACTTTTACTATTACATTTTTATTTTACATCTCTGTTGTCTTTGCCAATGATAAGGATATACTATATAGCATTAAATGCTGCAAAGTATGATCTTAGTGTTCTGTTGAGATGCATATCTAATTTCCTTTTTTTAACTTTGACTTATAGTAATACTGAGATCAAGAAATTTGGATCTTTATAAACTCTAAAATATAGGTTTTGACTTATTATCAGGTCATCTTATGCATACGTGTCTTTCTGCCTCTCTATCTATCAACTGCTGGGACACTTTTATTACAAAAACAAAAGCCAATGGATAAAATAAATAAAACAATTGTCCTATTCACAACTATCAAAACTACAACATGAACTGACCCTTGTAATAAGTATTCTTTCATACTCACTTGTTAATAAACTGCTCCAAACCTTTCCTCCTCTCCTCAATAAACTCATCTTCAAAGATGCCATCATCTCCTCTAAAAGGAAGCTGTCTTTTTAAAGCTTTCCCAGGAAGTGGAGGAACTACAATCTATTTTTGGTTAAAAATAAAAAAATTTAAATTAAATAAAACTGAAGAGTGAAGTGTTTATCTAATAAACAAAGTATAAAGTAAATGTGCATCCATATGTATTAGATTCAAGATTGCAAGGAGTGACCTAGGAAACTTAAATTTTGCATGGTGGCATAGTTTATCATCTGCTCAGACTTCAGGGTGGTGGTGGTTTAAGCATCTTCCCTAGGAACAGCCCCATCTACACACATAAGATGGGCTATTATACTGATATGAGAGGGCATGCTAAAAAGGTGAAATTTTACACAAAGCAGTGTTTTATCCCTGGGATGGACAAGGGAAGAATCTATGTCCTGGGAACCCTTTCAAAAACATATAAGATGGGCTATTAATATGATTCATCGCTATAGGAAGCCAGTTAGAATAGAAAGGTGAAATTCTGAATGGTGGCACGATGTACTCTTGAAAGGACATGGGGATAGTGGAAATAGGGTCTATCTCTAGGACATATTAATAAAATATATAAATTTGTTTATAACATAGTAGTTTTATACTGGAAAGATGCCAGATTTTTCTGCAAGTAATAAAATATAAAGGTAATATAAGTTTAAATAAAATCACATTATTTATTATTAAATTAAAATAATGAAAAGAAACTAGCATAATATACACATTCATAAATAAAAGAAAGAGAATTGTATACTATAATAAATTTATTTTTGTTTAGCTGTGTTTGTCATTCTCAATTTAATAAAAACTGTTTAAATAATTATAACTCACACTATACTCTGAAATGCATTCCTTAAATCCAAAAATGTGAATCAAGCATTAAAGCTGTATAAGTTAATATAATGCAGATATAATATTCTAAAATAATGAAATAAAATGGCAACATAAAGAATCATGTGTGCAATTCAAGTGTGTTGCAAATATCATGCATTTTGAAAGGATTAGTTTATTACCAGTATAATGTGAAGTAAACATCATCATGTTATTGTTAAAGCTAAACTCCAGATCTACTAAGCAAAATACAACAGAAACATAACTGAAGAAACAAAACATCACAATAATTAGAAAAGATAAAATCAAAATCTAGCATACTGAAAATCAATTTGCTATGAAATAACATCACTTTATAATTTTTATAAATCATAGCTCATATTACTATACACCTCAACTAGTTACAAAAAAGATATTTAGAAATAAAGAGAGAACATTGCAAGCACCAAGGGAAATAACCATACCATACTACACCAATGACATGACATGAATCTAACATTCATTATTATTGTCAATTAAAATGTAATATAAGTTTTAATATATATTTATTATGTCACTTTTTGGCATATATAAATTTAACAGGACAGCAATCTAAAACTAATGACCACACTGAATATATTTTAATATGGATATGGGGATTTAAGAAGTAGCTTTAAATATATTATGCCATCAACGTATTAAGTGAGAAATGCTTATTCAGTTATTGGTTTACTTGCCTGTTTCTCTAGGTCTATCATAAAATATACTGTCATAATTATTCTGCCTAATTTACTTATAGCTTGTATGGACCCCACCACTAAACGTTTACTAATAGAGTAATATCCATATCTCTTCACTTCTATATAACTCTTTTTCTTGGAAGTGTACCATTTTGTGACACGAAGTGCAAAAAATAAAGTAGAATAAATCTAATTATTTTACAACTACATGTTAAAGTCTACAACAGGGCCTAATGCTCATATAAAAACATAAGAAAAGATAAAAATGATAACAAAAATGGTGATGTTATAAGAGTTTGAAATATGTAAAAAGCACACATTTCTGTTGAAAACTTAGAAAGTTTCAGACACTTTTTACAGAATTTTTTTTTTAAAATTAGCAATATAAATATCTTATTACAACGAATATACTTTCTTTATTAACCTAAATTATTAACTTAATCTGGATACATTTTCATTTAAAATAGGGTATAAAACTATAACCTCATAACATGGAAACCATCTTAACAAAATTATCAGCCATCATAAGAGAAGATCTATTTTTCTCAAACATAAAACAGACTAAGTTATTATGTTGAAAAGATAATATTAAGTAATAAACAAAGCATCTATTTAAATTATAATATTTTAATATATAATAAAACCTAATTATAATGTTAGCATTCTTGAATGTAATTCACAGTTTTTTCTAATCTTACCAGCTTAGGTTTAAAACATACACACAGCTCTGTGAAACTTTAAATGCAAAAGAAACCACATGGATATGTATATAATTATATAAGCTATATATGATGTTAATCAATTTAATTAAAATATATCGAGATTATAAGAAATCTTAGCTGTTTTGAAATGTTGATGATTTCGAAAATGTTCCTGCCTTTACTGATGCAACAATGTGATCTTAATAGAAACAAAAGTTATTTTTCTTATTTGGTATTCAGACTCATCGCAACAAGACACAATGACATGAGAGTTATCTTTCTGGAATATGGAGCCTTTGAAAAATGTAAAAAGTAGTTCGTGATATTATCGTCATTATTTTATATTTACAAATTTATTAATTCTGTTGTAACATGTTAAAAAGGAAATGGAGTCAAATTAGTTTTCCTAAAGCTGAATATTTCTGAATATAATGAATAAATTTAAATAAACATTAGCATATGAATACTTCAGGTAAATGAATAATTTAAAATGCACATTATTATTATTAATCATCCATGACTAATTAAAAGTCATGGAGAAAATTTATGTTATGTTTATTAATAATTCTCCCAGGAGATTCCACTTGTCTCTCACTTGGCAGATTAAACGGATGTAGTAAAAGCCTTCTCTCTTCCACAACAAATAGACATGTTTTACTGACACACAATATTCTCATTGGTGGAAACTATTAGTAGTATTAATGAAGAGGTAATAAAAATCCATCTTAATTATATTTAATCCACCACCTATTATTACTCTAGTATATGGTTTAATAATATGTACAAGGAGGTTAATAAATTTAACAATAAATTGATTATATCAACAATCAAATATACAGATTTACAAATACATTTCAGAAAGTTATTTTACATTAATATTCTATGAAACAATGTTGAAGTAATTCCAATATTTATATCCTAACACATGTTTCAGCAGTCAGATTAGTATAATAAAATTAATCACAGGACTATTCTTATCATAGAAGAAACCGAGTGATATGATAATAGTTTGTAAATAAACTGTTCAATGATCATGATGTAAGCCACAAGAGTCCTTCATGTGCTTTTGTTACAATGTCACAAGTTTAGTGTTCACAATAGAATAGTCAATCTCCACGTGCTCTGCTGAGCATGTTATAGAATGTTCCAAAACTGTAGATCCATGAAGACTAATCTAGGCACGCGTTTACTGGACTAGCTTCTCAAGTAGGCAATCACAATAACGAACTTCTAGCACTCCTTTTGCTAGAAAGTTCCAGAGGAGTCAGACACACTTACTGATGCACACAAACGGAGTGCAGAAAATCATCATGATTGCCATACTCTAGAATGGAAACTTCTTGAATCCACCACAAGTGTACAAAGAAGAAAAGATTGCTCCTTTCTGAAAAATCATAATATCAGAGAGTGATGCTAAGTTCTGAGTTTCATCACCTCTATTTTCCATTCTTTCTTACATTCTCAACTTACAATTCCCTTGCAACAGTATTTATTTGCTCAATACATCCGTGCAACACAATATTAATAAATATGAGATAATCAATTACTGAATGTCTTTCTGCTAGAAACAATGTCATGTGTTTAACATATTACAAACAAGCATCTTAAATCACAACTATAGAAATAATAGTCTTTTCACATAATACATCTTTACATTAAATTACAAACACAATATGTCAATAGTGAAGAGTATGAATTTCTAAGTCCATTCTCTCTCAATCAATTAGTCAATTCACCATAAGCTAATGATTGCCTTTCATGACCCAACTTGAGCTACATCAAAACCAATGTGATTAGGGATATAGAACTTTCTTCAAAAGATAAGTTTCAGCCTCTATCTATTGGTTATTTGTAAACCTTAAACTATTCGTTAGCAAACATTACTCATCCACTCTGGACTGATTTGGATTACATCAGCAAGTTCTACTACTAGCATATTCTTTACCTGAGTTATTATTTTAACCTCTGGTACTTAAAAAAAATATCGTCATTCACAGTACCCAAAGGTCATGTCATGTTGACATTTAATTATAATAATTAAGTTTAAAAACAGGGACAAGCAAATTTACTCCGTCATACAAGAAAACAATAATTAAACAATTAAACTATCAGTGTTCATTAATAAATTGCATAACATATATTTATGACTTGTGCTATATTTATATTGCCTTTGAAAACTAAGGTGCTATATGTATGTGATTGGGCTGGTTCTGCTGACATTAATTCTCAATCCATTTTGCCAGATGTCTTTCTATAATCTGAAAAGGCATGACATAAAAACCTTTGCTTTAATTTCCTGTGCATTCACAGTTCTAGGAATCTATAGGCAACTGAAGACCTACAACGCCTGTAGCACACTCACAGTCCCTTCTCTGAGTCTGATGCACCAAATTACACATTCATATTATAACTTCCATGCCTACATGGTGTCATGTCATTTATTTAAATGTAACATTTGATTTGATGGTCTGCATGTGACTTTTGTGCGGGTGCTTATGTGATTATGTGACAATTAAAGAAATGCAAGCAAATTTTAAATGAAATTCCTATGCCTAATACAAAACACACCATTTGTGCTCTCTCTCACATACACTCTTATAATCACCACATCAATATGTGCTCACACTGATAACTTGTGTAAGAAAAGACTGCCAGGTCTCTCGTGAAACACAGCATGTCTAGTCAGTAAGATGTTTTCAGATCTAATGTCTAAAAATGAACATTTAATACAGAGATTACAAGCTAAATACAATAATTGGTATTTTAAATTATTACTCTGTTAAAGTATAAAAATAATGCTTCTTTGGTTCAGTGTATAAATATGTAGTAATTATGTCTTCTTACAGTCTTATGTTGTTACATCGACAATTTTATTTTAAGTCTGGCCTCAGTCAACAGTGACTCTGTAGTTCACAACCTTAAAAGATTAAGAGAAATTCCATCATTAGAAATGAGCGTATCCACTACAAAACAATTTCTCAAATGAGTGTTAGACTGTTAGTGTTACTGTTACACTTACAGTGTTAGTGTTAGTCTTTCTTTTTCTGTGGGGAGCAAATATTATATTATTGTGAAATGACTTTTTTTTTAAAGATCAATAATAAATTTCAATGCAGGCAATTCATGTTGTGTTACTTTACTACCTATTCTCTAGTTAAATTTGAACTTAAATGGTGTGAATCATTATTATAATACATCATTATTATTTATTCAGGAATGCACACTAAGAAAACTAAATAGAGAATGTAGGTGTTGATTTAAAATATATCAATTTTATTAAATTCTGTAACTGTAAGTAGGACTAAATTTAAATCGTATCATTTGATTTAGTCAATAATACTTCAAATAAAAATTGACACTTAAAAAGTTACTTTATACATGCTTTCTATTATGATAGTAGTACTTTTACCTTACTATCCCTTTCAAGTTCATTTCGTAACCATTCAAAATCACTGTATCGTCGCCTTACACCAGATTCTCGTAGTTTGAAAACAGGTAAATTGGTCTGGAATCAAAATTGACAAAAGACAAAAAATTACACAAGCTTATGAAAATGCTACTTTGCTAGGAGATGGAAAAATAAATGTAAGTCTCTAAAACCATCAGTTATGCAAGAAATCAAGCTGACTAAAATAGCTACAAGAAATGAAAGTTAGTTATATTATTAATAATTTCACTAATTTTATTTTAAATATGTTATTGTACTAAGGATATTAAAAATTACTATATCTGAAATTCCATAATGCCTAAATCAGTAAATGTGTTACACATTGCATATCCTCTTGTACAATGAAAAATTTTTACTAAAAGAAGAAAAAAAAGTAATTTACAATAATGGCTATTCTAAATTTGTACAACCTACATGAAAAAATGCCAGAACTATGCCAGAATTATATTCAAGAAAAATTAATAGTAATATTTAAAAAAGAAATCCTGAAAAAAGGAAAAAATGTTGACTCATCATATAAAATACAGTCTAACTCTAAACTATAATTCATATAATAAATGAATATATATATATTATAACTAATAAGTTGAGCAATTTGCAATTTTTCAAATAAATCTGTGAGACTTATTTATAAAAAATACTAAGTGATTAACAACTAATGGTAATAAACAAATGCCAGTAATATTTAAAGTGATGATTAAATATAGAAATCCAAATGAACAGGTATTAAGAAATCTTTGCTGTAATATTTACAATAGATATAAAAAATAAAAAAAAGCCAGCACTGTAAAAGTGCAATCAATCTGATTATATTATACATGTATATATTTACCATAAAATCTAGAGTCAAATTATACAAATCTTAAACTTCTGTGTGGAAAACCGAAAGCCAATATAACTTTTTATAAGCATTATAATTAAGAAGCAATTTTTAAAAATGTTTTGTTGGAAGCAGTTACTCTATATATTTATCGAGTATCAATTAATATATTAAATACAGCTGGTAATGTGAAATAATAAGAACAAAACTTGAAAGAATGCATCAAATGATCAATGAAAATTTGGATTTATATATTTACTAATTTAGTGTATATATTTATTTTAACAACTGTATACTTTAAACTAATAAAGATTTTAAAAATTATCACAAGTGTACCACAACTTAAAATTTCCTATGGTATTGTACTTTTAAAATTACATTTACAATATACAGATACCTATCAAACTTAGTTTTAATAACCATGTCCATTTCAATCATTGGCTGGTTTGACATTTCTGAAGTTGGATTTCTGAACCTTGGAATTGGATATTTCAAACCAATGACAGTCCCTTAAGCTTTGATAATGATATAATGACATTGCACTGTAGGTAAAATTTATATATTATAGTTATACTTTTATAGAAAACATAATGCTGAAATAAATTAAATGAACACAAAACCTCAAGTAATTATAGCATGAATACAAGTAATAAAATTTATGTTCAAGTTTTCACATTAATAATAATATACTAAAGTATTAGTATTACTGTATTCATGAATATCTACAGTTTATAACAATGTTTTATAATAGATACAGAGTATACTGTACTAATGCAACCAATCTCTTATTTCAACAATGCCATGAATGCATATACAAATTATGCTTAGGGGAAAAACAAGGTTACATATTATTTTTTTGTTTATGTGTTGGTGACTATATCACTAATCAGTATATGAGAGGTGTGGGTGCATATAAATTATAATTATAAAATTATTTTTGTTTTATATACATTACATGAATATTGCTGTAAAAATATATATATATATATAAAATCAACAGCTAACTAAGAACTTATCTGCAAATGAATTATGTTAAAAAGTTATACCTGCTACTCATGTCACAGGGCATACTTGAGAAGATGTTATCTGTTTTTAAAATTTTGGTGAATTTGAATTGACCTTACAAAAGTTACATGATTTTGGATTACTGAAAGTGCACTGTAAATAGTAGTGTATAAAATAATAAATATATATGTGAACTGTATCAAACCTCCTAATGTACTAAGGAAATAAATAAATGATATATTACATAATCATAATGACATATGCATTTACAAATAGAAATACAAACACAATACCTATCTTAAACTTAATCATTTATCAAATCAAATCTAACAGAAAGCCATAAACACTTTTGTTTTCTTTAATTAGTGAAAATTATATTATTCAGAAAAGAACTACTTTGCTTTAAAATTAAAATCAATAAAAAAAAAATATCTAATATATTATTATAGTAATTACTAAATTAGACAATAGTGCATTAGTAAAATACACCCATAAATTATAATAATATTAGTAGTTTTAATAATATGAATTAGAAAATTAGTAACTTGTTATTACTATATATTAGTAAACATAATATAACAACTAACATTAAATTACATGTAGAGTTGAAACTGATCAATCTACTTATCTAGGCAATAACTGTTTTAATAATAAAACGGACTTAAAACCGGTCAGTACACTTTATTGTATGTTACTGTACTCCAGCGCTCAGTTACTATTTCCAGTGTACTGTACAATACACTAAAACTGTAAAAGTCATTATTGCTCTCTAGTGAAACTCAATGGCTAGGAGTGGGTGGGACGGACGACCAAATAGTTGCAAAGATAATGGTGGTTACAAATTATATAGCGACTTTCTTTTTCACATTTAGAGCATTTCTAAAATAGTTTTGCGAGTATAAAGTTAAAAAAGCATCAAAAACATTAATTACAGTTATATAATATCACATCAAACTGATACAAAAAGATAGTGAACTTCCGTAATAATAAAAGGGGTGGTTACAAAGGCCCAATGTGGCTGTGCAATGTCGTACCTTCATTCGGACTTCATAATCTGTGTACCGCTTTTTTGCAACTCCATGTGTTTGAGGATCCAGAACATCGATCTCCAGGAAGTTTGCTGGCGGAGAATAGGCATCTTCTAGCGTCTGTTTCTTAGAATTTATTCGTGCAGTCGCACTTTGAGACATTTTGCGTTTTTTTTTCCACTTCTAAACGCCAATGTTCAGTGACGACTATAAATCTGGTCACATAAACTAATGACGTAATAACGCTTATTCAAGGGAAGATACTCTATTGCTTATTCTAGTAAACAAACGAAGCGCAATTTTATTTTAAGTTTTTAAGACTCTTTTATATATCGTTACTTGTCTAATTCATAAATATCTACCCTTTTATCGCGTTTTTTTTAAATCTAAAGATTACATTTTGCCTTTAATAAATATGTTATAGGTTGTTTGGTAAATTTAAGGGAGAGTTGCTCCCCGTAAAGAAAGAGAAGATAACAGAGAAATGACCTTATAGTGTTACAACTCGTACTTTCTAACAATGAATAAGTCCATCCACGTTATCAACATATGTGCATTAAGAATTAAAAATACAAATATTCTAGCAAAACTGTATGCAAGTTCTTATACTACAGGTTGGTATATGCACACATGTAAATAATATTGATGTACGATATATATATATGTGTGTGTGTGTGTGTGTGTGTGTGTGTGTGCTTCGCAAACTTTGTTGAATATATATATACCCTACAAACTTTGTGAAATTAAATAATAAAGTCGGAGCCATGAATGTGCGTGCGTGTGTGTTAACCTTATAATTGTTTTTATTTTTACCTGATGTAATATGTGTTTATTATGCTATTTTTTTAAAATATGAAATGTAGACACATTTTTCCTGCAAATAATTCTATGTTCCCAATTTACTTTACTAATGCACTTGTTTGTGTACTTTCTTAATTATTCACACACTTGTAAAGTTTGCATTTAATATTACTGACAAATTTAGATTCACAGGTTGCTAATTGTAACAGTATGCAGTTTTCAGTAGAAATTTAACTTTGCTTTTATGAATTTGGAGTTGCACAAACATGAAAGGAAAAGAAAAGAAAAGAAAAAGAAAAGGATATCCGTAAGAAAATTAAATGGGCAAAGAATTTGAAACAAAAACATTACAATTTATATGCTGACAGGTAACTTATACAAGCCTCTGTATAATACGATCCTTTTGGTCCATAAAATTTGATTGCATTGTATGTGAGACTGTGTTATAATGAGGGATTCTTTCTGTCATGTATGAATAATCCATGTCACATTGCAGCTACTGTTTACCAACATGGTTCACCTTTCTTCACCACATGCACTATAAAAGTATAAGCCATTTAAGCTGTCTCCAGCATATCCATTGCATTTAGCTTTTCTTTGATCATCCAATGCTTTCTCTTTCCATTAGAAGACATGGTAAAAATCAAAACTTACAAAAATATTCTTATGCCAAAAATTTCAGAGAAATATAATGTACAGTTTACACAGTGCATGAATGAATCCCATCATGAATGATGAATATATAGTATACAATAAATGAACATATGAATAGAAATTAGAAAGAGCTGACAGTTTTATTGATGGCACATACAGTAATCAGACTCATTTAAAAAAAATCTTTATTTAACCATCACAGCAGTCCTTTGAGAGGGGTTGAGGGGACAAAATTATCCCAATTTTCTCTTGACAGCCTTAATCACAGTCAGTTGTTAATTGTTCAAAGAAACAGCTTCAAAGAACATTATTGTGGCCAGAGAATAAAAGTTTATTCACTCGCCCAGCTTTTCTCTCAACAGCCTTTGTCATAGTCAACTCTACCCATGTTTTTTTAATTGTTTTTTTAATTTTTTAAGAAACAGCTTTAAACAATATTACACTATACATATACTTTGAAGAGATGTGTGACAAATCTGTGAAGAAAAAAATGTCTGTTAGCTCCGTTTAGACAGTAGTAGGATGTGTTTTAAGTTTTTCAAAACAATAGGGATCATTGTTAAGCTGTGTTTATGAAGTGGCAAGTACATGTACAATGTACTGAACACTTATTATACTGTATAAAGTTTAGGCACAGTCAGCAAAACATTTGCAAATTTAGCCAGTTGATTTGATACATTGCTATTAACTCTTTATTAGTTTATATGTAATTTGAAGAGGCTACATGATAAAAAAAAAAAAAATGGGGTCCACAGTCTGTCACTAGTGTCAGCATTGCTTGATTATAATTACATAATATTTTATTATATTATATTCTCATTTCTGGAGGTATTCTTCAGAATGATTTAATATTAAAACAGGCACAGTTAATTAATACTATGTGCCTTTGATATAGCTTAAAATCGAAAATTAGGACTTTTTCTGTTTGTAGGGGAATCAGAGAGGCCAAGTGATATAACTATTGAATTTGAACAGTCAATAATATTTTTCTGTTATAGGATTATCAGAGAGGCCACATGATTTTAGTGATGGACCTTTGGCAGTCTATTTCTCAAAAATCAAAAATGGAGAAATTCAGCATGATAACCACCAGCAAAAGATAGTTGAAAATTTGCAGCGTCTTCATGAAAAACTGAAACACTACAACCCAGATCTGCAAACAGAGTCATGGATTCCTAAAGTATGAAATGCATATATTTATACACATTTATATTTTTTTTCAAAAATCAACAGTTTTGCTATACTATCTGTGAACACTTTTTCATATTTACTACTTATTCTTTAATAATAATGTCTGATATATATAAATTAATCTTCTGAGAATTAATGGACTTAAACAATTTGAAGGCTGTCAGTCATTTTTTATTTGTTTTACATAAACATCATGATGTGGTTAAATAGTGCAGAATCATTTTATAAAATGTACTCTGCATATAACATTCTCTTTTCAGAAGTGGATGAAAAAAATTTCTAAGTCACTTTGACATTGGCAATAATTTTTTCTGACAGGAATGTTTAAAAGTGACAAGATTTTAGGCACACAGGTTGATTTGCATTGCAAACAACTTAACAAAATGATAATTATCTTTACAAAAACAAATTATTTGTTTTTTTTATACTTTTACTTTCATCAGAAATATCAGAAGTTCTTATTTTGTTATTACCTTTTAAAAAAACTAGTTGTATCACTATTATTACTTATTTTTTACTTTCACTATATTTATATTTTATGTCATGAAGGATATTAACTTAATTTTCTTTATAACGTTTAATTTATAAATATAGTTATTGACACATTACGAATATGGTTTTAATAAAATAAAAATTCATTATTTGTTCTTCTGAAATCTGATGTTTTGTTGTAAATGGATTTCATAAAACAGTTGATATCATTAAAATTCACAGGTTTCATTCTTATTTCTAAAACAAAAATTTGGGGTGCATGTTTGTGAGGGTGCCAGAGTTGATTTAACCAGTGCAAGGGCATTGAACATCTTTGTTACCTTTTGTTAAACTAATTACTACTGTTCATTAGATGCTGTTTGGTTCTGACTTGATTGCATATTTTTAATTTATGCAGCTGTATGTATGAAATTATATTCTATTGTTCCTTCATTTTTTATAAAATTTTCATTCATTAGATACTTGGTGGAAGCAAGACATTTGTCCCCCCTAAAGGTCTCTATCTCCATGGTGGAGTCGGTAAGATTATTTATATTTTCACTTAATGATATATTCTAAAGCTAATATTATTTTCATTCTCAAATGTTTCAAGCATCACTATCATCTTTTATCAACCTCAGCATTACACAGATGTATTTTCCACTTTGTGTATCATTTAATTTATTCATACAGACAGTAGTGTTTCTCAATAAATCTTTGACATATTTTTATATCTGGTCCATTGATTTAATTTTATTTTAATTTTTGGAATGATTTAATTTTATTTTAATTTTCAGGATGTGGTAAGACAATGCTGATGGACCTATTCTATTTATCATCACCTAGACAGCGAAAGCAACGAGTGCACTTTCACAAATTTATGCTGGACGTTCATCGCAGTAAGCAATATTTATTGTTACTTTACACTCTTCTGTTTAAAAAATAATTTCATTTGAACTTCTTACAAATTTTATTTTCAATTGTTGATTCGTAAATTACAACAAACTACAACAAAAAATGTTGACAACTTTAGAAAATGCACTTCATATATTTATAATTTGAAACGTGACAAAAATATAATAAATAATTACAATTATACACAATTGTGATATAAGCTATCTTGTATAATCATCTAAAGTAGTGTTTACAAAACGATCCAGAGTATCTAAAACATAATTTCAAATGACAAAACTGATTACAGGAATTCCTCCCAAAAGTTTTCAAAAAATCTAAATGCTTTGCTTAATAGATTTTCTTACTCAGCGTTTTTATGTCCCTTATATTGTACTAGTAGTAGATAAATATGTTACAAGCAAGGGCATTTTTTGTAGGCATTCCTATCAGAAGTTTTCAGAAGACCTAAATGCTTTCTCTACTGACTAGATCTTCTTACTCAGTATTTTATGTCCTTTATGTATTAATAGTAGATAATATTTTATAAGCAAGGGCATTTTCTAAAATCTTCTAAACCACAGTATACTTATATAAGCAATCTTTGAAAGGAAATTTTGTTTAAACTTAATATCTCTAGTAAAACTATCCACACATAAAAACAGTAATATTCTAAGGTTTAAATGTTTTAAGAAATATGTACATTAACTATAGATAGTCAATTTTTATTTTATTATTTTAATTTTGAGTTTAAATTACAATACTGTGGATGCATGCTAGTTTCCTATACTGGCATCCTTTCTTAAAAGCACATTTATTACAATTCTTTCAGGAATCCATGAACTGAAAAAGATAATGCCAAAGAAAAATTCTGCAAGATCTCCACAAGCTTTTGATCCCATCATGCCAGTTGCCCAGCAGATTCGAACAGAAACTTGGCTTCTGTGTTTAGATGAATTTCAGGTGTGTATTTGTCATAAAAGAACAGGATGCTTGTTAGTATCAATTCACCCATCGTGCTACCAGATGCTTCTATTGTATCAAACATATCCATGAGCATATCAGTTCATCAGGGTTCTTAGATTCCCATGTAGACAGCAAGAAAGAAGACAACAGTAGTAAGTTTGCTCAGAGTTGTCTGCCCTGTAACCAGAAGTGACATGCCCCAGTATGAAATCTTCAGAGAAACAGTTGGACCTCCGAGCCTGATTCAACATTGTCGAGGCTGATAAGACATTGCTGTACATCCCACTTAATATTGATAAGTGATTAAAAGGTCATTATGAGCGGGAATGAAGTAGGAGTGTTTAAGAGGGCAAATTTCTTTCAGCTGGGAGTGAAGTAGGAGCTAGTGGGTGTTCTAGCCAATTGTTTTACTTGTTCTTCCATGTGCTTAATGACTTAATACTTATTTCCATTATCACATCTTTGAATTTACCTGTCTACACTGTAGGAGTTAAGGAAATCTAAGAAAGTGGGTAGTTCTTCTTAGACTTCTGTTCCTTTATATACAAATGAGTCAAAATGAGTGGAATAAACTTGACCAGATAAGTTTCTACAAATGAGTCAAAAAGAGTGGAATAAACTTGACCAGATAAGTTTCTACAAATGAGTCAAAAAGAGTGGAATAAACTTGACCAGATAAGTTTCTACAAATGAGTCAAAAAGAGTGGAATAAACTTGACCAGATAAGTTTCTACAAATGAGTCAAAAAGAGTGGAATAAACTTGACCAGATAAGTTTCTACAAATGAGTCAAAATGAGTGGAATAAACTTGACCAGATAAGTTTCTACAAAGGAAGATATAAGTGGTGGCTTTTCCTGCAAACATTGGTTAATATCTTATTAGTAAATAATTGAGGTGTTCCATACGACAAGGGTGAGGTCACTATATCTTACAGAAAAGATATTAGAGATTAAAGTTTGGAAGAGGCTTTTTGAACAACAAGAGTGAGCCCACCATTGAGTTACATAATAATTATTAAACAAAAACTTTAATTATACCATATTTGCATCCTCTGTTTTCATTTTATGTTTGTTTTCTCTGTAATACCATGAATATTATAGAATACTTTGAGGCAGTCAATTCAATTCAGTCAAGGTTGAGCATGTTTCTTGTGCATTGAGTACAAGACTCTTGCTCAAGTGAGAATGTCATACTGTGCCAAGCTTGAGGTTCATTTTGGCATTTTCACCCTTGTTGTATGCACACCATTATCTCCTTTCTAAACTGGTGCATACTTTATTGTGCATTGTAAAAATGTTGAAATTTTGAATGATAAGAGGAGGGGGGGACTTAGTTATTAAGAAAATAAATAATCAATTTTTTGGACTCATGGTGGGCTCACCCTTGTCATATGGAATATCTCGAATGTCTCAGATAATAGGTGATAACAATATTGATAATAATTTTCTCAGCTGGTGATAACAGTAATGACAATGATTGTCGCATATAGCAGACAATAACAGGACTGACAATAATTGTCTAATGTAGCAGATGTTAGCAATATTGACAATAATTTTCTCAGTGGATGATAACAATATTGACAGTAATTGAGTCAGATAGCAGGTAATAATAGTATTGACAATAATTGTTTCAGGTAGCAGATGACAACAGTCTTCTTAATATTTGTTTGAGATAACAGTATTGATAATAAATGTCTCAGATTGTAGGGTAGATGATAACAGTGTTGACAGTAATTGTCTTAGATGGCAGATGATAACAATATTCATAAAAATTATTACAAATAGTAGACAAAAACAGCATTACTAATAATTGTCTCAGCAGATGATAACATTTTCGATAATTGTCTCAGATTGCAGATAACAGTAATTATCTCAACTGATGGTAACAGGACTGGCAATTGTTGTATCAGCAGATGATGACAGTATTCACAGTAATTGTCTCAGTAACAGGATATAACAGGATTGACAGTAATTTGAAATATTCTTATTGTTAATTGAAGAGTCTTTAATAATATAAGGGCATATATTTTGTTATGTGACATACATGTTGGTTGCTGTGCTTGATAGTTGTCTTAAAAATAAACATACTGCAGCATAATTTTACAAACAAAACCAAATACTGCAATAGTTAGCTATATATAAGAGCTGCTATTTGCCTTTATGTGATAAGATGAAAAAGCTTGTAAGTTATAGCTGGCAACTGAACTTAATATGGAATACGCACATACATTGAATGATAAATAGACCAATTAAATGACAGTGTTTATGAAGATTTGATCCAGAAAGATTGATCATTGTTTTGTGCTGCCATTTAACATCCTTATAAATATGATACAATTAATTTTAAAGCTGATGGGAGATGTTTTTTAAAAAAATGGTAATGAGAGTTAATGTCCTAATTTGCTAATCAAATCTATGTACATATATATAAATATATATGTGATTTAGTTTGTTTAATAAATTCAATAATTCTAGAAAACAGGAGCACCAGTAAGATCTAACATTAAATATAGATTTAACAGCATTGCATGCATTTAACAGGTGACAGATATCGCAGATGCTGTGATTTTAAAAAGACTGTTTACTGAATTGTTTGAATCAGGAGTGGTCTTGGTGGCAACTTCCAACAGAGCTCCAGATGGTAAGTATATTTGTGCCAAACATGAAAGTGTATGTTTTTGCATGCATTTCAATCTGTTTAAAAAAAAAAGATTTGTTGATTTTTGTGTTCATCATGGCAGTTTATCTTACCTTTATTTGTTCTTCTTCTTTTTCTTTTCTGTAAAGCTCTATTACAAATAAAATTTATTAAATTCTGCTATTTTCAAAGTCTTGTAAGTGCCTTTTCATTACTAAATTGTATGTGGGTGTCGTGTTATCTTTTCTTGTCAGCATTTTTATATTCGTGTTTATATGAAGCACTATTATTTTATTTAGGTTTATATAAACCACAGTTGCAAAGTCCTTTACGAAATGACCATTGCTCAGTATATAATCGATTCTCTAATAAATATAAGAGTACAATATGAATTTGTTTATCTAAGTCCATGAAAGAGAAAATTTGGGAATTCCGGATAAATAAATGTGCTTTAATAATATAATTAGCAATACTCTTTATAGTTTACTGAATTTTTTTTTCTTTATAAGTGGGGTATTTACATAGTAAGATTAAAAAACAAGACATATTACATTTTAGCAACAAAAGTTGCAGTAAGCACTACCTTCTAAAAGAATACTATAATTAAATTAAAAATTCATACCTATTTATAAAACATTGCACTCATTTATGTAATTAATTAAATAAAATAAGTTATATTAGATTGATTTTACAGTAACAGTCTCCTATTTAAGATGATTTTACATCAAAATTCTATTGAGTGTTTTGCAATTTTAAAATATTGTAGTACCTTCAATAAAACTGAAGCATGGCAAGTTAAATTTTAAAAAAGTAATGTTAGTGCAGACATTATTTTAAAAGACATAAACTAAGCTATATTAGTTTTTAATTTAATTTAATTTTTTAATTTGAGATTTGTTGAGCATTTTATTTGTGTAAGAGATTTTCTATGCATGACTACCAATTCATGAAAAATAAACAAGATGCACACACTTAAAAATGTATAACTGACTGTGTTATATCTAATAACTGAGATCTGGATAAATAAGTTGCTTCTTTAAAGAAATGTTACATTTGTATCTGGTTTATCCATATCCGATAATTGCTGTAGGTTTTACCTTAAATTCTTTCTTCGAAATGTGTAACTGGTTTATCCTTATGATTATTGAGATCTTAATAAATGGGTTCTGCTTTAAATAAATATTTAATTCATTACAGGTTCATCAATATGTGATAATTAAGCTCTAGATAAATGGGTTTCTGCTTGAAATAAATGTTTAATTTGTAACTCTTTTATCCATATCTGATAAATAGTTTTTGTTTTAAAAATTTTAAAAATAATTATAACTTGTTTATCCACATCTGAAAAATAAGATTTGGATAAATAGGTGTGTGCTTTAAAGAAATGTTTAAATTGTACTGGTTCACAAGTAAATTTAAATTAAATTATATGCGTTTTTCAAATTGCAACTATAAATTAGTCCAAAGTTAATAAATATTTCTATTTTATTTTCTTGGTAGTTTAACAAACAATTTTTTGTTATTACATGTATTACTATTTTTAATATACCTGATGTTCTATTTGAGTTTTAAACATTTTCCAGATCTTTACAAAAATGGTTTGCAACGTGGCAACTTTGTTCCATTCATAGGAATTTTAAAGGTATGGTTATTTACGCCCGTTGAGCAAATAATCTCTTCTTTTAATAATTATTTACTTCTATAATTATAGCAGAAAAATATAAACATTAAAAAGTGATTTTCAAACATGAGCTTAACTGAAAAGAAATTACCTATCAAGTTACAATAATTGTAAGTGTAATTTTCTTTTTGCTATTCATTCACATATAGTTAGTATATGTTCCTTTATTTTATTTTTGTTGTTGTTGCTTTTCACACAATTACAATAAATGCATTTCCCTTTCTTTTTCTGTTCACAATTCCCTTTCTTTTGCACTTCACCAAGTTACAGTAAACAAATTTTCCATTTGACTAGGTGATGTTCTTGCTTTTATTTCTTTTTTAAATTTATTAGAGCATGTCATTGTTGACTGTCTTTGTTATGCTTGTAGCTCTGCCAAGAAATATTTTTGTCTCCTATCCTGTGTAGGCATATTGGAATTATTAGAACAAAAGACTATGCATATTAAATTTTATGAATGTTGGTTCAATTTATTGGAAAGATATAGCCTATTAGGATCTGTCTATATGTGACCCAGTACCAGAAAGCACTACATCAAGCAGCCACTAGAATACTGAGATGCCCATATCTGTTTATGTGCAATGGAAATATCGAATGAAATATGAGACAAATTTGAAATTGTTAACAGATGTAGTCAGATTTCTTATATGCAATGGAAATATCTAATGAAGTAACACAAATTGTTAACAGATGGAGTCAGATTTCTTATATACAATGGAAATATCTAATGAAGTAACAGACAAATTGTTAACAGATGCATTCAGATTTTTTTGTGCATTTCACATAATCTTGAATGAGAATGAGAGGGTATTCACTCTTCTGTTGGGGTGGGTGGGTTATTACATGTATAAATGATTAATGTGAGAGGCACAAGAGCCACCACACATTCATCATTGATTAAAAATAGAAGTATGTGGAGGCTCATGTCACCTAGTACTATACTTTTGCATGATTCAAATGGAAACAGGGGTTGAAAAACCCTTACATTTGAATCTTATACTATACTTCTGGGTTGTATGTTTCATACTGGCATGCTGATGGGAATAGGTGATAAAGGGAAAACAAGTATATTCTTTCCGTCAACTTGTGTATATTTGTGTTTATTAATGAGTGAAAGACTACTCAAGGGAGGTAACAGAAATTGATTATTTGGCTCATGCCTGAATAAATTGATTAGTACTGCAGGACTCAGGAATATGAATCTAAAGTAAAATGTGTAAACCGAAACAGATATTCTTCAAGAGTGTCTTCAACAATGTACAAACTGTTCCAGTAAACTAGTAAATAAGTATGATGTTATAGAATATACAATTGAGATGTGAATTAATGATTCACAAAAGTTACAAATTTTCACCTCACAAATTTTATTCCTTCAGCAATACTGTGATGTCCTGCACTTAGACTCTGAAGTTGACTACCGATTGCGCGCTCTGCCTGCTCAAGGCAAAGTCTATTTTGTGTGAGTGGGCTTCTTTTGTCTTATAGGAGACCTACAAATACCTATACTTATTTGCTTACTATCTCCATGCTTTGAATGATCCAGTGTTTCCATGTTTGAGTGCTGTTTCCATGCTTTGAATGATCTTATGTGCTT
Organism: Sinotaia quadrata; assembly: GCA_028829895.1. Lineage (NCBI taxonomy): Eukaryota > Metazoa > Mollusca > Gastropoda > Architaenioglossa > Viviparidae > Sinotaia > Sinotaia quadrata. Next base: position 30,377,146 of record CM054181.1, read on the forward strand.
AATGTCTCATGCTTTGAATGATTTTATTACTTACTGTCTCCATGTACTTTGTGTCTCCATGCTTTGAATGATCTTATGTATTTACTTTCTCCATGCTTTGAATGGTTTTATGTACTCACTCTCTCCATATACTTATTGTCTCAGTGCTTTGAATGATCTTTTATGCTTATTATTTCCATGCTTTGAATGATCTTATCTGCTGACTCTCTCCATGCATTGCATGATTTGATGTGTTGACTCCTTTCGTGTTTTGAATGGTTTGATGTGTTGACTTTCTCCATGCTTTGGATATTCTTATGTATAACTGTCTCGGTGCTTTGAATGATCTTATGTGTGACTGTCTTAGTGCTTTGAACGGTCTTATGTGTGACTGTCTTAGTGCTTTGAACAGTCTTATGTGTGACTTAGTGCTTTGAATGGTCTTATGTGTGACTGTCTTAGTGCTTTGAACAGTCTTATGTGTGACTGTCTTAGTGGTTTGAATGTTCTTATGTGTGACTTCTTAGTGGTTTGAATGGTCTTATGTGTGACTTCTTAGTGGTTTGAATGGTCTTATGTGTGACTTCTTAGTGCTTTGAATGGTCTTATGCGTTGACTTTCTCTATGCTTTGAACGGTCTTATGTGTAACTGTCATGCTTTGGTCTTGTGTGTGACTTTTCTCTGTTTTGAATTCACTTGGACAATACTCTCTAGCAATCTAAAATTGTGTTTAAGCAAGTAAGGAATTTGAAATACTTTTAATGTCAGTGGTATTTATTCTGCTGACATTAAGAGCATTTCATATTCATTGCTGTATAAGCTCTAGTCTGGGATGCAGACCTGTGGTTGGGGAATACATTGTAGTTGTACTGAATGGGTCCTTAATTTCTTTACTGTGTCAGTGTATGCATTTCATAGAGAACATTCATACATGCATATGAGCATGAATATATGATTCCATGTGCAAGTGCCCATTCACTCACACACACACACACACACACACACACACACACACACACACACACACACACACACACATACACACACACACACACACACACACACACACACACACACACACACACACACACACACACACACACACACAAAATAGGTTTTTCTTGCAGACTAACCATATTGGTATAAGCATTGGCTCATCGGGTTCCCAATTTCTCTTTTTCAATCCAAACCTCATTTTTAGGTTAACAAGGAATGTACACTTGCTAAAGGGTGTGCTACTGGGTAAATTCTTGATTAAATATTTCTGACCTCCTGAGAGCGTATATGCACCTCAGCTAATATACACTTAGAATCATATGATAATCCTCATGTAAGCATTCTGTAGAAGAAGAAAACTTACTTTGACTTTAAAATTCCTCTTTTTATCAGGCTGTCAAAGTGTGATGCCAACGCTGAAATGGACAAGATTCTTAAAGACCATTGTAAATTCCACAGAGAAGGTTAGTATGTAATAGTTTTTTTTCTTTCCTTTGAAACTAGCAGGAAAATCTGGCACTGCCTGTGGGGTAGAAAGTAATTGATACTATTACACTAATAACATAAAAAAAATAATTTTTGAACTATCCCTGACCCTGGTCTCTTTCCCCCTTTTGTCACTCTTGAGGATAAACCATGACTTCTTACTAGCTCTCAATAGCCTATCCTGCAAAACACCAGCTTACTATCTCTCAATAGCCTATCCTGCAAAACACCAGCTTACTAACTCTCAATAGCCTATCCTGCAAAATACCAGCTTACTAACTCTCAATAGCCTATCCTGCAAAATACCAGCTTACTAACTCTCAATAGCCTATCCTGCAAAATACCAGCTTACTAACTCTCAATAGCCTATCCTGCAAAATACCAGCTTACTAACTCTCAATAGCCTATCCTGCAGTAGAAAATCTCGTTAATGGTCCATCTTATATATGTGGGACAAGGCACCCCAGGGACTGGCAGCAGAACCTGATCTTCTGTAGATGTTACTGGGGTAAACTAAGCCTGTATGCAAAATTTCAACTTCTTAGATCAACTTCTTTGTGAATCATTAATAACCCATCTTGTATATGTGGGTGAAAGGGCTGCCCTGAGGCTGCACATTGCAAAATTTCAGGATCATAGTTCTCCCTCCTACTTTATTTATTATGGCTTACATCAGGAGTGACTGTAAAACTTAGTGCCTCCCAATTATTTGTAATTTTTTGTTATAATATCAACAATGATTAATCAACAAGCTTTAAGATGATCTACAAAGCCAGACTGACCTTTCTTCTTTTTTTTTCAAAGTACCTAAGATAACAGTCAAGCCAGACTGACCTTTCTTCTTTTTTTTTCAAGGTACCTAAGATATCAGTCATGCCAGTCCAAGACCTAAATCAGACATAGGGTTTCAAAACATCATTTATAATTCTCAGAAAGTGTAAGATATGTTTGATATGTCCAAGTTGTCATATGTACATGCCTTATTATTAGAACACCAGAAATCCCTTTCAGAAAAGAAATAAGCTGATCTTATCTGGAAACAAGATACTTTTCAAAGCATATAATATTTAATCTCTTCATTGCTGCAACTTTAAATAATGATTTAATGTCATTTATCATGCAGTGTCATTTTTATTTATTATACCTATGCATTTAAACTTAGAATATATCAAAAATATCTTAATATAAAAAACTACAAATATTATAATGTACAAGTTTAGTTTTTCCCCTTAGTTGTTTCCTTAAATACAATCATTCCTCATTGTGTTTTATTAAATGCTAATTGTTGAACTGGAATTAATTTAATTTAATATTTTTTCTTAAATGTCTGATGTTGAGAGCTCATTGCTATTTGCATTATAAAGCACATTATAAAATGGTGAGAGTTGTATAAAAATATGTTTTATGAGGAAATTATGTTGTTTATGCAGAAAACAATATCACTAATACTATTTCTAATACTATTAGAGATGTATCCCATAACTAAATGTAAAATTTATTTCACTTTCATAAAAGCAGTCTTGAACCAGCACCATGTTTGCACTGTTTTTAAAAATATGCCTTGTTCATTTACAAGTATGTAATCATGCATCGCTAAATAAAGATATTGAAATACTGAAGCTTAATTTCTCCCATTGTTTGTCATAAATATAGTTTTATTTGGGATTTTAAAAAATATTTTTACTCGTTGGGGACTTATTGTTGCATTTTGAAGCACATTGGAAATGATAAGAGATATATAAAATTATAGTTTTATAAATTTGTTAAATTTTAAACACCTATCTTTGTGATTACTGCTTTGTGAAGGTATACAGCAGTTATCCTCTTTGTTGAGTCATGTTGGATAGTTATTGATACACAAGTACTTTTTCCCCCTTTTTCTTTTATTTTCATATGGTGTTATATAATCCTAGCATTATTACTAGAAAATAATAAGCAGGCACTTTCTTTTTGCAATGTAAAGACTTGTAAATATCTCACTGTAGATTTAAAACATGAGTATGTTAAGAAAAAAATCATCATCACTATCATAATCATTTAAAACTTACAGACAATCTTTAACCAGATTCTAATTATAATTTTCAGTAGTTACTTGGTAAATCCATTTCATCTGGGTCATGAGGTCATGGCAGAAGTACTTATTCACTTTGCTCTCTTCTAGAATATTTCCTATTTAATCATTAAATATAGTCATTGTTAAATCAAATACACTAAATTGCTGTAAGAAATGATAATAAAATTACCATACATGTTTTGATGGACTTAGCGCCCATCAAATATAAATCTTATTCACTTAAAGGACAAATGTTTGTACAGCTTGTGTAGTATCAGTTACAGTTCAGTGTACAAATGTCTAAATTGAGTGATTCAGTACAGGACCTAACCCAAAATATATTTTCAATTAATATTTGCAGAAATAATTCCAAAGACTCTGACAGTTTTGGGGCGGAAGCTTGTCTTTCCAGTTACTTGTGGAAGAGTTTTAGACACCACCTTTGATGCATTGTGTAGACAGGTAAGTTATTTGTGTTCATGAAAGATTCATGTTTCATGAAATTATCATGTTTACTTTAATTATTCGTAACATTGCTTTATTTTCAAATTGAGTTTTGAAAAAATATTTCAAAATTGGAATCTGATCAGCCTTGTTCAGAATTGTTGAAAAAAATAGAACAATAAAATATATAAGCACTACAATGATTTGCTCATAAGACTTTACTGCCTATCAGATGGAATACTGAATTATGAGAGTGAGACTTAAAAGAACACTATAAATGAATGATTCAGTTTAAGAATCATAAAGATGTTGTATGTTTTAGTTCAAAATTGTGGTCATGTATTAAAGTAATTTGTGCATCGAATATAAAGCCATAACTTCTTCATGTGTACATTTTTATGAACTGTTTGTAACATTCAAAACTGATCATCTTCCTACTGAATAACAACACTTTAACCCTCATGTGTGTCTCTCGAATATGAGATTACTCTTGGAAATCAAACTGGCTGACACCATGTAAATGATATCTGGAGACTGTATCTTTGATCCTGCATTAGAAGGTATATTCAAACAGCGGTGCAAACTGATCCATCTTTCAGCCTTTCCAACATATCCCTGAGTCTTGGTTTTCACAAGTTCCATAAATATTATGCCTAAAAATAAAAGTATAGTTTATGTTCTCTTGTTTCATCCAAGTTTTACACAGTCGACATTTGAAATCATTTGAGTTTTTCATGAATTTTATTTTGTGTGATTTTGAGTTTAGTGCTTGATCTTGTGCAGCTGTTTTGAGTGCTTTTTTTTTCACCCATATGTGTGTTGATTATTTTCTTGGTTTTCATTAGCTTGTCACACAAACTGGCCATGGAGAAGTTTTTAGCTTCACTTGTTTTGTTGTTTTCTTTCATATTTCTTTGTCTTGGAGCCTGTCTGTGTCTGCTTTTGGGTGTAAGGCTTTTTGTATTGTGAGTAAAGCTTTCTTTTTTCCTGTCCAGATCATTTATTTCATTTGTTGTCCAATCTATAAAACATCCAGTAGTAGTTGATTACAGGTATTGCATATGTATTGAGGGCTTGTATTTTGTTAGCCCCATTTAACCGGGACTTGAGGATGACTAACTCATTTCTCATACTCTTAACTTTGGACTTCACTGCATATTTTCTTGTTGTAGTATACCCAGGTAATTATATCCCCTTTCCATTGAAACATCATTGATTTTTCTGATTTCATATTGTAGACCTGTTGTTTTGGTCTTCTTCCACATTTCTCTAGGATGAACTTCATGTTATCACTGCAGATCTTTGCATATTGATCAGTGAAGTGATGTCATTAGATTGTCCATATACAGTAAATGGCTGATAATCTGTCCTGATTTCATTTTGTATCCTAATCCTGTTTTCTGGATGGTTTGACTGAAAGGATTTAGGGTAATGCAGAACGGTGGTGGTGATAGAGAATCACCTTGAAAATTGTCACATTTTATTGGTATGTCTGCAATTTCTATATTGTTGCATGTGATGTGGTTTTCCAGTTCACTGATGGGATTTGAAGCTATCTCCCAACAATGTTGTTGACATTACCCAGAAAGTCCTCTACCCACTGGACTACTAGTAGTATTAGAAGTCATAGTCATCATCATCATCTTCATGGTGAAAGGTCAAGTTCTGCCTTTAAGGACCTCAATTTTTTTAGCTTTTCCAATTACAGATTTTTGACTAGGTGTAATCAGTAAATTTATGAAGGTACATAATTGGCATGATAAAATGGATAACCACACTATAGCTACCAAAATTAGCAGAAGCATTATTACTGTTATTTAGCTTTTGTTGAGAAATCGTATGTTAAAATAAAACATTAAATAAAACTTTTGCCATTATTTGTCAATTTTATTTTTGAGAGGATATATGTCTTAAAAGTCAGTGCTTTTATTTTTGAGAGGATGTATGTCTTAAAAAACAGTGCTTTTATTTTTGAGAGGATGTATGTCTTAAAAAACAGTGCTTTTATTTTTGAGAGGATATATGTCTTAAAAGTCAGTGCTTTTATTTTTGAGAGGATGTATGTCTTAAAAACAGTGCTTTTATTTTGGAAGGATGTATGATGCTTACAAAACAACATACACACAAATAATTTTTAAACAAATACATTGTTTTAATTTACTGATGTGGGATTTTGTTCTTAATTGTATTTTAATAGTTGAACTTGGATATTTTTTATTATTATTTAGTTAAAATCTAAAGATAAATGTGATTGAATTGCATAAATAAGTTTGTAACTTTTGTTTAAGGCCTTGGGAGCTGTAGACTACTTAGAAATATGCCGACATTTTGATGTGGTAATGCTGCGCAACATAGAAATCTTGAACTTATCCAAGCGTGCAGAAACACGACGTTTTATCACATTAATTGACACACTGTATGATAAGAAGGTATGCATATATTTTTATATTGTATTGTATATTTTTATATTGTATTCTATAGTTTATTACTATTTTTGTAGTTTTCATATGTACCATATATTATCCATTTAGGCAAAGATATATGGGGATGTAAAACATTCATAAGTGCATCCAGCAAAGTAGAGCTCAAGATTTGAATAAACTACTGTATTACTTATCTTTATAGCCATAGCATATTATATGAACTTATATCATTCATAATTTATGCTGGCTTGGAGCTATACAAAAACTGCAGCCTGCACACTAAAGTTCATACATTGAATAGACTATTATCTTCATAGTAATAGCACGTTATAAAAGCATAAATTGTGATAACTTATGTTGGCTGAGCTATAAAATAAACACAGCCAGCAAATTAGACCTCATTCATTGAGTAAACTATTTTTCTTTACAATCAGATATATATAATTTTCCAGTTCTGTCTATCTCTATATAACACTAAAATGTCCATGACCTTTGAGCATGTGGTAGTTTTTGTTTCATATGGCCTGCTTTATGTTGCATTGCCCCGTTCAAACTACTCATAAAATATCAATGGTCAAGGTAATTTGCTTGAATTTTACACTTGCAATGTAACTTATAATCAAACACATGGGAGATTTTTTTTTCCACATGGACAGCTTGGGAATGGGAATGGGGAAATAAGAAATAAGAAAATAAGTAATTGGTAAATAGTGCTTGAAAATGTCTTTTTCCCATACAATATAAGTACATTTTTAGGCAGCTAGGCAATTATGAATGAAGTATTTTCCTCTCATCATAGATTGATTTTTTTGCATCTACAATCACATTGCTGAAAGCTATTATATGTAGAGCAATGATTACATTTAAATCATGAGCAACTGCAAAGATGTAGGGTCCAACAAAGCCAAGAAACTCTTGATCATCTGAGGTTGCAAAATGCAGAATGAATGTTCCAAAGTCGTGAAAGGGCTTTGAGCATGTGGGAGGGTTTTTTCACATGGCCAGCTTTATGTTGAATAGTCACATTCATGGGAATAGGAAATAAGTAATCATATATATAGTTTTCAAGTTCTGTCTGTCTGTATATAATGCTAATGTGGCTTATAATCAAACCTTCCAATAAGCACATTCATTTATGTTCCTAGTAATGCCTTCATTTTAGTTTTCCACCCGTCATATGATGGGATAATAATATGCCACTCATACTGTAGTGTATTATAATAGTGTACAAGTCCTAACTTAAGTTTGCTTTCAGCTGTAACTAAACCAATTTTTAATCAATTAATAATTGTTAACATTTTCATTTTAAGCTAATAAGTATGAATCAGATAAAGTAATGACCTGTGACCTTTTGAAATGAATTTACAACAGTTAAAATCATAAACCATCCACCTTTGATGTTTGTATTTTAAATAATAAGTATTTTTTATTCCATAATAGTAATGCAATAAAAGATTTAATAATGATGCCTGACCATGCAGCATCATGCACTGATGGGAAAGTAATTTACTATATTCTTTTGCCTAAAGATTCTGCATCAAAGATCTGTGTGATGATAGAATGTGGCCCTAATAAGTATTTAAGATTCACTGGAAATTGACTCAAGTCACTGGGACATATATTAAATTAGTATAATATATTGTAGCAGATACAAAGGTGTAGATAGCCATAAGAATTTAGATACTCTTGTTTTCTTAGATAGCATAAAAAATTTAGATGCTATTGTTTCCAACCAGTTTTTGAAGATAAATTTCAAATATTCTTCTTTTAGACAAACAAACGACACCTGGATTAATTATTTTTTTGTGAATGTAACCATTCATTGTTTATGTGTTATCAGGTAATTTCTCTTCGAGTGGTAACAAAATTCCCATTTCCAGCCTGAAGTAAATAATACATGTGGAAGATTTTACTTTATACTGAAAATGTTACTGCATGATTTGCTACCACAGAATAATTATTATTTTTGCAGACATTTGTAGCTCGTATGTGAATGTTGAGGTGAGTATTGCTTGTATCTCAATTTTTCAGGTGAAGATAATTTGCTCTGCGGAAGCAGGACCCAGAGAATTATTTTCATCCCAGACTACAGTGCATGGTATGGAGGAGGATGCCAGTCGGAAACTAATGGATGACCTTGGCATACATGCAGTAAGTGATTAAAACTGAGATTTAGTTAAACGACATAGTTGTTGTCCAGTATCTATTGCATCTTTACAGCAGCTAGTCATTCTTAAGATCATGGTGTGCACAACTTATTGTTATGTTCAACTAAAAAGAAAAATATATTGTGGACATTTTTTTTATATGTCTCTAATCTCAGAAGAACTCTGACTTTATATATTAACAACAATTTTTTTTATTATTATTAATTTATGAATTTAATTTAATAATGGTTGTTTTATGGTAGCTGTGTGGAGTAGTGCTATAATTATATTTATTAAACTTTACAGTTCCTCATAACTTTGGATTTAATGTTATTTATTACATTTAGCAGACATGCATGCATCCATTAAATGTATTTAAATTTTTTAAAATGTAAATAGTTACTATCAATTTTTTTTGTTATTTTTATTACTAGGCATCTTCATTACCTGCCAGTATATTCACTGGAGAGGAAGAGCTCTTTGCTTTTGACAGAACAGTGTCACGTCTGATTGAAATGCAGACCCAGGAATACTGGGACATCGAACAGGCTGAGGAGTCCTCTTGATGAAGGCGCTCCTTAGGCTTAGTTAGATTAGATTCCCTTTCTATTAATTCATTGCACTTTCATATTATATTGAAAATAGGGCAAACCCCAGATATACCAGGATATTGAACGGGCTGAGGAATCATATGATGATGATCCTTCTTAGGCTTAATTAAATTTCCTGTTTTTCAGTTATTATTTCATGGTACTTTAAGTATTAGAAATACAATTGCGAAATTATGTAAGGTTGTATTCTTTTCTCAGAATTAAATAATTTTAATGGTGCAGGGATGGCAGTGGATTCAGGGTTTAGATAGATACAGTGATTATGCCAATGTTCTCATTGAAATCTTGATGGAAATTTAAATTTGATATATTTAAATATGCTGTCATTGACATATTAATCTAAAGCAAGGTTTATAGAATGAAAAATATGGGGAAAGAGAAGGAAAATCACATCAGTTTTTGAGATAATATTGTTAGCAGTATAAAATGAATTTAAGAATAAATGGCATATTTGTCACTTTTCAAACGATAGATGGGCTGCATTTAAGAAATTGTACAGTTGAACTATGTTAACTAAGAGTAGCTTTTAGATATCAAGGATTTTTTTAGTTTAAAATCAGGTAATGAATTTTAGTAGTGTTTTATTTAATTAATATATTCTAAATATGAAAGCTATAGTTACAATACATGATGTATTGTCAAACTCATTGAAATAGCTTGGCCATTATCATATTGTGTATCCTTTCATAGCACTCTTGTAATGTACATTCTAAATATGTTTTAATGAATATTGTACACATTTTAAAAACATCTTACTTAAAAATGAATGCAAATTGGATTATAGTTATCTTTAACTTGCCACCACCCCCACCATCTGGCACATGTGTCTCAGGACACACATTTGGAATCTCTACAATTCATAGCATTGAAGACCATTTTGACTTGTTAGATTTTTAATGTGATTTTTGTCAAGTGTTTGTTTTCCAGATTTTATTTTATGCTGTTTTTATTTGAGAGTATATTGATATTAAGTGATGGGAAATGAGAGTTCCTTACAGTTTTAAATCACTCAAATTTTTCTTAAAACTCAAGCCTGTATTATTGGCATATGTGATATTTGTCTCGTTTTAGTGAATTACATATATTTTGTGATAAGGAGCACTGATCCATTTTATTGAATTTTATATTGCATCCTTATTGAATCACATACTTTGAGATGCTACCTCATTTTATTGAATAATGGGAACAGAAGTATATTCATACTATGATAAGAAAAGCGAAAAGCTACACTTGGCTTGTGTTTTACTATTGAAATATCCATTCAACACATGCACTATTCGTAGCACAAAAATGTTCTCCACACATTGTTTAGTATTGTCAGTAACTGGAGGCCACATTAGGTGTGAAGGAGGCATAAACTATTGTGATTCTCAGTTTTTATATTCCACTATGCACATTTGTATATTTGTGCTAAAATCTAATAACCTTTATCCTGAATGAATACCTGTAGTACAAGCCAGTGATTCATTTTACATTATGGGAAATAATACAAGAGTAATAATTCATGAAATGCTATTCATTGGCTGGATAACGAAAAAAGAAAAATAGAAATAAAATGACCAAAATTCTATACACTGAGTTTACTACAATTAAAATTCAATAAAACAGAAAGAAATTAAAAAAATAAAAGACAAGCACCACACAACTATTGTTTTTAATAAGCCCTATACTTGTAAAGTATCAGGTTTTTGTATTTCAATGAACATTGCTTGTAAAATGTTATTTCCCTTGTTTTCTTTAGGCATTATATCTTGGATGTTCATTTTGCCACAAAATGGTTTTACCTTCCTTACTAGCAAACATCCAGAATCCAGTTTCTAAAAGAATACATAAGGGAAATAATTTTTTTTTACAACCCCTATCCAGTGTTTTCACTTCCTCTTAGTTTATTGCATTAGGTGTTATGTGTCGAGCTACAACTTTCCTGTGTACATTATAGGTTCATGTTATTGCATACAGATCTGATGAATAACTATTCACAGTTTGGCATATATTTGCTTCTGACTATATTATTATATTATTATATAACATATTATTTTATTCTTTTCCAGATTTGTTTCATTATGTAATAATGATGCTGGAATGAAGACATCTGTATTATATAACAGCATTGGCATTTCTCTGATTTGTGATGTTTTAATTTTTGTAGTAATATTGTAAAAATTAGATTACAAAAAAAAAAATTCTGCCTTTCATTTGGGTGAGTGGGATGGAGGTAGAATCATCAAGACCAGTGTTAATTTTAGTATCTTTTATTTCTTACTGCATTCATTTTTATTTTATTTTTGCCAGTATTTTTTAATAAATATTGGTGTATGATGATTCTAGAATTTATATTCCCAGAGATTCTTTCCATTTAATGTGTTTCACATTATGGTTACAAATTCATCATTTTTAAACCAGTGATATCAGTATTATCATTAATGATTGTTTTTATATTGCTTGAAAAGTGAATATTTCACTTAAGATGAATATTCTTGTTGTATCTTCTTCTGCACAGTCTTCTTCACTACACAAACTTCCTGCTTTAAATGGCACCATTGTAATACTATTCCAGCAGTTTAGTATTACCGTCTCCAGTTTTTATCATTCGTGAAAGATGAATAAATACTTCTTTTAACCTCTCAGAGTTTTGCTTTACAGAGTTGCTTCCCATCTTGAATGACAAGACATTTTTTTTTAAGTTGTATATTTATTTTGTTGTGCAAGAAAAGTGCGTGTTTAGGTTGATTCTTAGACCACTTAGTTTTTCCTCATCTTCTGGCTGTCTTTTGTTTGAAGACTGTTATCGCATATTTTGAGTAATTTTTAATTTTTTAATTTTTATGTTTTAATGCTATAGAGAAAATTCTTTTCGTTACTACCATTTTATTTGTATGGTGGATTTTTAATTATTATTAATTATTTTTTATGTATTTTATTATTTCTGTCTTTTTGTTAGGGAGTGACCAATAGCTAGAGCAAATTTTAAAATTGAAAGAAATTTTAAAATATGTCATTATTGTTTATAATGCTTAAAGGTGTGTAAATTACTCCTCTTTTGTTCCAAAATCAATTTCATTTTTTTGTTTTGTGTGTGCATCAGGTTGTCATGGGTCGGAACCTCTCATAATAGTTTATTGAGTCCTTTATGACATTTGGCTAGTCATCACATGTTGCCTCATTATTAGACTCCTAGACAATTTCTTACCATCAACCTTTAACAAAACAAGATGATGTACACATTACTATATGAATTTTACATAAAATGAAGATGATAAAGAATTTGAACATAAAACAAATGAAAATTTAATAAAAAGATTTCTATAATTAAAAATAAAATTAATTATACTTAAACAATGTAATCTTACACCGTTATTAGTTTATTCCAGGACATCAGCCTAGAGTCCTAACCATATTGATTCCGATTTCCTATAGTTTATTAATGATGAGTTCTGTCCATCCCCTATAGTGTTCAACTTTTATTTCAAGATGAATAATAATACAGTTCTTTTCTAATTTCTTGATTCCCAACTAACAAGGAATAACTTTTCTCAGCATGTTTAATGCAAATGTACCTGTCATAGATTGACTTCACTAATTGATCACACTTCACAATTACATGGCTTCAAACTATGTCATCTGCTTCGACACACTGTCCCTTTTGCTTGCACACTGAATGGAACATCACATATGCAACTCAAGATCAGCATTTCTCAGAGACTCAAACCAGTGCATTCTTGTAGACCCAAACTTAGGAGTCTGAATACAGTGTATAATCATGTTTTCTCTTTGTTCTTAGGTGATAAACAGTTCATTCTCACATTCAGTCATACATGGTTATATGTGCACAAATTGTATGTACTAGGAAATAATTTTGTGGCAGTTGGTGCGACAATTATTGTACTAGGTTGTTGTTAGTTACTTCAATCTCTTCTTTTAAGGTCCTAGATATTAGTAAGGGGTCCATCATGTTGTGATACTTTTCTGTCAACTAGCTACTATAACCCTTTTCAGGCTTGCTTAAGTTTAGGCTTAGCTGCCATAAAATTATAAATAAAGGCTTAAAATATGGAATCATCTGTTCCAATCATGTAACTTACCCATACCTGGGCATAAACAAATTTACTTTTATATCTATTTTATAAGTTTGGATGAAATTAATTAAAATTGGATCCTATGAGACCGACTTTGGTGTTGGGCAAACATTAATTAAATTAATCTAGGTAAGCATCTTGAAAAGCTTACCTGTCATTTATAAACATTTGAGAAAAGACCACATTTTTTTCTTCATAATCTGTTGTATTTTTTTTTAAAATATTTTTAATATTTTAGATCTGAGTAACCTGTGTGCAGAGAAAAATGTTATAATTTTATTATTATGAATTTCAACAAAACTGGATAATCATACTTTTAAGCAACATGAGTGTTGTATATGAGAATTTGTTACAGGCAAACCTTAGACAGAGAAGATTGCACATAATGCAACAACAGAATCAATAGATTCAAAATATGAGCTTAGATTATCCATATCAGCCACTCTATCTTGGGAAACAGTTAACCACTGATGAAGAAAATTGGGATACAGAGGGTGGTGGTGGGAATTAATGATACCAGTACATGTAGACACTTCAGCATTTACAAAGATGTTAGAACTGGATCAAGTTTGTGTGACCTATGGGCACAATTTATTTTGTATTAGAGCATGTAATGGAGACAGGCTGAAATGCAAATATACTGTGAAATTGAATCAAAATTCTATAAAGTAGCAGTAAAGTGATGCTGGGTCATGTTGTCCTGAAAATTTTCTCAGTTTTCATGGTGTAATGAAAGAAACTTGCAAACCAGTCTAAGATATTACCTAAAGAAAGTAGTGTAAGAAAGGATATAGATTTGCTTTTTCATCTCATGTAACTTGCCTCTGATTTTTTTTAAATCAGAAAGAAGCTGTTTACAGTAAGTGTATTCTACAATCTTCAGTGTGAATATTGCTACATACACTTTAGTGACACGTCTCTTGAAAATATAGACCTGCTTATCTATATTTTAAAAAAAATATAAATTAGAAGTCAGTACAGGTGCATGTCAGTAACTTAGATTTTTAATTTCTGACTTATTTTCTCAATCATACCCATCTGTTCATTCTTCATAACAGATGCACATGAAAGGTCACAGATTACAGGTCATAATAATCCAAATTGATTCTTTCTTTATAAATTCATTAAAGCCACCTGGCCATTAAAAGATGTATACTATTACTATTTTTTTCCAATGAATGTTCAGCTTGGTTTCACTTTTAAAGTGTGTATAGTTTATAATGAAAACTGAGGTCTGTCTGCAGCAGATGCAGATAAAATATTTTCTGATGCATGATCACTAGTTAGTCGAACCATGACCTGAGATTTGAGAGTGCTATTGGGTGATCTTGATAACAATATAGTTCAGGTTGCTGCTCCTGATGGTTTGGTAGAGTATATTTCAAGTTGTTGTCTGGTGGCCATGGTACACTATAGTTTAAGTTGCTCTCTGGTGATGTGGATACAATATAGTTCAAGCTGCTCTCTGGTGATGTGGGTACAATATAGTTTAAGTTGCTCTCTGGTGATGTGGGTACAATATAGTTTAAGTTGCTCTCTGGTGATGTGGATACAATATAGTTCAAGCTGCTCTCTGGTGATGTGGGTACAATATAGTTCAAGCTGCTCTCTGGTGATGTGGGTACAATATAGTTTAAGTTGCTCTCTGGTGATGTGGGTACAATATAGTTCAAGCTGCTCTCTGGTGATGTGGGTACAATATAGTTCAAGTTGCTCTCTGGTGATGTGAGTACAATATAGTTCCAGTTGCTATCTGGTGATGTGGGTACAATATAGTTCCAGTTGCTATATGCTGTCTTGGTACAGAATAGTTCAATTGCCTTTATGCTACTTGGTAGTCTTGGTACAGTATATTTCAAGGTACTAGAACTATATTGTACCTAAACTACCCAATAGCAAACTACGCTGTACTAAGACCACCTGATAGGAAATTGAACTGTATTGTACCAAGACCACCAATTACCTTCAAGATCAGATGATCTTGGTACAGTATATTTCAGGCTGCTATCAGTTGATCTTGGTACAGTATATTTCAAGTTGCTATCAGTTGATCTTGATACAGTATATTTCAAGTTGCTACCACTTGATCTTGGTACAGTATATTTCAAGTTGCTATCAGTTGATCTTGGTACAGTATATTTCAAGTTGCTATCAGTTGATCTTGGTACAGTATATTTCAGGCTGCTATTACTTGATCTTGGTACAGTATATTTCAAGTTGCTATCACTTGATCTTGGTACAGTATATTTCAGGCTGCTATCAGTTGATCTTGGTACAGTATATTTCAGGCTGCTATCAGTTGATCTTGGTACAGAATATTTCAAGTTGCTATCACTTGATCTTGGTACAGTATATTGCAAGTTGTTATTAGATGGTCTTCGCACAGTATATTTCAAGTTATTACCAAATAACTGCGCATGAGTCTCTCTCTCTCTAATGTATATGTGTATGTGCTTTCTATATTTTAATTTTCTTCCCACCCACATATCTTTTCTTCTTTTTTCCCCAAAAAATTTACCTAGAAATCCCCTTAAGCAAAACTTTAATAGAAATTAATAATAAGTTTTAAATTCTTTATGATGTATTCATTATTTCAGGTTGCTCTCTATATTTCAAGTAGCTGTCTATATTTCAGGTAACTCTTCTCTGTCAAGACTGCAGGGTAAATCAATTGGTTTCATTATGTATCATCTCACCATTGGGCCTTTTACCATTCTAATGGTAAACTTCTTCAGCTTAAACATACCATAAACTTTAGAGCAGAATTGTCAGACGTTCTGTTCGGTGTTTTCGGCTTGACCACACTTAACTTGGATGTAAGTATATCATAAACGTCAAATTATGCAAAGTTCAAATGAGCAAACCATAAATGTCGAATTATGTGTATGAGACTTCAAATTAAAAGAATCAGAAACTGAAAATTAAGAAAACTGCCAGACTTAAAGGTAAATTAGGCGTATCGCAAGTTTAAAAAATAATAAATTAAGTTGAACACAAAACAGTAAATTATGTATATCACAATCTTCAATTTAAGTGTATCACAGACTTTTAAATTATACAATGTGACAAACTTCAAATTAAGTCTATCACAGACTTTATATTATACATGTGATGAACTTCAAATTAACTTAATTAAGTCTACCACAGAATTCAAATAAGTGTATCACAATTCCAGATCGCTTGCATCAGCAATACAAATTAATGTCATAAAATTCCCAATTAGATTCTGTAAACAGTGCTCATTTATTTAAAATACACATTTGAGAGATTGGAAGGCAAACACACAGCTCAAGTATTTAAAATACATGTTTGAGCAATTAGAATGTAAACACACAATTATGTATTTCAAATACACGTTTGAGCGATTGGAATGTAAACGCACAACTATGTATTTAAAATACACATTAGAGCTATACGTACTTCAACACATAGCTACCATTTAAAATACATATTGGAGCTTGATAAAATTAATTTTCAGAGTTGATTATTGTCCTAAATTAAAACAATATAGTTTATCTATGTGTAATATATGTTTTTTCAGTTGCTTCTGCCGTCTGTTTATATTTTGACTGAATAATAAAAGTAGCAACAACTCAAAACAACCCTGAAAATTGAAATCACTGTTGACAAGCCAATAGAAATGTTCAAACGAAGTCAGATGAGATTATTAATTTATGACCTATTTTGTGACACTTATTTTTTGAGTGACATATTTTTAAAAATCTACATTTACATATAAATAATTATTGTGTGTGCATTCATATATTTTGATGTAATTGATTATTATGACATGATGTGGGGTGGTGGAAACTCTTTCATTGAAATTTGTTCCCAGATCAGATTAAACCTCTGAAATAGTGATTAACGGTATTATTGATCTATTAAATATGTGGAATGCAAGAATGAACTGACTGGTGTATGTGTATTTACAGTGGAGTAAATTTGCCTATCCCTATTTCTAGATTTAAGTGTTATTATATAAATTGTCAGAGTAACCAGACTTTGAGCATTCTTTATGATAGTTTTTTGTGTCGGTGTTGGAGTAAACAACTCCAGTTGAGAATAAGCTAGATATTGCTGATACAAACCAAACCAGTTCCAGCTGGATGAGTAGTTTTTATTATCCAATGGTTAATATTTACGGGAACGAGACCAACCAAAGGGCTGAGATAAAAAAATTACCTGCTGTAGAAAATTCTATTGTCTAAAATCACTTGAATTTGGAGTGGAAAGAAGTCTGATCATGAAAGGTGACCGTTAGCTTAATGGTGAGTTAACTGAGTGATTGAGAGAAAATGGGCATAGAAATATTTTGTGCATTTTCCTATTGATATGTTATACTTGTGTTTTACATAGAGATGTATTATGTGGGTATACTGTTATTTTTACAAATTGTGAACTAAGATGCTTGTGTGTAGTATGCTAAACACTTGACATTGTTTCTAGTAAACCTGTTCATAAACTATTATACTGTATTTATTAATAATCTCTGTGTGTGTGTGTATCAGGCTAATAAATACTTGTCGCAGGAAACTGTAATTTGAGGCATGAATGTAAGAAAGCATGGAGTTAATGATGAATAAACTGGAAAATTAATGTTTGTTTTTTTATTATATTTTACAGAGAAAAAGCAGCCTTTCATTGTTTAACTTGAATCTCCTGGTTTACTGATTATAAACTGCTATAACCATGGTAGATGCAAAAAGTATCTATTGCATTGTGTATAAGTGTAAGGAATACATTGCATTCCATTGGTGTATGGTGGCAAGGTATGCTGACTACAGTGAGCCATTTCTGGTCCATGAAATTGCCACAGTTCTGCTTGAGTTGTGGACTGTGATATGAAACCAACATTCATTGAGGCATTTATCCACTAATACATCATTACAGTCTTTTTTTTTTATATAAGTAACAGACTGATATACATTTCTATGGAAGAATGTCTTTATTAAACTGTGAATACTTTATATCTCTGACCAGAGACAGAGAAGTGAATTATAAAAAAGGGCATGTTTTGGTTTGTTTTAGAGCATAAACAATCACTGGGAATTACCAACGGGTTTTTGAGTGATGTCCACAATAGTGCAAACAATAATTTTTCAAGTCAATCATGCATAAAAATACTGATTTGTTTTAATAAAACTATGGGTACAAGTGTTGTTATTATTATCCTATTACTTATGCTGTCACCAGAAATCATAAATATTTTAATTTATTCATTTATAATCACTAAATCAAAACTGAGCTATCATTTCACATTTCTGATATAGAAGACAATTGTAGGATACTTAAATTTTAAGAATGAACCCAAAGAAAAAACTACAAATACAGACAAAAGCAAACAAGTTTTTACAGCATATATTTTCATCAAAACAAAATCATAATAAACAGAATAAAGAATTTTCAGATACAGACAGACATCAGCATCACCATCAACAATGCTATGTGAAAACTCTTGCATTCTATGTACATGTACAATGAATTTTATTACAAACCTGCAGGCTTAAATACTTAAATAGAAATTCATATGAAATTAAACCTATTACTGACAATACACACGCACATGTACAGATGGGAAGGTGGTTGCAAAGTTAAAACTACCATAAGAAAGGAAAGTTTTTCTTATCTTAGCTATTCAGTATACTGAGCTTTCCAAGTAGACATGTTAGAATATATCATGTAATATTGATTTAATTCATCAAATTAATTTCTATTTAGAAATGTATTTAATATTGAAGCATTCAGACATCCTGTCACTGTAAGACAGCCATTATAAATTAACAGATGTATCATGTTAGGCAACAGGGCAAAATGAAACAAATATAGTATTGATTTATATGCAGGTACCAAAAAAAATCCAGCTGACATCATTAAGGCCACATTACTACACGCAAAGAACAAAAAAAATTTCTTTTCATGCTACAGCCTTCAAATTTGGTACACATATTGTCTCTGATTTAGATAAGAATAATCTGTTGTTAGATTTTGAATATCATGCTTAGTTTTTTTTAAATTAATTTTTAAAACTTTTTTAAATACCCAAAATACGTTTTTTTAAATTGAAAAGTTCAAACACTTGCAAATGTCTGAAAAATTTTTAAATAACATTTTTATTATCCTTGATGCAAGATTAAAAAAGTGGAGTATGCGTTTAAAGAAATTTTAAATAGGAAAAAAGTTACAATTTTTTTATTGACATACCCGTCAAAAATCTTAAATTGAATGCAAAATGTTGAATTTAAAAAATTGTAAAAAAAAAAATAATGCATGCAGGATTTAATCGATACTTGATTTTGTGCACATGTATATAAGGAACAAGTATGCCAAGTTTCAACTATGTGGGTTTACTAGATTTGGAGATCCAGGTCTACAAGCAAGCGGCACGGACTGAAAAACATAGTTTTGAGAAAAACGCATTTGAAGTATAATAAAGACTGTAAAACATGGAATTTGTGTTCAATATTTACTTTTTAAAAAAATAATTATGCTTTATCCATAGCACAATGAGTTCCTAACAATCATTTAGTCCTCCTAATAATCCTGAGCCCTAGGAACTGCCTTCTCCCCTGCACACGTCTTCGGCTTCTTTGACATTTTTGGCCACATTACTACAGGCAAAGAACAAAAAAATGTTTTCTCTCGTGCTATAGCCTTCAAATTTGGTACACATATTGTCTCTGATTTAGATAAGAATAATCTGTTGTTAGATTTTGAATATCATGCTTAGTTTTTTTTAAATTAAATTTTTAGAATTTTTTAAGCACCTCAAATATGTTTTTTTAAATTGAAAAGTTCAAACACTTGCAAATGTCTGAAAATTTTTTAAATAACATTTTTATTATCCTTGATGCATGATTAAAAAAGTGGAGTATGCGTTTAAAGAAATTTTAAATAGGAAAAAAGTTACAATTTTTTTATTGACATACCCATCAAAAATTTTTAATTGAATGTAAAATGTCAAAGTAAAAAAATTGTAAAAAAAAAAATAATGCATGCAGGCATTAACCCATACTTGATTTTGTGCACATGTATATAGAGAACAAATATACAAAGTTTCATCAATATGTGTTTACTAGATTTGGTGATCCAGGACTGCAAGGAAGTGGTGCGGACAGAAAAACAAAGTTTTTGGAAAAACTCATTTAAAGTATAATAAAGACTGTAAAACATTAATTTTGTGTTCAATATTTACTTTTTTTAAAACTAACTATGCCTTATCCATACAGGAGAGTGGGGTAAGACATTCTTCTATATATTGGCACCAGCTCATTGGCAACTTCAAAAGAAAATAATAAGCCAACTTTTGATTCATGCGGCCCAGCCCATTTTCTCTCCCAAACACACTTTCAAACTTCCAACACTTTTGCATTCAGAGCAAGCAGCCGATGAAAACAATGCATTTAAACTATCTAAATCAATGATGCACCTGATATTCTTGTCTGAAACAGTGTTAACGCTGATAATTTCGGCTGAAGCGAAGTTAATTTCCGCCTGGAAGTAGGTGGATGAAGGGTAGTGGGGGGGGGGGATCGCCGGCAGCAGCTATCAGCACGTTAGCGCTACGAACATTATAAATACCTGGTACGGCACTTTTTGAAATAGGATTGGGTTGATCAAAAGTAGAGCAGGTAATTCTAAATTGCCAGCAACAATCAAAGTTTGTTTTCTTGTGTAAGTAGGTGGTAGGCGGGTGGGAGGTGATCGCATAGATCGACTGCAAATGTGCGTCGTCTGCAACGAGCGTCGTAGGTCTAGGACAGTAGGAGAGAATAAACATCTTGCATTGTTCCTCTAGAAGTAGATGGGTGGGAAGTGGCTGAAGAGATATTGTCAAAATCTGGAGTTTATACACTGTCTGCATCTACGAAACGTCGTTTGTTTTGGTAAACACGGGTGGGGGTGGGGGGGGTCACAGTATGTAAATTCGGTTGTACGTCGTCTGCAGCAGTCAACGTGTAATTGCTAGGCTCACTACGATTGTTTTGCGTTGTTTTCCGCTTTCCCCGTCGAACTTCGACTGCTTTTAGACCTTTAGACGATTTTTGTTTCATGGGCGAGATTGTTAATTGCTTAGAGAAACTAATTTTGTATGATTAGAACTGAGCACGAGGTGACGCAAAATTCGTTGCCGGCCATTTTGAAAATGCCCGGATTTGATATTATCCCGCAGCAACCGCATTTTTAACCAATCAAAGAACGATTTTCACTTTTGTACTACGTGACATACCACACAAGCCCTTGTAGTGGGTCAAGGTTTCGTCAAACCACGTGCTTATAGCGTGTTAAAATACGATGAGCCTACGTTTTTAGTATAAGGGAGGTAATTCCCTTTAATTCTATATATAACACTCTATGGTTTAGTTTTAAAAAATGGCGGGTATTGTGAATCAAAGTGGACTATTATCGGCGATTCTATGCGAGGAAAACGCTTTTTTTGAACACAGGTAGGTCGGAAAAACAACTTTATTTGCACAAAAAGACACACTTTTTAATAAGAAAACACATATTTTCTGCAAAAGAAGATATCAAAGTATGCAAATGTGTAAAAATCTCAAAACTGAAAAAAAAAAAATTAAATAAGAAAAAAATTGATTTCTCGTGCCGTATGTGCCCTTAAATCTATTTAAAATTCATCCCACATCCCACATTTCATCCCACATTTTTAGACACACAACCTCTGAAATGAAACTGACTTGTACTAAGATTTAAATGTATGTGGACACGTTTATTTAATATAGGATGGTTTTAACTGGCATCTAAAATAAAACAATATAATGAATATATACTGTTAAATAGATATTTGTTTTCTTGTATCTGCTAATGATTGCTGCACACAGTTAACTAAATTGTAAATGCAAGCACTCTGGTCATTAATTTTATTAATGCTGATATTATATTTTCTTGGAGAAATAATTTTTAAAAAAACAGTGCATTGTATAAAGACATGACCAATTATAACCCTTAAAAAAGTTAAATCTTTAAAGAAAGCAGAAGACAGCTAAAAGCCAATTAGCAGAAACAATACCAAGTTTTTATTCTGCATTTCACAGTTTACAAGAATTTGTGTGTCTCCAGTAAAATGGCAATTATCCAGTCTCTACTCCAACACCACAACCCTAAGGGGGTATGACCCAGTTTTGATTAAGCAATTATCTCTTATAAGCTGTCAATGTTACCACTTAATGGAGTTCTTAAATGGTGCATCCATTTGAAATTCTGTACAATATCACCTCTGAACTACTGACAGATACAACACACTTGAAACAACACTCCCTCTTTTCTTGAAGAGCTGCCAATTAATCGAAACTTCAGTGTTAATGAGTGCTTGACTTGAACTCATAACTTCCCTCTTTAATGTGCCCTCAACATGTTACTAGATCTAATGTAATAAAATAAATATAAGCAGGTACTAGGTGACCAGTTCTATATGAAACACCATATATTCAACAAGATCAAAAGTAGCATAAAGGAAAATAAACTGCATGAAAGCAGCTATGAAAGATTAAACTCAAAATAGATGAAAGGGGCAACTTTGCTGATTATAACTACATTTTGACCTTTTGAAAAGCCAAATGGACATAACAAATAGAAATTAACACTAGCTAAAGCAACCCCTGCAACAGAGTAAGTACAGGACTGAGTGAAAGTCAATTAGTATTAAACAAATACAATGAAAAAACTGTTAGATATCATTTGTAGGTCTGTCTTTTTTCTTAGTATATTTTCCTATTTCTCTTACATAAAAAAAAAAATCATAATAATATAAAATATCCATTAAAACAAACATTATTTACAGTTAAACAGACTATACTTGATGTGTTAGAAGCATATAAAGTTTAAAAAGTTAAATCATAAATATAATACCATCTGATATTTCAACTGAACTGTTCTCTATTCTCTCTTTATATATTTGTAACCATGAGGGGCCAGGAATTGCCCCTTTATACTTTTCAGCTTTGATTCCACTTTTATCATATCTTGAGAGCAATGCTTATTCTTATTTGAATTGTTGTAAATCTATGTGAATTTTACATCTAAAGGTTTCAGCAAGATTTTATTTATATATTATCAGCAAAATTTATTTTTAAAAAACCTCTATAAATTATAAAGAGCAATTCTCAAAGTTAATTTAGGGAATGAAACTGCTCTGCAATGATGTTAAATTGTTACTTTCCTACACAGTAAAAATCTGTGATCAGCTTGAAATCTGCAAGCATAGCTGCACATACATAATAATGTCATTAAATAACTAACAGGGCAATGAACAGAATTCTTAACTAGTGTAGTCTCTTTTGCATTTAAAGTTAAAAAAATTATATATACATGTATATAAAAATAACAACAAATACCACAAATAAGAAAGCGATCATTAGTCAGTTTCTGCTTTTGATATGTGAAGAAACACTATCTGATGTACTTCTGGCATTTTCTTCAATTCTTTTAACTCCGTCTGCATCATTACTAGCTATACTTTGTTGCTGTTGTGCAAGTGACTGCATTGAGACTAGTAACTTTGGATTTTTATCCAACATGTTTTTAGGAATATGCAAGTTAAAAACCTGGAAATACTTCACAATGTTCTCAACTGTATTCAAGTCCATTCTATAGTCAATGGCAATCTTTCCAACTGAGTTTTTTTGTGGATCCAGATGATGCTGGCTAATAAAGTCAAAAGCCTGGCGTATGCCTACCCGCCCATCTGGAATGTTGTCTGGTTCATATATGCCAAAATCACCTATGACTGCCTTGCGTCTTTCTTCTGGTTTTGGTCGCATGACTTTAGGTCGAATCTGGAAAGAGATGTATTTAGGATACATATAAATTATAACAATAGAGCTGCAATAACATTTCAGACTAAATGTTTTTTGAATGCCTCTGTAAAGATAAAAGTCTTGTCATAATTAAATTAATACATTTTAATAAATAATTTTCTAATATTATTACTCATTATATTTGTAGTCTGTTAATTTGTTATTTCTAGTTTAGTAAAGCTAATTCTTGGTTATTTGTCTTGAAGCTTTAGGACACTTATGATATTAGCAAAATAGTCCCTTTGTTGTATCTTTTATCTAAAACATGTTTGAAGGTTGTTTAGTGTGAGAGTGCTTTGATGTAGTAACCTATTTAAGGAAGATTACTGTCCACTACATAGTGTGCTACACAGAAATGGGAGCACAATATGGGAAGATCTTAGTTGACCATTTGGCCTGGTGACTGTTAAATCTAAGCTGCCACTTAAGTAGGGCTGTGCGATCTCTAGCTGTACCTAAAGGTAACTTCTGTGAGGTGAATGAGGAGGTCTAAAAATTACACTGGTTCTCTCACAATAAGAGAAACATTTTTTCCCCTGTCATAACTGCCTTTATTCTCAATTTAGTCAGACCAGCATTTCTATTATAGCATGCAATTCAAACATGTGGCAGTATTTTTATTCAGCACATTTCCCTGCTAGTACCACTTCTCTTCTGAAGTTCTTACATTAAAATGCGATCATCCCCAGAATCAAAAGTACAGCAGTAAGTTCAATGTGGAAAAGAAAATAATTTTAAAGGAGGGCAACATAAAAGTTCTCAAGGAATTGAGCAAGTATTTTGCTCAATGTGCGGTCTTAATTTTTCAAGTATTTTCAGGTATCTTATTATCAATTTATTTTACATTAAATCCTGTAACCAACCCTTGAAAATCCCACTCATAAGTTTGCAATTTGTGAGTGAAAAAAGTTCATTTGCAACTGCAGAAAATAACAAGTAGGCTACATAAGGCGACATTTTTTTACCGTGGATTTTTATCTACTTTTTAAGAAAATAATTTAATTACTGGTAGTCAAGTTGATGAGTGTTTAAGGTTAGACGCGAGCCACAATTGCCGAGAACACAGAATTAGAATAACAATAATGATGTACTTATATGCTCTGAATGCGAGCCATGTGTGGGCGACTAGGTGGGAGGCATATTCAGCCCATAGATATCCACTTCTTTTGGCGTATTGTCCAGTGTGGATTCAGAAACAGGACCATGAAGCCAAGTTGGTAAAAATGTCCCATCTCTGACTCCAAATTTTACGAATTTTGAGGCTATGGCAGATCCACTTTTAAAAATGAAGGGATACATTTTAAAAAATCTCAAAGAAGTTGTTTATTATTAATTCTGATCATTTTAAGCAATGGAAGTAAAAATCACTCTGTGAAGTTATTGAAATAATGAGCTAAATATAAAAAATAAATCTTCTGCTGTATAAATTAGAAGATCATATTAAAGGTATACACAAGAGGAATATGAGATGATAGTCGGGTCGCTATGTAACAGCTTTCAATCACCTTCGTCAACAATAAGTTGAATAACTGTGAAAATAAAGATTTTGAAAAATATGTAGACATACATGACTGATCCGAAAGTCAGTGCTTAAAATTTGGAAAATGTCGGAGAAAGAGAAACTCCATCAAATCTAACTAAATTCAAAATTAATTTTTACCATGCACTGAAAGCGGTTGATAAATCTGATTGTACTTCTAAATTAAGCGCTAAAAATGCAATACCCTTCTACTCCAAGATTATTTAAGATGCCGCTTTACAGCATTTCTACCGACTCAAAACACTGTGGAACATTTGTTTTCTGCCCTCAAATCTGATTGGACAGCAGCAATGAAGCCAGACCTACTAGAAGCGATTTTTAAAGAACATCAATTTCGGTAAGTATATATTTTGAGTTTTTTTTGTATTATATTATTGTATGATTAAAAAATAGTTTTAAAATGAAATCTATGAAAGGCACTTCTTAATTTATTTACACTATACCATACTCACACATATATAAATATGTATAAAGAGAAATACAGAACAATATGGACTATTACCTCAGGATTGTCTCCAACTGAATCAACTTTTATTTTCTTTAAATGTTCATCTAGTTTCTTAACTTTCTTCTGCTGTTCATCTAGGAGCTCTGGATATTCTGAAAAGAAAATTGAACAATTACTGAATAGTATATTTCTCAGATCTGCTAAAATTTTTCTATATATTTTCAGAGAGTTCATAAATAGTCGATTGTATAACTGATAATTTGGCATTTGTTTATGAAGCACTGTTATTAACAATAACAGTACTAAAAAATAACAAAATACAATTATATTAATACTTTCACCAAGTCACTACAAATATAAAACTTTAAAGATGGAGCATGTTTAATTTTCTGACTTTGTGCTTTGTTCTTGTTCCAAAATGTGTCAGGCAATTAAAAAATATATTTTAATAATAATGGCTTGATGAGAAAACTGGTTTTAGATAGTGTTGTATTGGTCAACATTTACAAAATACATGTATTGATTATATAACACACCACAATGCCTATCCCTAAACTTAATTGTTATATAAAAAGTTAAATATCAAAGTGACCTGACCTTGAGCACTGCTTATGATGACATTTTTGTAAGTGCCAAGAGTTTGAGTAAACAACTCGGGTGGAGAATTTGCTAGACATGCTAATGTAATCTAAACTGGTTTTAAGTGGCTGATTAGTTTTATTATCCAGAGGTTAAGATTTACTAGAAGTTAGAACAAAACCAGCCAATGGACTGAGATCAAAAGTTTACCTGTTGAAAAGGATTGTATTTTCTAATCACTCTGAATATGGTGTGGAAGAAGTCCAGTCATGAAAGGTGGCCATTAGCTTAATGGTGAGTTAACTGGATTATTAAGCATTGTTTAGATATTTGTTTCCAAAATGTTTAAGCAGTTACCAGTAATGTCTATGAAATTACAGTTATGTGATTTTCTCTTTACTGACAAGTAAATCATGTATTGTGTACAAACCTGCAAACACAAGTACATGTATAAGTTTGTCAAATCCATCATCAATACATTTAAATATACAATGGTTGTGTTGCTTTTTTCTTTCTAACTTTGATATACATACAAAGTCTGTGAGATATCTTGCAAGAATAATGACATATGTGCTTTAATCTTGAAAAGATCTGTGCATTAAAAAAAATTATAAAAATAAAGGCACAGAAGTGTGTGAATCATGACAATATGAATATGCAGCAATAGCATTAGCACTATAGCAGCATAAAGGGGGGGGGGGGGAGTACATTAATTGAAGTAACAAGGTACACTTGTATTAATATGAATTAATCATGAAAAGATTCATAAAAGTGTCATTCTAAGCAACAAATATGTGAAAAGCACGGAACAAATTAAACATGTCATCTATTACAGTATTAGTATTTAAAATAAAATTATATTTTTCTTTTGTGCCTAATCGATTAATTCATATTATCATCATTAGAGGCGAAATTAAACGTGAAAATCTTCCTATAATAATATAAATTTGAAAGTAGAACAGTATGCAATAATGTGAATAATTAATATAATAGCTGTACGTGTACACGTAGTACCAGGAAAATATGAAAATATTTACCATGCATCAACTTTTCGTACGCGGCTGCAGTTGAAGGGTGCCTTGGAGAAGGTCTTGGTTTATCTGATTGCAGGACTCTTTCAGCTCGATTCTCAATATTGAAATTCTTAATAGGCTTAACAGCTTTAGACATCAATCCACCCATTTTTTTATTTGATTCGTTTACCACCCCTATTTAAGAAGACGAATAAAAACACGAGAAACCTTTTACAAGTATTAGTATTATAAGAGGGTACGTCAAAGTCATGCACTGCCTAATTCTATTTGAGAGTTGTTTCCCATGCAGTACTTTATCGTTTTATTATTTCATCTTGTAAAGAGGTCTTTTACTCCCCATTCAGTTTCCTAAAATCGTCTGCTAGCGTCTCTATCAGAGTTGTAAGGCTGTTTTAGCGTGTACAAGACAGTAATGGCCCTGCTGGTCACAATATGCTCTCACCTTGAGCATCTTTGAGTCAATGAATATATATAACATTTTGTAATGTTGTTCCCAATATACGACTTGTAAAACTTAAACGTTTTCCTGTTAAAAACAAAAACAAAAAAAAACTGCTTCTATTAGGACCTAATTGAATTATGAAAAATAACAAAGAAATTCATTGTCCGATATAACTAACAAACGGCAAAACTTTTACATGTTTTATTATTTCATAATAAACGAAGGATTATTATATTTCTACCCATATTTTCTCTTTCGGACCAAACTTACCACCACGGTTAATTGGTCAAAATCATTGCGATTACAGGTCAGAATATTCTAGATGCGGAACTGGCTGTGGTGGTACACAATTATTTTTCAAATCGGAATTGTGGCAAAGTATTCTTTTTTGTAGAGTGTTATGGTAAATGCAAGCTGGCACTGCCGGTATTTAATTATATGTTCGGAACATGCTTGTTAATTAATAAGGGGTTAACGACTACTGCCAATGTTAGCTGTGATTTAATTGAAATCTTTAACTTCCTATTAAATATTCACTTTTTAACAGTTGTTTTAGTATTCCTTTCATGTCATCTTTTATTCTGCATAACCTAACTTGACGTACCTGTCATGTACTTATTATACAATTCTCTAGCTTTTATTTCAGTACTGATATGCAGTACTGGCTGTTTGCTTATATATGTTTTGGCCTTTGAAAATCATTATATATAGATACATAGAGTATTATTTTCACACTGCCGCATTGAACTAGATGAAAATGTATGTTTGACGGTTTGAGTTACAATTCAGGCTTGGTTTAAAGAGTAGTGCTGTCAAATGATTACCAAATTGTTTTTGCAACATTAACATGATAAGCTAAGTCGTGTTACTCTGAGCAGGTCTATAACGATTTAGCAAGTCAAACGTTATTCACTGACGGTTTATGTCACAATTGAAGTTTGATTCAACTTAACATTTTCTTTATTTAGCCAGCTAATTTGCCTGGTGGCGTGGGTCAAATTATAAATTTGGCTAAAATAAATTGTAAACAGATCTTAACAGTCAAATGAGTTCAATGGAAAAGGGAGATAAACCTATAAACCTGTTATTTTGTTTTTGTTTTGTGTTTTGTTTCTTAATAGTTTGGTTGGGTTGGTCATGTAGGGGACGCTTCCGGCTTCCGCCGCTTTCGCGTTTGGAGAGGGGGGAGAGGGAGGTGGTACCTTTCTACTGCGTGTGTCCGTTGAGAAAACATGTCTGGCCGGCAAAGGCGGACTCCAAACTCGGTGATCCGTGGGTTGGAGTCGATGTTGATGTTGTTGTTGTTCCTGGCGGTGGCGTTGATGTTGCCGTTTCTGGTGTTATGGTGAGGGGGGGTGTCTTACAGAGCCCAGGCTAGTAACACACCAGATCTATACCCAGTGTGTACATGAGCCCGGGTTGTTCAACTTCCCGACCTCCTCACTGGTGGCGTTGTTGTTGTTGTTGTCGTGTCTGTCCCCGGTTTCCGTGGGGATGCCTGAAGGTGGGCGCTGGTGGCCAGTACAAATGATCGAGTAGCAGTTGGATTAAATCGGCCATTGGATGGTTAAAAAAAAACCCAAGAGGGGTACCGTTGTTCATGGTACTGCCAGTGTTGTTGTTGTTGATGTCCGCGATGTTGTTGCGGTTGTTGTTGAGGGCGATGTTGTTGCCTCTTAATAGTTAGAGAAAGTTTTAATGTGTTTATATCATGATTTACTTGATATGTTAGAATCAAGGTTATTATTATTTTCACGTGTCATTTTAATGTGAGTTGTGCGTGTGTGTGTGAGTGTGTGTGTGTGTGTGTGTGTGTGAGAGAGAGAGAGAGAGAGAGAGAAAGAGAGAGAGAAGTGATGGAAGGAATTGAAATATAAACATTTATGTGAATATTCACAGGGCGCCTTCTAATGTTAAAGTGCATGCAAACCCTTTGTGTTCCTGCTTCTTTCTTTCTAGTTTCAGCAAGGAGGCAGAACCCATATCCTAGCGCCATTATCTGCTCCAGGAGAATTTTGTTGTCCCAGATAAGACAATAGGACTGTGGCCTTCTTCTGTAAGAATATCACAATCTGAATAACTGTCTATTATGCACCAAATGTTAAATCTTTTTAATTTTTTTAGCACGCCATTTTTTAACAGATCAGGAGGGATGGTACGTTGATTGGCAAAGGGGGACAATTCTGTTTTAATTTTTAAAAGTCCGACAGCTAGCGTACGTTAGTGTCCCGCCAAGGATTGAAATGTGTCAAGGCCAAACCAGTATGGACAACACTGTACCTGATGGTGCATAAATTGACATAGGTGTTTTGAATCTGGTTATAAACAGTGCAGATAATGTTTCTGTTCTTTTAAGAGGACTGAGGTTTGCGATTTCTCGTCCGCAGTCATAAAATCCTCAACGGGTAGTTACATAGTTTAATTAGATGAGTTATTACGCTATTGTTATCTTATTATTTGTCTACTGACCAAACTAGACTTCCTAAATAGCGTACGCCCTGATGATTTGAACTCGCATAATTATATGTACAGTTGCAGGTATAAATTATTTGGAATGTACAGTTATATATATCAATTCCTCGTAAAGTACAGTTTCACATATAAACTACTGGGAATGAACAGTTGCCTTTATTAATTTCTGAGAATGCATAATTTCACGTATTAATTGCTGGGAATGTAGGCCTACAGTTCCACGCTTTAATTGCTAGGAATGTACAGTTGTATTTATTATTTTCTGCAAGTGTACAGTTGCATTATTAATTGATAGGAATATATAATTGCACGTATTAATTGGTGGGAATGTACAGTTGCATTTATTAATTGCTAATAATGTATAGTTGCATTTATTAATTGCTGGGGATATATAATTGCACATATTAATTGCTGGGATTATGCAGATGCACGTGTTAACTGCTGGAAATCACAGTTGAAATCATGATTTTATTCAAATCGGACAGTCAGAAGATATGGGTGACCTAATTGAGATGGATTTTTGCTTTTTCCTCATCTTTGATTACAAATAATGTCAGTAGGTTACTGACCCACAACTAGTATACTGACACATCGTATTTTCTAAGCACGGGTTATCCAACCCTGGTCTTTCGGTGGGCGTCAGAGCGTGTAAATTACTTCACTGCCTTTTATTTCCAATTCTAAATAATTCCACATTTAGAATTAAGCTTGCACGTAAACGTGTTTCCATCGACGACTTGCACAAGTATAAGTTTCGCTTCGGCAGAAGACATTTTTTTTTTAGGACTAATTATAGGAATAAAATCATTGACATTTAAAATGGATGTCAGCGACTTTTTGTTTGTTAGTACTAGATTTCACCCCAAGATCTAAAACTAAAACCACACATATTCATAAGCTTCTCAGATTCCTGTCCTCAACAGTAATGATTGATTTATGTTGATAGTGTAGTGTTGCGGTACTAAAGGACCAGTACTGTCTTTTAAATCGCCTCTCTGCAGTAATGATTGATTTATGTTTTGATACTGTAGTCTTGTGATACTATAGTACTACTAGTGTTCTTGTGCTGTTACAATTACTACTACTTCTACTCTAACGCTTGTTCTTGTGCTGTTACATCTACTACTATAGTAATTAATAATTGATTTCTGTGTTGAGAGTATAATGTTATGGTATTACAAGACCATTGTTTTTAATGTAGGCCTACAGGGAGGGGCGGTAGCGCTGGAGGTAATATTTTCGCTCGCGTGTCCAGGATTCGAACCCTGGGTGAGCTACACTTGGATGATAAATTTATTGGTGATCCTTAAATTTAACCGCTCCCTAGTTCAAGGCCTAGTGTCTAGTTCATCGGATAAGGTGATAAATCGGGCCCTATGTACTATAGCTACACACGTTAAATATATATTGACAGTTGAAAGCTGAAAACTTATGTCCAGGTAAAATTTTCACAGAGGAACCACCTAAACCCGCTAAATATAAAACAGAGAAAACTCCTCAGCGCCATTCTTCTCACCCATGATGCAAAGCTTTCCTTTCTATAACATAAATCTTTTCTTGCGCCCCTCTAGGAAATCAGTGAAATATGAAAGCCGACGGCAATCCAATCACAATATTATTCAACAAAAACCACGTAAATGAAAAAGCAACCAGCACTCATTAAGTCCTATGTTTACACGGTGAATATCTGCAGACTATGTCCCTCTTACTTGACGTCATAGTTGTACTCAATACACAGTGAATATCTGCAGACTATGTCACTCTTACTTGACGTCATAGTTGTACTCAATACACGGTGAATATCTGCAGACTATGTCACTCTTACTTGACGTCATAGTTGTACTCAATACACAGTGAATATCTGCAGACTATGTCACTCTTACTTGACGTCATAGTTGTACTCAATACACGGTGAATATCTGCAGACTATGTCACTCTTACTTGACGTCATAGTTGTACTCAATACACGTGGACATCTGTAGACTATGTCACACTTACTTGAGGTCATACTTGTACTCAAAACAAGTGCAGAAAATAACATGCAGGTAAAATAAACTTGTAAAGCCGTAAACTCAAAGGCAGTTAAACTGGCAAGAAACATTGGAAGAAACTCGAAAAGCTAAAAGGTCTTGTGTTCGTTCTTTTCCTTCAGTGTAACTAGACAAAAACACGTCTGCAGGTCCGAGTGGGGTGTGTAGTAAAGGCGGGTAAAAATTCCTGTACATTGGTACTTTACAATCGATTTAACAGTTTGTGCGGCTTCCTTGATAGAGAATGACGTAAACTGAAGTCGTATGGATTTCAAAACCTTCGCCTAGGAAATTTTTATTTATAAGGCATGGTTTACAGGGTTGTACACTGAAAGAAGGGGAGATCACGAGGTTTGAGAGGGTTGTACACTGAAAGAAGAGGAGATCACGTGGTTTGAAAAGGTTCTGCACTGGAAGAAGGATATATCTGGACTACACAGACTGAAACACGCCTTCAGTAAAGAGTTAATTATGAGTGGTGTGTTTAGTAAGATCAGCACACTGATACTACTTCTACAGTAGCGCTTGTTCTTGTGCTGTTACAACTACTACTTTCTACTGTAACGCTTGTTCTTGTGCTGTTACAACTACTACTACTTCTACTGTAACGCTTGTTCTTCTTCTACTACTTCTACTTGTATTTTTTTTTAAGTTGTAAGAACTATAAATGGTGTAGTACATAACACACTCGGTACCCATTCGAAGCATACTACAAAACTCTCATCACGCGACGCCATAAACGAAACAAAACGGGCAACAAAAATAAATAAATAAATAAATGAAATGGAAGTAAAGACCTCTGACCTTAGACCTTGATTTTATAATGAAAATCTGACTGGGTGTATTGTGGGAATCTAATATTACTTTCCAGTCAACTTTGTAGCTACTGTGCGCATTTCATGAGCTGTCGGTATATTAAGTGAATGGCTGGATATATACAACGACTGAGAAAACGTAATGAACCCTTCGGGAAAAACAGCAACAGCGCATAATTTCGTGACATGACGTCATGACGAGCGTCTGGCTATATACAGAATGATTTGAGAACATATTAGCTTCGGGTAAACCACTAGTGCTTAGTTTTATGGCCTCCCACGTCAAGAGAGAAACGGGATAGAGATTAGAGAATTAGTGTTTCCTTTTAAAATTTTTTAAGTTTTTAAATTTTTTATTTATTTTTCATACTGTTTTTATATTACATGTTCTAACGCATCAAAGCACACACACAAAAATACAAACATATGCATATTATTAGTGCTAGCAATTGTTTACATTGTACATATGTAGTATAACCATAATTTGTTGGGTTTTTTTGTGCTTATGCTACGTTCCGAATCATTGACGCAAATCGAATTATATATTTCCTGAGACAGAATACTCACATGATCAGGCTCATATATTTATTTCATATAAACATGACTTTAACAACAGACTGATATATTTATTTGAGATAAACAAAACAGTACTTACATAGTTTTAGTACCATATTAATATATTTATGGGAGATAATCATGACTTTAGTACAACAGTACTATATTTACTGGAGATAAACATGACTTTAGCAGCACCATATTAATTGGAGATAAACATGACTTTAGTAATGGGGGTGGGGGGTGGATTTGCTTTATTTACTAGATAAACATGACTTTAGTACAATATTTGCTGGAGATAAATATGACTTTAGTACAATATTTTCTGGAGATAAACATGACTTTAGTACCATATTAATATATTTACTGGAAATAAACATGACTTTAGTATCATATAGCTATATTTGCTGGATAAACATGGCTTTAGTACTATATTTACTGACATAAAAATGACTTTAGTATCATATTACTAGATTTACTGAGATAAACATGACTTTAGTGCCACATTACTAGATTTACTCGAGGTAAACAAAGCTTTAGTACCATAGTACAATATTTACTGCAGATAAACATGACTTTAGTACCATAGTACAATATTTACTGGAGATAAACAGGACATGACTTACATGACTTAATACCAGACAACATCATTTCCTTGAGAATATCAGGACTTTAGTATGAAGTTCAGATGGAACATGCGTAAAGTGTCGGAATAGTCACGTGACTTTAGTGAGATACTAAGCTAGGATAATGAGATTTCATGTTTGAATGTACTCAATGCTGTTGGTACCCCCCTAAATACGGGTATCTAGGACGGACAACAAGTTGAGGACGTCACTTCCGGTAACTCGTAATGAGCCCCCAGAGGAAACGATTCCTCACAAATAAGACGGACAGACAGATAAGACGAAAGACAGACTCAAGACAGACGTTAGACGGACGTGACGATAACAATTATAAAATCATACTAGACAAGAATGACAATGAATTTGACACAACACTAATGAAAATTTAACAATAACTTTATATAACAATAAAAGAAAATAGAATAAAGAAAATAACAATAAAAGAAGTACAGTTAACAATGTTGGCCGAAATAATTACAAAATATAAGTCCTATAACTAATTCAGGGAAAATACTAGCCCCTCTTAATGAAATGATTTAAGTGTCCGTTTTCCTTTCCCCAAATCGTTCCTTTTTCCGTATTTCAGTTCCAATACACTATTATGCACTTCTGCTCAATGTTTATGTTTCTATACTTAGCTCAACAGCTGGAGCAAAAGGTCAACACAGCGTTGAGTCCCCGTCGCGCAAGCGTTCCCCGACGGCAGGCCTTTGAATAGTGGCTCCGTCCCTTTTCACTCTGCGTGAACAACATCCGGCAAATACGTCGTCTGCTCTCTGACCCGGATTTGGTCCTAGCTTCTGTTTGTAGATACTCTTTGTAGCTACTCTCTCTCTCTAGTTACTGTTTATAGATTCTCTTCCTCTGATTACTGTTTCTAGATTCTCTTCTTCTGATTACTGTTTATAGATTCTCTTCTTCTGATTACTGTTTCTGTTTGGTTCTGAAATGTAATTAAGGCAGTGTAAGTAACTGCTAATTACAGAATAAAAGTATTTAGGTGCCAGGGCTACTACTTCCCTGAGCACATTGGCACTAATCTGAAAGAAAAGGTGTAGTTAGAATACATAAATCATTCCCACACATCCTACCATTATTTTACTAAGTTTTACAAAAATTAAAATCAGCCACACATACCTTTCACGTTCCGAAACCGAATGAACCCAACGTCATCTGGTTGGAGTGCAGTACACTCAAGGATTAGTCTTTCTGACTTAGAAATTTTCTCACTTCTAAAATGTTACCAGATGAGATCTCTGGGACTGCTCCTGCGTGTTTTAAAACTCGGGTTGTTCTGAGCCAGTGAAGAGAATTGCTTCGGCCCGGCTTATATAAAGGCTTTCCATTATTCCTGGTATTTCTTTGGAACTAACCCTTCCCTCTACTGTTATCTAAGAGTGGCCCTTTGATCCTCCGACCGCTTCCTGTATTCTGGCCTATAGCTCAGTGTGAATCTATCCCCTTCTCTATCAGCTAGCTACAAGTGACCCTTTTGATCCCTAACCGTTTCCTGTGCCCTAGCCCTGGGTGGTCAGGTCTTGTATAACTCTAACGTCCTGCTAATGTCTTGGGGTGGCTGGTCAGTCTTGTAATTAGTGTCTTGGTTAAGTGCCTTAAACGTATATTTTATGCTATGGTTCCTATACCTCTCATGTATCTACATTTTATTATTTTAATTTTTAAATGCTTATGGAGTGATGCCGGGCTAAGTTTTGCTTTCGCCTGACATCCCCCCCCTTTTATGACCATCAATTAGTGAAAGTAATTGATGTCAATCCATAAAACTTAGAACAATCACGAGATAAACATTTCAAAATTTCCGGATTTACTGTTGTGACAATCTTCTTATAGAGACTCTATTCCCTGATATCTATGAAATATCAATACGCGACTCTTAACTCATTTACTAAAGAATATCCATAAAGTTTGTTACGTAATTACTTCAACATTTTAGGGGTGCATTACGCAATCACGTTAATCATTTAACGCTCAAAGACGACATCCTAATACCCGACGGCATACTTCTCTACGCCCTCCTTCCCACACGCAATATTACAATATCAAAGAGTTAACAAAATCAACAACACGGTTGCTACTTGTCAGGTTATGATAAACCTCTACATAGTACGGAGTTTCCTTTCAATAAGACATAAACATCATCCAAAGGATTATCAAAATAATATGTACAGTGGATCTCCACGTAGAAAAGCTCTCTCCAATATAACTCGAATAGAATTCAACAAATCAAAATGAAAGTAAAGTTAGCTACTACTACAAAAGAATTTTTAAAACTGTTTTGGCGACAATTTTGTCCCCGTTCATAACGCAAAATTATCCCTCCTTGTTTTTCTATCCCAAATAATTGGCAATCCCGCGTTGCCTTACGATTATCTGGTAAGTTTGCAGAACAATTCCGCACTGTGACTTTATATAAAGGTAAGTGCTCATTATGCGGTTTCTCATGTCATTCATAACTGTGGAGTCTGTAGTATTTTCACATCTAGGCTTTCTTATCATTTTGAGTGAGCGTTCGCGTGCATCACCCCACCTTTCTATCTCAGAGTACTCGTTTGACGAACCATTACTTATATTGGTACATCTATCATCCAAGTACGCCCATATCCCTCGGTCACCTACATCACTTCGGCATTGTAGCAACCCTATTTTCTTTCTTTTCTTAAATGTAGCCGTTAGGCCTTTAAAGGAAATCTTTCTCTTGTCGAATTTCGCATCATTCTGACATATGTACATGTGTGTCACCTTTTTCCTCACTGTTACCCCGTCTATCTTTTCGCGGTTGCTTTCTGGAGTTAAAGAGATCGAAACGACATCTATAACTTCTCTTTTAGAGTGATAAACTGATTCTAGTCTTTCTAGTTTATTTTGTGCAACATCTGGGTCGCCTTGATACGGAATTTCGTCTTCCAAATCTTTTGCTTCACTAGCGCCAAACGTCTTTAAAAATGCACGTCCGTTGTGTGCGTTTGTCGCTACGTCGTTTTCTTCTGTCGGCTTGTCTTTGAACCTAACTACACTGTCGAAGTACGTCTGTGCTGGCGTGAAAATTGCTGTGTCAGAGTTCTTCAATCCTTCCCCTGTGTCAATTTCGAATTTTAGTCTCCCTTTTCTTTCTCTGACATCTGGCCTATCTACCTTGGCATGGGGAATCCCCACGCGTGTTTCTGCTGACCTCTCAGTAAAGGTCACTGCGTCCGTTTTGCGTGACGCGATAGCCTCGGGGTATCGCGACTCAAATTCTACGATGGACAAAATACGAGAATGCCCATTCATACGCGCAAGTGTTAACGACCCTATTGAATCTATGATGCCCGGATTAAAAGTCACACCTATCAAGTTTGTGTCTCTGTCATCTATAGTCACTGTCGCCCTATGAGCTGAATCGCTCACACTTTCTGTCGTTACTAAAGGTTCAGATTCTTGTGGTGAAGTCGACAAAGTTTCGTTTATGTCGAACTGCGAAGTTGTCCTGTCACTGGAGAATGCAAACTGTCTCTCCTGTAACACTTGTTCTATTGGGTCAACCTCGCCTGTCTCACTTGGCTGAACTAACTCACTCTGTCTCTCTGTCAGACTGTCCAGAATTTTGCTAGGAGTGTCTGTCACTACCAGCTCATAATGCTCGTCACATGTCCCTACCCCATCTGGAAAGGTCACAACTCCACCTCCTTCCATTTCACCTTGTAAGGTCAAGACGTCACCCTTACTATAGTGCTCTACACACGTTTCTTCGCTGTCATGTTCTGAGTCAGTCTTACATAACTCAAAAGGGTCATCTCTATTCTGCCGCTCTGCGTAACCATTGTCACTGTCATTTGCATAACTGTCAGTGGCAACGTCTCTAGTCACTTCTGACTTATCCTCTGTCATGCTAAACAAGATAGGACAGTCATCTTCACTTAATAAAGCATTTCCTTCTTCGCGCTTATCTACCGCGCGCCCTTCCAAAACTTCCTCGTGACCTACTTCTGTATCAACCGCCGTGTTAATACAAGTAGCCAAAACATCGTCCCTACCGCTAAGTCCATTAAGCGGTTTACACGCAGTCAATACGCAGTTCTCAGCCTCTGTTGCTTTAACCGGGTATATGCCTGCCCTACCCTGCACGTATTCTAACGTACACTCACTGTCCACGCCACTAAGTCCTTTAAGTGCGTTACACGTAGACAATACACAGCTAGCAGCCTCTATCGCTCCAGCCTCACATGTGTTTGTCCTTTCGTTCACCACATCAGCTGTCTGTACATACTCCAATGTACACACGCTGTTAGGTAAGAGAGAGGCCCTTTCCTTCGAGCTACTCCCCTCCTCTACACTCTGGGTCTCACCCATCCCTAAACTAGCCACAACGATACGGTCAACTTCCACATCTGTTACCGCTCTCTCTACCGCTGCGCGCTCAAGGCCAAAACTGTCTGATACACTTGGTACACTACGGGTGCAATCACGTGCTAAATGGCCAGGCTTACTACAGTTAAAACACACTCTATTTTGAAATCCGTTCCTACCCCTTTGGGACTTGTACAATGGGCGGATCTGAACATCTCTTCTAACCTTTGTTTTGTTCTTTAGACTACTGTCTCTAAACTTCTCTTTATTCACACACACGATCCCATCTGTTTTAGATTCACTACTTTCTTTGCAGTACTCGGCGGTGTTTGTCACAGCGAATGCTTGTGTACTAATCTGTTGAGTACTGGCCGCGTTATGCATGTCTGTGAGTTGGGTACTGACTGCATCCTTACATTTTTCCGATATCATATCAGCCTTAGTACACGCCTCCTGTTTGCTGAGTATGTTAGTGCTTTGATCTGTCAGAGTGTCACTGGGTTTTAAAGTAACCGTCTCTACTTGTGCTGTCTTACTGCCTCTGTCAATTTTCTTAGCAAACTTATTTCTTCCCTTCTTAACACACTTGACTGCTTGATCAGTTATTTCGACTTCCTTCCACAGCCAGCCTAAGTCTAGATTTTCTTTTTCTAGATACTCCAAGTATCTAGGATATCTTACGGATTCTTTCTCTTCGTTTAGAGATGCTATATTTCTTATTCTAGACTTCATTCGTTCTTCCGCCATTCTTATATCACTGGCTATATACCGTTTTTTTCTCCTTCTCTCTCGCCATATGCCTTCCCATTTATCTATCATTGTTTCAATTTCCCTTCTCTTTAAACCGTGTTCCTCAGCCTCTTTTCTCCATTCCTTTCTTAACTTAATGAGTTCCATTTCGTCTTCGAAGGACATTTTTTTTTCCAAAAGGGGTATAATTTCGTGAAATGAAAGGTATGTGTCACTGTTACAATATTGACTATACCAAACTATACCGAACAAAGCAAATCCAATAAAACACTCTCGCTCACAAATGTAAAATTAGAAAAATGTTTTCAATTCTTCCAAGTATAAGTTTCTCTGTATCGATGTGATATAATAATACACTACCCCACTAGTAGCGTACAAAACTCAACAGTACCCTTTCCCAAAAGCGGTACTTTCCAAACGTGCCTATAATTTAAACCCTTGTTAAATATAGCGCCTACGTTTGCAATGGGCTATGCTACACTCTTATCTTCAAGCAGTGTGAACATCAATTCTATTTCCTTCATAGAACGCCCCTAAAATTTATATACTCTTCCTTTAGTATATAACCACAGAAATACTTTTAACGCATCACATCGATCACAGAAAAAAATATGCTCAGCCACTTATAAGCAAATAAAACAATGCATTCGTTATCTTAACTATGCATGCACATTTCAAAGAAAAGTTATAGAAAATAGCGAGACATGAAAAGCATATCAAAATAGCAAATCATGAAGACATATCAAAGTATTGCAAATGAGAATATAAAATAGGCATTGACAAGGAGTGCATAAAACGTGTTTCTATTCTTTTTGGCTCTCTAGGTAATAACAAAATTTTCTGCACAAATTTATCAACCCTTCTTCTGACTTTCTAACATTAACATTTAGGTCCCGCTATAAATTTTGCCTACTCTCCCTAGCGTTCATCCCCGGACGACTGCTCCCACCATGTTGGTACCCCCCTAAATACGGGTATCTAGGACGGACAACAAGTTGAGGACGTCACTTCCGGTAACTCGTAATGAGCCCCCAGAGGAAACGATTCCTCACAAATAAGACGGACAGACAGATAAGACGAAAGACAGACTCAAGACAGACGTTAGACGGACGTGACGATAACAATTATAAAATCATACTAGACAAGAATGACAATGAATTTGACACAACACTAATGAAAATTTAACAATAACTTTATATAACAATAAAAGAAAATAGAATAAAGAAAATAACAATAAAAGAAGTACAGTTAACAATGTTGGCCGAAATAATTACAAAATATAAGTCCTATAACTAATTCAGGGAAAATACTAGCCCCTCTTAATGAAATGATTTAAGTGTCCGTTTTCCTTTCCCCAAATCGTTCCTTTTTCCGTATTTCAGTTCCAATACACTATTATGCACTTCTGCTCAATGTTTATGTTTCTATACTTAGCTCAACAGCTGGAGCAAAAGGTCAACACAGCGTTGAGTCCCCGTCGCGCAAGCGTTCCCCGACGGCAGGCCTTTGAATAGTGGCTCCGTCCCTTTTCACTCTGCGTGAACAACATCCGGCAAATACGTCGTCTGCTCTCTGACCCGGATTTGGTCCTAGCTTCTGTTTGTAGATACTCTTTGTAGCTACTCTCTCTCTCTAGTTACTGTTTATAGATTCTCTTCCTCTGATTACTGTTTCTAGATTCTCTTCTTCTGATTACTGTTTATAGATTCTCTTCTTCTGATTACTGTTTCTGTTTGGTTCTGAAATGTAATTAAGGCAGTGTAAGTAACTGCTAATTACAGAATAAAAGTATTTAGGTGCCAGGGCTACTACTTCCCTGAGCACATTGGCACTAATCTGAAAGAAAAGGTGTAGTTAGAATACATAAATCATTCCCACACATCCTACCATTATTTTACTAAGTTTTACAAAAATTAAAATCAGCCACACATACCTTTCACGTTCCGAAACCGAATGAACCCAACGTCATCTGGTTGGAGTGCAGTACACTCAAGGATTAGTCTTTCTGACTTAGAAATTTTCTCACTTCTAAAATGTTACCAGATGAGATCTCTGGGACTGCTCCTGCGTGTTTTAAAACTCGGGTTGTTCTGAGCCAGTGAAGAGAATTGCTTCGGCCCGGCTTATATAAAGGCTTTCCATTATTCCTGGTATTTCTTTGGAACTAACCCTTCCCTCTACTGTTATCTAAGAGTGGCCCTTTGATCCTCCGACCGCTTCCTGTATTCTGGCCTATAGCTCAGTGTGAATCTATCCCCTTCTCTATCAGCTAGCTACAAGTGACCCTTTTGATCCCTAACCGTTTCCTGTGCCCTAGCCCTGGGTGGTCAGGTCTTGTATAACTCTAACGTCCTGCTAATGTCTTGGGGTGGCTGGTCAGTCTTGTAATTAGTGTCTTGGTTAAGTGCCTTAAACGTATATTTTATGCTATGGTTCCTATACCTCTCATGTATCTACATTTTATTATTTTAATTTTTAAATGCTTATGGAGTGATGCCGGGCTAAGTTTTGCTTTCGCCTGACAAATGCCTTTATGTGATTTTTGCGTTAGAAAAAGGCCTTAAGTGTGATTTGAATGAGAACAATATGGTATCAAGTATCAAACGGTTTCTAGTAAGTTTTGCTTTGGTGTAAAATTTAGTCGATATAGTTGAAATGGTTTAAGTGTCCAAAGATGTCGGTTTACATGCATACTAAATTAAAATTGAGACTTCAGTTATGAAAAGGTACATTTAACAAATTTGTGACACTGTATTACAGCAATGAGACTTCAGCAGTTAAAAGCTGTCCATTTGACTGTGGCGTGATAATACATTAGACTTCAGCCGTTAAAAGCTGCAAATTTGACCGTGTCTTGATAATATATTAGAGAAGATTTCAGCCGTTAAAAGCTGTCCATTTGGCCGTGTCTTGATAATACATTAGAGAAGTCTTCAGCTGTTAAAAGCTGTCCATTTGACTGTGGCGTGATAATACATTAGACTTCAGCCGTTAAAAGCTGTCCATTTGGCCGTGTCTTGATAATACATTAGAGAAGTCTTCAGCTGTTAAAAGCTGTCCATTTGGCCGTGTCTTAATAATACATTAGAGAAGACTTCAGCCGTTAAAAACTGTCCATTTGGCCGTAGCGTAATAATGCATTTGAGTGGCGTTGAGGGCTGGAAGGCTCTCGCGTGACACAGAATAATGAGTCACAGAATAGAAGTAAAGGACAGGCTTGACGCCTGATATTTTAGCTGGTTTAAATTATACACAATTTACTGATATAAAAATCCCACATGCACATAGTGTTTTCTCTCACATGAGGGCCGGACCTACTTTATATATTTATTAACCATAATATTCAACTTCACATATCTAATCAGTTCGGATTTTTCCTCAGCTCCCAATCTACAAAGCATTTGGTGTATGCTTTATGGGTTACTGAAAGTAGCATTTTTTCGGTTCCGCTTCGTTGCTTAGTAGAGAGAATACTAAGATATACTTTCAAAGACGCTAAAAGTAGATATTTACGAGTTCTCCATATTGGACACTGGATTCATGCTATCCCAGTGGCCTTTGCTTTATGCTATTAAAAGATGTGATGCAAAGACTACATACGTGTTTGTTTGTTGTTGGTTAGAAAACTTAAGAGAAATGCTTAAATAGGAGCTAATGCTCTGGAACTGTTTCATTCTGATGACAGGCTATCCAGACTCGCATGACAGAGGCTTCGATTCATGCAAACATATTTTGCCTTCAGAAAGT
This sequence comes from Sinotaia quadrata, assembly GCA_028829895.1. Lineage (NCBI taxonomy): Eukaryota > Metazoa > Mollusca > Gastropoda > Architaenioglossa > Viviparidae > Sinotaia > Sinotaia quadrata. The sequence goes on from CM054181.1 coordinate 30,420,558, forward strand.
TCTTGTTTTCTCTTGTGGGTAATTAGCTTTTGAAGCTACATGAGTCACCAGAGCAACACTACAGGTAGGTGTCAGAGACTAACCCAATCTGAACGTAATACTACAGGTAGGTGTCTGAGACTAACCCATGCTAAAGCGTACCACTACAGATTGGTATCTGAGACTAACCCATGCTAAAGCGTACCACTACAGATTGGTATCTGAGACTAACCCATGCTAAAGCGTACCACTACAGATTGGTATCTGAGACTAACCTATAATGAGCGAGTGTCGTGGTTTCATCAGTGACATTTTTGAAATTCATTTAGCCGATTCATTTTATTTATTTCATCAGCACTAATTCTGATTCTAATCGCCAGTGCATTTGTCTCAATCAGGTGACTTTTTTTTCCCAGGATACAAATTTGTGTCCTTAACTTAACAAGACATTAGCCATTATCTACTCAAGTTGTGGACTGAAGCTTTCGCAAGTGATGACAACATTTAAATTACACGTGTGAAAACTGGTTGATGCTGTTAGACTCTTACCTTTTACTTGTATAGGATTACGATTGCAACAACAAAAGCACAAGAGATATTTTTCAATCACACAACTCTCAAATGATATTTGTCAATCCCACAACTCTCAAATGACATTTGTCAACCCCACAAGTGTAAGGTGAATGATCTCCACGTCCTTGTGCCCCCAACTCATATAGTGTGTGCATTCTGACCACATTAATTTGCATGCTCACAAGTCACGTAGTGTGTGCATTCTGACCACATTAACTTGCATGCTCACAAGTCACGTAGTGTGTGCACTCCGACCACATTAATTTGCATGCTCACAAGTCACGTAGTGTGTGCACTCTGACCACAATAACGTGCATGCTCACAAGTCACGTAGTGTGTGCACTCCGACCACATTAACTTGCATGCTCACAAGTCACGTAGTGTGTGCACTCTGACCACAATAACGTGCATGCTCACAAGTCACGTAGTGTGTGCACTCTGATCACATTGGTTTGCATGCTCCTGCACTTGCTCACAAGTCACGTAGTGTGTGCACTCTGATCACATTGGTTTGCATGCTCCTGCACTTGCTCACTCCCTGATGATTATACTGATCTGTATTTAGGTGGATTTCGTGGTAAAGTTAGACTGTTTTCAACGTTCTTTTGACTGCAGAGCATCCAGAAATGACTATGTATTGGAAGAAAAAACTGCCACTGAAAAAAATGACCAGTCATGTCCTCAGAACAGAGTATATTATAGCAAATAAGATTCCTGCTGCTTCTCTTAGATTAGATTAGATTTCTTAGAGGGACTGCAGCTACAAATTTAATTAAGCAGCGATATGTTAAGCATTTTAATGTAACACATTGTTAATATTAAACAAAAAATAAAATTATTACTAATTTATCATAATTAAAACTAAGTAATCAGTTGTGCTTTGCCTCTAAGAGTTCACTTTTAAAAAAAAATCATTAGCTCATTGTCCAGAAGGGTAAACGTTTTCATTTTTCACAAAATGAAAATCAGAGAACAATTAAATTTAATTAATTCCCACAGAAACAAAACAAGTTTAGTACAGAAACACTATGTGAACTAACTTATAAATTATACAAATGTGACAATACAAACACAGCTTACAGTTCTGAACTTATTAAGTTAGTAAACTATTATTGGCTGTATGAAGATTTATTTTGTTGACTAACTGATATCTTCAGTAATGACAAATACATGCACAATATCTACCTGTTATGAATAAATGTCCTTAAATTTGTTTTTAGTTTCCAAGACAACAAAGCAAAATGAAAGTTGAACTCATTATCCTGTGCCTTGTGTCCTGTGTCTTCGCTGCTCCAGTGAAAAGGCAGGTGGGAGAAATCAAAGGCCTGTACTACTCGGTGAGTGTCGCTCTCGAACTATTATGGAGAAATAAAAACTTGACATGATCGAAGTCAGGGTCGAGTTAAGTTACGATTTAGGCTTGTGAGAAATCTGTTCTGTGTTTTATACATTATTTTTGTTCTATTGCGATACATTTTAGATGAATTTAGCAGTCTCTGGCTACTTCTTATATACATATCTTATAAATGGTTACTTCAGTCTCTGGCTACTTCTTATATACACGTCTTATAAATGGTTACTTCAGTCTCTGGCTACTTCTTATATACACGTCTTATAAATGGTTACTTCAGTCTCTGGCTACTTCTTATATACACGTCTTATAAATGGTTGCTTCAATCTCTGGCTACTTCTTATATACACGTCTTATAAATGGTTACTTCAGTCTCTGGCTACTTCTTATATACACGTCTTATAAATGGTTGCTTCAGTCTCTGGTTACTTCTAATGTACATCTCTTATAAATGGTTACTTCAGTCTTTTGTTATTTCTAATGTACATCTCTTATAAATGGTTACTTCAGTATCAGGTTACTTCTATCAATCATTTCTTACAAATGAGGGCTTCAATCACTGGGCTACTTCTAACATACATCTCTTACAAATTAGTACTTTGATTGGTTCAATCTTTTAACCGACTTGTTATTGTTATTAGAAACTTTACTGTCTTGGTGAAGGCTATTTCTTTTACAAAATTGGACTCGCAATTGATTGTTTGTATTTTTGTAAAGAATGTTGAATTTTCTTTTGTGATTTGTTTTTTTAAGATAGACAAGTGGAATTCACTAAGACATCAGTAAAGTTATCTCCACCTTGTGCGTTCTTTAAAACTGTGTTTTGTAAATCAGCGTGCAAAGAAAATATATTGATAAAACACATCACACTTTGTGAGAGAGATTACACACAACATAAGTTTTTAAAATTTCCAATAAGTCAGACCAATAAGTCAGACCAATACGCGTTCTACCATTTGGATAGTACGATATTCACTCTTACATAATATGAGTTGTATTGTGTAAACAATATATACCATTTGACTAGTATGACATATTTACTCACAAAGTATGAATTGTGTAAACAATATATACCATTTGACTAGTATGACATATTTACTCATAAAGTATGAATTGTGTAAGCAATATATACCATTTGACTAGTATGACATTTACTCACATCGTATGAATTGTGGTAAACAATATATACTTATGGCGGAGTAAATTTGCCTATACCTATTTCTAGATTTGATTATTATGTTAATTGTTATATGCCTTAAATGTCAAACTGACCCGACCTTGGGCACTGCTTAAAATTAATCTGTTTATGCTGATCAGTGAATTAATATACACTTTTAATCATTTGTTTATACGCACACAGGAGCTGGGTTAGAATTAGCCGTAGGCACACTTAATTGCGAGAACAAACTATACGAGCATCTTTGCATTCAGTGCTGCCAGACAACCATCTGGGGAGTCTTTGATTACGTTGATCAGCTAGCCTGTAAGGCAGCTTGCAAGCTTCTTTCAAAATAGCTGCCACATCTATATAAGGCGCCACAGTCATCTCGGTAAGTCAATCAAATCCTTTTCAATATCACAATATGCGCACACTAAAAGGAGAGCCAAGTGAGGTTTTGCTTGTCTAGCAGATAAATTCTGGTTCAGAGCTTAATTCAGCAACATATGCAAACAGTCTTTAAATTTGCATTAAGTTATGGACTTCTTTCGGTCAACGGCAACCAAGCATTCTGTTTGTATTGTTTAAACTGTTTAGCACTTACAAATTTGTTTTCTTTGTTCTTTGCATAGACATCGCGATGAAGGCAATGACGGTACGCTGGACGCTGACTTGTACAGTGAGATGATGAGACTGGCTACAACGGCTCTAAATATATGACACCCTTAGATTTAGTGATCATTTGCGATATGAAGATTCTGAGGACTTTACTGTGATGAAATATAGTGTGTTGTAGGACACTGAGTATTACAAGAATATTGTGGTGGGATGTTGAAGCAGTGCAAGGAGAATTGCAATGGTGTTGATGTAATTACGATGAATAGAGGTAGAATGTTGATATAGTACTGAGAGTATTGCACTGGTGTTGATGTAATTACGATGAATATAGTGATAGAAGATATATTACTGAGAGTATTGCAATGGTGTTGGTGTAATTACGATGAATATAGTGGTAGAATCTTGATATAGTACCGAGAGTATTGCACTGGTGTTGATGTAATTACGATGAATATAGTGATAGAAGATATATATTACCGAGAGTATTGCAATGTTGTTGATGTATAACAAAGAATACTGAGGTGGAATTTTCATGTTTGGGATAATGACGCATTCTAAGTAATGTTGGTACCAGAATATTGCTGAATTTACCTTAAAAAAATGAAAACTATCGGTTATTGATAGCTTTTGATAAAATAATTTGCTGTGATATCCTAAATTAGCGTTTTTGGTTATATAACATTCAATCACAACAGATTAAAATAACAAAAACGTTTATCGCTCAAACATATCATAGCATTTTTTAAAAATACAATGTGATAGAAAATACATCAATTACAAAAGCAAACAGAGAGCGTTTGGAAATTACTGAGGAATATGATACAATATTGGAAAGATATAGTCAATTTTACTGGAAAATTTTGTTATAACAATATTTTTAATTCTTTTAATTTTTTTTTAATAAATGGAAAATTACACAAGAACAACGTGTTTGGCCCGCATGCGGTTAATTCTAGCAACTAGTTATGTGCGAAGCCATTAAGAAAAATTATATTTATATAATTGCACGTTCAACTCGTATTCTGTGTATTAATTCCTACTGTTGTAATGACGTAAAGCTGTGTATTAATTCCTACTGTGATCACTTTTGTAATGATGTAAAGCTGTATTAGTGGCGTTTCTTAGGTGTTTATTTTTTTAATTAATCATTTATGCATAGCAATAGCCCGGTATTATTATCCAAAACCACTTACACGTAACATTTCAATATTTACAATAACACTCAAACTTATGCACATTTGCATATTTATTTATCTCCGTCAGTACGTTAGCCAATCAATCACTGGCTTCTTCCTCCCCACCCCACCCCCCATATCCACGATGTTCTCTAAAAGGTGAAGTCAAGTGCACTAATTTAATAATAAAGTAGAAATAAAACACCAGGTTAATTTTTCTTTTCACCTCCATAGGTATGCTGGGACTGTGTCCCTACGTTTTCAGTCAAATCACTTTAGATTTAAATAAGAGATTTTCTCCAGTCAATTAATTAACTTTTGTCACGATGCCATGATAACTGTGAATTCACTTGATCGAATTCTAAATCTTTTTACCTTACTATTCTCGCTCACCTAAGAATAGCTCCTTTTACAGGCTCTATAGGAGTTAACAACGCTCTGGTTTGAGGTAATCATGTCCGTAAAGCAAGCGACTTGATATTCCACACTAGTGTATCTTGAAATTCTTAAAAATTCGGTCTGCAAGCAAATGTTTATTCTCAGTACCTTAACTGTTCACTATTTATATCGATGAATTTGTACTTTATTAGTCTTACAAAGATTTTATAATTCTATTAATGATTTTCAATCGTCCTAATTTTCAGAAATCGTAATTACGTTGTAGTGGTTTCTCACTTTACCTTATATAATTATATTTACAGTTGAATTCTAGACATTTTAAATTGCATGTAGATTAAAACAATAAAAATCAAATAAACATTTCTTTAAATTAAAAGTAATACAAAATAAAGGTGTTCTTAGCAAACCAGATATAGTTACAAAACTACTAGTCTTCAATCTTCTTTTTTTTCCACTTATGCAACGCGTGGCAACAGAGATCAGAATGAATTTTTTTTTTGGGGGGTGGGGGTGAGGGGCTCACTTTTTCATAGACCCCTGAATGATTTTTACTTATCCACAATCTAAGTGGTTTACTTCAAACATGTCATACCTATATATAACAATCTCTAATTGATTTCCCAATTTTACCAGTGACATTCCATAAACAAAGTGATGACAGTGACATTCCATAAAAAAGTGATGACCAGTGACATTCCATAACAAAGTGATGACCAGTGACATTCCATAACAAAGTGATGACCAGTGACATTCCATAAACAAAGTGATGACCAATGAATTGTATGCATTCTTTATGCAACAGTAAAATACAAAAACGATCATGAGTAATCCTCTCTACCTTCAATCGCTATTACCTCCCTTTTCATGTTAAAATAAGCACTCACCAAGAATAATCATTTATTCATACAGGAAAAGGTGAACACACACACACACACACACACACACACACACACACACACACACACACACACACACACACACACATATATATATACTTATCACATTGTGTGCATATTAAAAAGGATTTAACTGACAATGTTCAAAGACTTTGGTAAATTTTAAATAAAACAGATAGGCACGCACACGCACACATACACTCATTACGTTATCCTAGCAAGCTATTTTCTTTATATTAGATGTAATTCGCTCTGCACACATAGAAGTTCATATGTCAGTGCGTTAGGGTGTCAGTGCGTTTGGAAGTTAGGGCGTCAGTGCGTTAGGGAGTCAGTGCGTTTGGAAGTTCGGGCGTCAGTGCGTTTGGAAGTTAGGGCGTCAGTGCGTTGGGGAGTCGGCGAGAACAAATCCTCCTGGAAATAATACGTTTATGTGTGTAATCCGTTGCATGCCATTCTAGTAATATTTCCGTAAAAATATTTAAATTCTTATAGGTGCACCCCAGAGACGCGTTTAGATGGAAACAAATTCTTTTAGTATATATTTTTCTTATATGCTCAGATATTTATTTAATCAGGACTGCTTTTGCAATGCAATGTCTATTACAATATTCCAAAATATTTATTTATTTTACCTTAACATCATTATCCATGTATAATATTTATTTTCTAAATTTTATCACGAAGAATTAATTTCTTTATTGTACATACTTTCAAATTAATGAATTACTGAATGTTTTCTCTGCTCTTTAAAATTTTCATTTTTGAGACTGTTTGCAGTAAGATGTAGAAGGATTGCTTTGTTTGATGTGAGCTTGTGTAGTATTTACATTGTTACACGAAACGATGTATCTATTGTTCTATAGGATTCAAATCCTAATAAAATCTTTGTTTTGTATTATTTTAATTTAGATACGAAAACTTCACCAATTTGCTTTTGAACTTTTTTGATCCAAAAGACTGGTAGTGCAGTCAACACGTCCACAAAGTCTGTAACAGTAAACAGGAATGATAATGTTGCATTTCTGGTCTCATTGTTAATTCTTGTATATTTCCAACATGTTAAGTTTCCTTGGACTCTTCAGGACATGATACTTATTTTCATTACATTCCTTCATTAAACTCAGTCGGTCTTAGTGACAGGCTGAAATAGTTCTTTACTGTTGATCTTCTTCCTGTTCAGCTTTGCATACATTCAAAATCAAATGCTCTTTATTTGTAATTTGCTTTATTTTTTTACAAAATGAAATAAACTATATCATCTTTAATTTGTGTTTCATTGTAAGGATATTAAGCTTGATTGGCAGGACTCTGAATAAATGAAAATGTCAAATAATGAGTGGTCAAATACGTAACTTTAACCACGTTTCAAAATGTGTTCTGAAGAATAATAAAAGTGGCTTTTGACATGGCATAAGACAATGTAGTGTTACTATGTAGAATATTATTATAGAGATAATCAATTTTGGCTGACAAATGACACTTGACAAATGACACTTAGAAAGTGACAAAATATCTAAGTGGTGATCAATCAGACACAAAGATCAGAAGAAAAAAAAACACTTTTATAAGACACAATCACATGTGCGCACGCAAACATGTGCATATACACACACGCACACGCACACACACACACACACACACGCACGCACGCACACACACACACACACACACGGAATCCTAATATTCAAAGAATCGGAGCTGCTCTTTCTCCCTGGAACTTGAAGAGAGCCTCCTCCTTGCTCCTGTGAGCGGCTCCTTCACTCTGGAATCCAAACAAAATTATGGCAGCACGTAACTCTCGAACGATTTCTTTCCTGGTTGCCTGCAACAGTAATATTTGAATCGGTGCGGTTTTCACCATTGACAACATCCAACGATTCTTGAATCTTCAAAGCTACTTTCCAATGGAGGCCCCAAACCACCACACGAATCAATGCATGGTTCTCAGAACAGGTAGCTTCCCTTGAATGTTAACGTCGTACTCTATATTAGTAGCTGATACCTCCCCAAAAGTACTTTAATCATGGCAGGCTACCCTTTATTGATACCTCCCCAAAAGTACTTGAATCATGGCAGGCTACCCTTTATTGATAGCTCTTAATAGTATTTGAATAATGGCAGGCTACCCTTTATTGATAGCTCTTAATAGTATTTGAATCATGGCAGGGTACCCTTTGTTGATAGCTCTCCAAAAGTACTTGAATCATGGCAAGGTACCCTTTATTGATAGCTCTCCAAAAGTACTTGAATCATGGAAGGGTACCCTTTGTTGATAGCTCTCCAAAAGTACTTGAATCATAGCAGGGTACCCTTTATTGATAGCTCTCCAAAAGTACTTGAATCATGGCAGGGTACCCTTTAGTGATAGCTCTCCAAAAGTACTTGAATCATGGCAGGGTACCCTTTATTTATAGCTCTCCAAAAGTACTTGAATCATGGCAGGGTACCCTTTATTGATAGCTCTGTGTCTCGATATATGTGTATTTAGTTTTGTGCATTGATACAGTATTATTTAGTATTGTGTATATAGTATCATGTTGTGTTACATGGTATATTTAGTATAGCGTTGATTCATGATTATTTAGTCCTATATTGGTGCATGATTATACAGTGATATTTGTTGTTACATTACTGTTTGATACTTTGTGTTTTATGCATGATTTTAGTATGTGTGATATTAGTAGTGTTGATACATGATTATTTAATACTGTGTGTGGATGCATGATTTTAGTGCTTTGTGTTTATACATGATTATGTAATAATTTGTCTTGATATTTGATTTTAGTGCTTTGTGTTTATACATGATTATGTAATAATTTGTCTTGATATTTGATTTTAGTGCTATGTGCTTATACATGATTATTTAATAGTTTGTCTTGATTTCTGATTTTAGCAAATTTGTATATACATGATTGTAGTGCTATGTGTTGACACATGGTTATTCATTACTTTGTGATGGTGCATAATTACTTAGTATTGAGGGCAGCTTTACTGAATATCATCATTAACATCATTATCGTCATCATCATTATCGTCATCATCATTCAGTACTAGTTATAGTAGCAGTAGAATCGGTATTATTTATAAGTATCAATGGGACGTAATGATGTTACTTACCAATAATAAATATTCTGCAATACAATATAGAAATTATTGTCTTTTCGCTTTTTATTTTATCTTGAATTTCTCGAATTTGTAAAAGCGCACCATGAGATCTATATTACATGTCAGAAATAAGAAATATTGTTATCCACTGTGAAACATAGCCGTTTCTGAAATCATTCTATAAGGAAGTTATATACATATATATATATGTTTACCGTTTTGAAATATATATTTTACGTCATCCGTCTGGAACTTAATATATGAATGACTCTTTTTGAGTCATTGTGTAAGGAAATTAATAAATGTTTGTCACCTTGATAGGGAAAATTCTTTAAGGTCATCCTGAAGAAAGTTAATATATGTTTTCATTGCGAAACCTACCTACCCTTGAGGTCAGCGTATAGTTACTATATCCTTTTCTAAATTTGTCTTTGAGGTCAGCCTATAAGAAAGTTAATTCATGCTTTTCTAAATTTGTCTTTGAGGTCAGCCTATAGAAAGTTAATACATGCTTTTCTAAATTTGTCTTTGAGGTCAGCCTATAAGAAAGTTAATACATGCTTTTCTAAATTTGTCTTTGAGGTCAGCCTATAAGAAAGTTAATATATGCTTGTATTTTGAAACGAAGTTATCTTTGAGGTCAACCTTTAAATCAGTTACTATATCTTTGTATTTTGAAACATACCTGGCTTCGAGGTCAGCCGCTTAAGGAAGTTACTATATGCTTGTATTTTGAAACAATGTTCTGTTTGGCTTAGAGGTCAGCCTCTTAAGGAAGGTACTATATGCTTCTATTTTGAAACAAAGTTGAGATCAGCCTATAACGGATTTACTTCAAATGCTTGTATTTTGAAACAAAGTTGTCTTTGAGGCCAGCCTATAAAGAAATTTCTATATGTTTGTATTGTGAAACAAAGTTACCTACTGAATGTTTGTGTTTTGAAACAACGTTGGTTTTTTAGGTCATTTACTATATGTTTGTATTTTGAAATAGAATTGTCTTTGAGATCAGCCTATAAGGAATTTCCTATATATTTGCCACTTTGAAACGGAGCTGTCTTTTAGGTCAGCCATTAAAAATGTTTTATGTTTGTCATTCTGAAGTAAAGGTCCTTTCAGATCACTCTGCAAGGAATTGAATGCAAAAACTGTTATTCTTAAAAGCTCTTTTTAAAATTTCTTTTGTAACATGTACGTTATATGTGAAAAGCAATAGTAAGTACTACGATATAGTATTATCTATAAAGGAATTATATAAACGATGCAGACCATAAATTATAACAAAATACTTGAGAAATTTATCCTCCCGAAAAAACAACATTGAACACTTACAACACTAGAAAACGTGTCGAGTGCTGCAGAACATTGTAAGAAATCAATGTACCGAGAACAAGACGAGGTATCACACGATTGAAAATTACACCAATTGCCTGGAAACGCGCCATAGGAAATCTAATCGTAATACAAATTGTCTATCTATCTATCTGTCTGTCTATCTGTCTATCTATCTATCTATCTATCTTTCTTTCTATCTACCTATCTATCTACCTACCTACCTACCTACCGAGATATCTATCTATCTATCTATCTATCTATCTTTCTTTCTATCTACCTATCTATCTACCTACCTACCTACCTACCGATCTATCTATCTATCTACCTACTTATCTATCTATCTACCTATCTATCTACCTACCTATCTATCTATCTACCTATCTACCTACCTACCTATCTATCTATCTATCTATCTATCTACCTACCTACCTACCGAGATACCTATCTATCTATCTATCTATCTATCTATCTATCTATCTATGTATCTATCTACCTATCTACCTACATACATACATATATACATACCTATCTATCTATCTATCTACCTACCTACATACATACATACATACATACCTATCTATCTATCTACCTACCTACCTAAATACATACATACATACATACATATCTATCTATCTATCTATCTATCTATCTTATATAACACAAACTAACTATTTTCAACTCTTTGTTATTTTTAGGCATGAACTATATATACTATTATAACTTTAAGTGTTGCATCTTTATCAGTACTATTAACACACCATTTATGTCAAATATTAATTTAAGAACAAAAAACAAAACATCAAACAATCAAATTTTATTTTAATTCAACGGTCATTCACTTGATGACTGTTGGGAATGGCTGAAGCAGTATTCCTGATTTGCGGAAGTCTGTGACCATTTGGATCCAATAGACAGTTCGTATCTGTTGAAAATTAGCGAAAGAACATTCAACGTCTAAATACTGGCTATCAATGAACAGTCTGTGACACTTGGGTAGCATACTATTCCTATAGTTAGAAGTGTTAGTAGCACACTATTCCTATAGTTAGAAGTGTTAGTAGCCAAAATGAACAGGGAAGCGTGAAATTTTTTGTTCAAGGAAAACACATTTTCTGCTATATGAAACTAAAATGTTATTATCATAATCAGATGTATATTAACAGCATCATAAAAAAAATAAATTCAAATGAATAAGACTAGGACTAGATAACCGTTGTATTTTAGTTTGTTTCCGTCTTATTATATTTTTTTAATTTTAAATTCTTTCTAGTTTTCTTATTTTATTCTTTCTCTGTTATCTTCCTTCCTTCTTTCCTTCCTTCTTTCCTTCCTTCTTTCCTTCCTTCTTTCCTTCCTTCTTACCTTCCTTCCTTCCTCTTATTATTGATTTAAAACTATTCTACTTAGTATTACAATCAAATTTATTGAGATTTTCTTCATTGTCACTATTATTTTTTTTTCACACAAATACGCACGCACGCACACACGCACACACACACACTTACATACGCAAACGCACATTTCCTCTGTCAGCGTTATTTCTCTCTTGGCTGATTATTTCCATACCTACTTGCTATTTTTGTTGTTTCTATTCATTTGATGCCTTTTAGCACCACCACCCGGCCACCCCAGCGCACAGTTTTAATTTAGCGTTAGTTTTAAATTCCCTCAGTGTTGTATATATTAAATCTAGACCACAAACGCCTCCGCTAAACCTACCCTAATGTCACATGAGTCCGCTCGGAGCAGACAGTCAGGTTTATATGTAAAATGAAGTCTGCAGGCGTCGGGCACCTGAGGAAAGGTATATATGTGTGTTCAGAGAATTGTTCTTCCTTACTTCGTCCTGTCTCTGACGTACGTTCCAGACCCTCGCACCAGCGTTGTCTTCCAGTTTTCCAAGGTCCCAGACAAGCAGCCCACCTGAGCAGTAAGATCCACGAGAGACCATGGCCACTTTGAGTGCGAAAGAGGTCTGAATATAATCGGATACAATACGAAAATGTGTTATTGTAATCATATGTGTATTTCGCAGCGCTTAGAGAGTATTTTTCCTATTAATTACTCTTATTTCACCACTATAATTATTTATCATTATTTACGCATGCATATGTGAAAATATAGTGTCTGTAAAGATAGATACATAGATAAATAGATAGGTAGGTAGATAGATAGATAGATAGATAGATAGATATAGATATATAGATAGATAGATAGATAGATAGATAGATAGATAGATAGATAGATAGATAGATAGATAGATAGATAGATAGATAGATAGATAGATAGATAGATAGATAGATAGATAGATAAATCCATCGATCGAGATAAGAGAGAAAATATTTAAATTGTAAACAATCTATTTAGAATATTTCATAAGGGCGTACATCAGATGTCGTTTTTCTTAAAAGAAAATTGACAATGTACTAGGCACTTAACCCTATTTCATAAGGGCGTACATCAGTTGTTTTTCTTAAAAGAAAATTGACAATATACTAAGCACGTAACCCTATTTCACAAGGGCGTACATCAGTTGTCGTTTTTAAAAAGAGAAATTGACAACGTACTAGGCACTTAACCCTATTTCATAAGGGCGTACATCAGTTGTCGTTTTCCTTAAAAGAAAATTAACAATGTACTAGGCATTTAACCCTATTTCATAAGGGCATACATCAGTTGTCGTTTTTCTTAAAAGAAAATTGACAGTGTACTACATAGCAGTATTTCGTAAGGGCTTGCATTAGTTTTTTTGTAGTTTGTAAAAAGAAATTGACCATGTACTAGGTACTTAGCAGTATTTCTTAAGGGCTTGAATCAGCTCTTTTTTTCGTTTTATTAAAAAGAAATTGACTATATACTAGGTACATAGCAGTATTTCATAAGGGCTTGAATCAGCTCTTTTTTTCGTTTTATTAAAAAGAAATTGACTATATACTAGGTACATAGCAGTATTTCATAAGAGCGTACATCAGATGTCGTCTTTTTCTGAACTATTCAGTATTTGGATGGTATGCAGTAGCAAATATAAATTATGTCCGACAGCAAGCTACGAATCTCATGATAGTTCGTCTTATAGTGAAGCACCACTTCTCGAGCTTGCATATTATTGCATACAGATTAATATGGTAATAATCACACTGCCCTCTTACCAACTCGTCTTGAAACACCAGATCTCCTGTAGTTTTGACCTTTACGATTCCAAGTACACTGATTAAAAGAAAAAATAATTTAACTAATATTGAATGTTATTTACTATTTTTACAACTTTCATCTTGAATCTCCATCACCATAGACAGCGTGTCTTCTTCTTCTACATTATTATAATGGAGACACGACTTCTTCCGCTTCTTAATAATGAAGTCTGTGATTTCTTCAACTTGTTAATCATCTTGGCTTGTTTTACGATGTAATAAAGAAAACACGACTTTACCTATTGTCTAATACTGAAAGCTTTATGACTATTATATTTTTCTGATGTAAAAAAGTGACTAATTCTTATTAATGAAATAGCTTCATCATGGATTAAGTAATAATGGACTTTATTTTTTTTTCTACTTCGTAACAATAGAGTCATTTTGAAACCTTCCAAATGTTAATATTAAAATCCGTTTGAATTGTCCCATTTCTTAATAATTGATGTGGTTGTTGTTTTAGTAGTGTAATATTTATTTTTTTTTACTTTCATCTTAAAGTTTTATTTTCTTTGTGTGCAACATGTTTACAAAATTTAAAATAAAATAAAAGGTAGTTGATGGGTCAGTATACCTATATCGCCAACAACAAAAGTACATTTCGGCCAGTAGACAGGAATTTCTGTAGACAGACATCATGTACGACTTTCTTCAATGGATAGGAATCTCTGCAGATATAATTTCTTCAATAGACAGGAATTTCTGTAGATAGACAAAGTGTACGACTTCTTTCAATGGATTATGAATGATGGTTATATAACTTCTTCAACAGACACGAACCTTCTTTACATGCATATACAATAATAAACAAATGTACCTGCCAATAATACTACAAATACACACCTCCTGATCTGCAGATTTTCATGTGCGATAACACCTTAGACCAATTAGATCTAGATCTGTAATTAAACTATATTACTTTTAAAAAATATATCTAATCCAATAGATCTACGCCAATAATCTACATATAAACAAACCTACAAACCACCATTTAAATATATTACTTCAAAATGCAGCTAAAGACATAAATTTGCCAACTAAAATACACCGACAGTTAAAGGACTATTTACAACTATAATCTACATCTTTATACACCATCTATATTTATTTGCCTAAAACTCTCTAATAGATCTTATTCACATCTACACTTATCTAACACACCTGAAGAACGATATTTCCGTAAATAAATCTTCATACACATCAAGAGACCTACATTACACCAGTACTTAAACTGCACCTATTGACATACATTACATCAACAGACTTACATTACACCTATAAACATACATTACATCAACAGATATACCTTACACCTACAAACCTACATTGTACAACAGACCTACGTTGCACCTATACACCTATATCTGCATACATGAACCAAGATACTGCAAACAGGCCTGAATCCACACCACAAGATCTGCATCCGACAAAATGAACGACAACTCAGCCACCAAATCAGTACCTACACCCAAAGATTTGCATCCGGCAGAAAGAACATAAAAATGCAAAGCAACATTAAAAGAATATTTTAAGAATGATGACGCTCAAATATTTTAATAAATAGAACAACGCTTTATTGAACTTTATCTGCTTACATCAACATTTTTCTGTGTTGCAGATGACTGTCTTTGTGGGACTGCTGTTGAGTTTACTGTCCACTACAAGCAGAGCTCAGACCAATACACATAGGCGAGTGTTGTGTGGGAAAACGCTAGCGGACTCGCTGGACCTCGTGTGCGCGGGAAGAGGGTTCCACTGGAACAAGCGATCAGGTCCGTCTTATTACTTGCAATTGCGTTCTTAACTCCCCTTTTCTTTCTATTTGTTAGCACTCTCAGATTAAATATCAGTATAATACAGTCGGTATGCGTCAAAGGTGACAGTTGCTTTGTGTTACTGCTACATTTTGTGGGCAGGTAGGCGCAGGTCTGATATATAATTTATGAAATTTAATCACAGATCTGTCACAGTTTTTCGCGGTAAGACATGTACGATGTCTTCAATACATTGCCAGTGCAGTTGAACTAGGATCAGTGGGGGTTGTACTGTGGTCAGAGAGCTGTACCAGCGAATATACATATGGATAATGTCCCTTAATATTATATTATATTATATTATATTATAATATTATATTATATTATATTACAACGGGCATGATTGTTCGTCATAATGGATAATAATCACAAAGGCGGTGTTGATTTTATTGGTGATGTTGAAGATTGATTTATGCATCTACTTTATATAATTTTTTCTCTTTTATTTACCTACTTACAGCAAATGGGATAAATTATTGTCTTTACATCTGGAGTTAATCAAGATGGTAGATACAATTTTGTCAACCGTTATAGTCTGTGTGTTCTTTACAATAATGATTCCGGTAGTGTGAATTAGTCTTACATCGGCATTGACTGACACTATGAGTGACGAGCTAACCAATACTTATTGAGATTAGAATTAGTCTTTATACATGTATTTTTAATACCTTTCACGATTTGCCTGTGCATATATTACTGATTACATATACTTTGCATTTATTGTAGGAAGTTTAAAAAAAACTATAAACTTTATTTTACATCTTTCATACAACATCAGAGGATCATTGCAAGCACAGATGCTACGCAGGCATCGATTCCAAACATTATGCAGTAAAAAACGAAACCTCATCAGTCGTTGTCGACAGATCGAATCCAAAACCCAGCAGTAATTCAGTGGCAGAGTGAAGCGAAAACATAGCAGTAATTCTGTGACACAGCGAAGCGAAAACCCATCAGTCATCATATAATTATCGACAGAGCAAAGCAAAAAACTCAACAGTAATTCAGTGACACCGACCGAAGCAAAAAACTCAACAGTAATTCAGTGACATCGAGCGAAGCAAAAAACTCAACAGTAATTCAGTGACATCGAGCGAAGCAAAAAACTCAACAGTAATTCAGTGACATCGATCGAAGCAAAAAACTTAACAGTAACTCAGTGATATAGAGCAAAGCAAAAACCTAGCAGTAACTCAGTGACAGAAAAGCGAAAAACCAATATTAGCCAAATCCAGTTTTTGTCGTATCTAATGTTAACATCTGATCACATTAAACATTTATATATTTCTAATTAAATCCTTTGCTTCAGATTTCATTCAGTTTATATCTCTTCTATCTTGTACATTCTTCTCTTCCTCTTTCTGTGAATTTTGCGAATCGAGAAGTCTTTAAAGAATTAACCGAGATTTGAAATTTATTACTGCAAAATGCAATGTATTATTTCCCGAGAACCAAATAGTATTAGAAATATCGACATAGTTTCATGAAACATAATACAGTGTTATTTATTCTAAGCATATCAAAATATAAAGGTTCTAATTAACAGTTTTTGTACCAGAATGCAACTCGATTTTATTTTAGCTACCTGGAAATGATAGGCGCACGGACATCTAATTTAGTAGGAATACGAAACTTTAAAAAAAATGGTGGTAATAAAAGTAGTGTCTGATTTAAGGCAAAATATGTTTATAGAGAAAACTTTGAAAAGGTCAATCTATTCTGTAACTGTTAACAGTGAAAGATGTTGATTAAAAATTAAAAATCTCTGAAAAGGTTAATCTCTTATTGTGATTGTTAACAGTGAAAGACGTTGATAAAAATTAAAAAATCTCTGAAAGGTTAATCTCTTATTGTGACTGTTAAAGTGAAAAATGTTGTAAAGAAAACTTCGAAAAGGTCAATCTGATTCTGTGACTGTTAACAGTGAAAGATGTTTATAAAAGAAAACTTTGAAATGTCAGTCTCTTACTGTGACAGTTAATAGTAAAAGTACGTAGACTTTATTATAGTAGGTTCAGTATCAAAATAATTGTTGGGCATTGCCAGACTGTTTATAAAGTTAAATAATCATTATCTCCTTTCCTTCCCACCCACCCTTTTGTCTCTTTCCACTTTTCCCTCTTGCCATGTTCTCGGTGCTCTAGAAGTATCCCTACCCTTTCCCCCCCCCCCCTTTACTTCCCTGTCTCTTTGACTCTCTTCAAATTTATCTCCCCTTCTTACTACATCTCTTTACTTCCCTGTCTCGTCAAATTTCCTTCCACTTCTTTTCCCCTCTCTTTACTTCCCTTTTTCTTTGACTCGTTCTCTTCAAATTTATCTCCCCTTCATTTTTCCTCTCTTTAAACAGATCTCTTTGATTCTGTCTCTTGAAGGATTTTCTTTTGGACCACACCCTTGCATGCACGCACGCACACACACGAACACTAACAAAACAAAAAAAAACCCAACAATTAGAAAAAAAGCACTTCATGGGTAGCCATACAATTTTTATAAAAATAAGAATAGTTTGTCAGTGTGGTTATGTTTCGCATTTTCGCCTTGGGTTATTGTGATGCGTTTTCTCTCATCAGTAAATAGGCAAACATTTAATTCTAGGTCACCTGATTAAGAAAGAGAACTCCATTAATACTACTCTGATTAAGAAAGAGAACTCCATTAATACTACTCTGATTAAGAAAGAGAACTCCATTAATACTACTCTGATTAAGAAAGATAACTCCATTAATACTACTCTGATTAAGAAAGATAACTCCATTAATACTACTCTGATTAAGAAAGATAACTCCATTAATACTACTCTGATTAAGAAAGATAACTCCATTAATACTACTCTGATTAAGAAAGAGAACTCCATTAATACTACTCTGATTAAGAAAAAGAACTCCATTAATACTACTCTGATTAAGAAAGAGAACTCCATTAATACTACTCTGATTAAGAAAGAGAACTCCATTAATACTACTCTGATTAAGAAAGATAACTCCATTAATACTACTCTGATTCTTATGTTTCTTAATCAGACGACGGAGAATCATTACTCCGCCGCAAGCGTTCTGTGTCCAGTGGCAGTCCACCGACAGGATCGGTAGTGGACGAGTGTTGTCGTCGACCATGTTCCTATCAGACGTTGGAGAGTTATTGCGCCGCTGACAGTTCTCATACCGCTTCCTCTGAGGTAATGTAAACTGGAGAATGTCTGAGGTAACGTAAACTGGCAAAACTTTGAGGCAATGTAAACTGGCGAAATTTTGAGGTAAACTGGCGAAACTTTGAGGTAAGGTAAACTGGCGAATCTCTGAGGTTACGTAAGCTGGCGAATCTCTGAGGTAACGTAAACTGGCGAATGTCTGAGGTAATGTAAACTGGCAAAACTTTGAGGCAATGTAAACTGGCGAAACTTTGAGGTTACGTAAGCTGGCGAATGTCTGAGGTAATATAAACTGGCGAAACTCAGAGGTAGTGTAAAATGGCGAATATCTGAGGTAATGTAAACTGGCGAACACAAATATTAAATTAATTGATTAACTATTTACTAATTTAACGTCTTACAATCAAAACCTGGAAAATTAGGTGTTACATTTTTATGCACTAGCGTAAGAGTAGCAGCCAAAACAACCCCGTTGCTATTTTTCCTATAGTGCCCTAGCACACTGAACTACGTTATACAGTAACTTGCATAGAGCCCGTAGAAGAGCTTTATCAGACGTGACGTGTAATAAGCCTTTTAAGATACTCCTTTCGGTCCAATCTGCCTGTCTACAGTGACCTGCATAGAGCCCTTAGAAGAGCTTTATCAGACGTGACGTGTAATAAGTCTTTTAAGATACTCCTTTCGGTCCAATCTGCCTGTCTACAGTGACGTGCATAGAGCCCTTAGAAGAGCTTTATCAGACGTGACGTGTAATAAGCCTTTTAAGATACTCCTTTCGGTCCAATCTGCCTGTCTACAGTGACGTGCATAGAGCCCTTAGAAGAGCTTTATCAGACGTGACGTGTAATAAGCCTTTTAAGATACTCTTTTCCGTCCAATCTGCCTGTCTACAGTGACGTGCATGGAGCTCGTAGAAGGGCATTTTTAGTGGTGACATGTATGTCCTTTGAAGAAAACCCCATTTTAACTAAAAGCTGTGTTTCTATAATGGCACGCAGCCAGAACATAATTATATATTATAGTTTTTAAAGTTTTACATCCATTTTTTTAAATTACTACAGTGCTATTGACTCCCAATCTTACTTGAATGTAGCATCATAGTCTACCAGTTTATTTTCTTACAATCAGTTTTACTTGTTTTTCAATCATTGACGCTGTGTTTTCAAAGACTTGATTAAAAATTAAAATTATTGTGCACAACAAAAGTCGTATTCATCTACACGTTCTAATCTTTCTTTCAGATAAACCTTTGGAGTCTGCTAAGTGAAGGAATGTCCGAAGCCACGCCACCCTCATTTGTCGTCACAACCACCCCAGTTATTAACACTGACGCTCCTAATTCACCATCCTTAGAGATTATCAGGGGTACCTCTCGTGGACAGCAGACTGGAAGATATATCCCGCAATTCTTTTATGTTCCATCCGGGTCTCGGCCTACTCGGACTCCACTCGTATCCAGAGTTTGACCCCAGGGTCAAACCTAGAAGTGTTATTGATGTTTATGTTTTCTGCATTATTTGGGTAGAGTTAGGCATTAATTGGTGTAATATGATCGAAACAGACATTCATAGAAGAGACTAAGGTAATACAATCATAAATCATGAAATTAATCAAGTAAAAATAAACTATGTTGATTTTCTATGTCTCATATGAAATATTCCCTTTTATGACTCCATAAAATAAAGAATATATTCTAAATACTCGAGGACTTTTTGTTATCCATTTAACATTACCTAACAAGAAAAAGATTATTAGATCTTTTAAAGTAATGAAATTTCTTGGTGACCTAACATTAAGTTGGTTTATAAAGCATGTTATTTATATGTATTGCCTTATTAAATGTATAGTCAAAGCATTAAAAAAATACATGTTCAAGTATTAAAATTATATTAAAGAATACAATAAACTTATATGTCTATTTCATATTTCCTGTCTTTTGAATGGATCATGCATTGTGATTGTAGTGTCCCGTCTTTAGCGTGAGTCATGCATTGCGATTTTATTGTTCTCTCAACTGACATTAATTTATCACATTAACCCTTTCCTTTTTCTTGTTCTGCCTGACCCGACATTAATTTATCACATTAACCCTTTCCTTTTTCTTGTTCTGCCTGACCTGACATTAATTTATCACATTAACCCTTTCCTTTTTCTTGTTCTGCCTGACCTGACATTAATTTATCACATTAACCCTTTCCTTTTTCTTGTTCTGTCTGACTTATCTCATGTTAACCGTTTCTTTTTTTAATCTTTCATGAGTTCTGTCCAAGTAAGACTGATGTCACCAGTTCTGAAGTAACACGACTCCTTGGAAGAAAGTAAGACTTGTGGGGGTGGGATCGGGAATATATTTTTGCTTTGACATGAAGATCTCTTAGAATCTGCAAATAATACAAAAGAATGATTCATAAAGATAACTCTGATATAAAGAACATTTACAGTGACAAAGCACTAACGCGAGTATATGCTAATCGCTTTAACTGAATAAACATACAAGGTGCTTTTATACTAAGTGTTCTTAAAAAATCAATTCAAATTAAATACTTTACCCCCCCCCAAAAAAAAAAAAAAAAAAATTAAAAAAAATGCGGAGCTATATGTGACTATGACTGCGCTATCTGTGTCTATTGACTGGCGGCGCTGTGTGTCTATTGACTGGTGGCGCTGTGTATCTATTGACTGGCGGCGCTGTGTGTCTATTGAATGGCGGCGCTGTATGTCTATTGACTGGCGGCACTGTGTGTCTATTGACTGGCGGCACTATATGTGTCTATTGAATGGCGGCGCTGTATGTGTCTGTTGACTGGCGGCGCTGTATGTGTCTGTTGAATGGCGGCGCTGTATGTGTCTGTTGAATGGCGGCGCTATATGTGTCTGTTGACTGGCGGCGCTGTATGTGTCTGTTGAATGGCGGCGCTGTATGTGTCTGTTGAATTGTGTGTGTCTGTTGAATTGTATGTGTCTGTTGAATTGTGTGTGTCTGTTGAATTGTATGTGTCTGTTGAATTGTATGTGTCTGTTGAATTGTGTGTGTCTGTTGAATTGTATGTGTCTGTTGAATTGTATGTGTCTGTTGAATTGTATGTGTCTGTTGAATTGTGCGATTCGCTCGGGAACGGAGTGGCTCAAAGTGACGTATGCATTCTTCAGGAACCAATATTTCTGTATTGAAAAGTAAAAAATAATATGTTTCGTTTATCGCACAAGACCTAAGTAAGATTATATATCAAGAATTTATTGTAATTAATAATGCTTTGTTCTGGAACATTAGAATAAAGATTGACATGCCGTCAAATAGAAATCGCATACAACACACAAAATGCGTTTCTTTCATTGGTAACTCATTCTCAAAAGTATCATTTCCTAATTGAACATTAAACGACAATTATTAAAATTAATTCTTACTGCCAGCATACACGGTGATTGTGTAGTAATCTGTCATATAAGCTGTAACAGCATGTTTCTGTTACATTTGTAAGCATAATGTCAGTAAAACGTAAGTTGTAACAGCATGTTTCTGTTACATTTGTAAGCATCATATCAATAAAACGTTGTAACAGCATGTTTCTGTTACATTTGTAAGTATCATGTCAATAAAACGTAAGCTGTAACAGCATGTTTCTGTTACATTTGTAAGCATCATATCAATAAAACGTAAGTTGTAACAGCATGTTTCTGTTACATTTGTAAGCATCATATCAATAAAACGTAAGCTGTAACAGAATGTTTCTGTTACATTTGTAAGCATCATATCAATAAAACGTAAGCTGTAACAGAATGTTTCTGTTACATTTGTAAGCATCATATCAATAAAACGTAAGCGTATGTATGTTTCTGAATACACCATGTGTATGTACTATTCAACTGCACCTATATAGGCCTACTGCTATTAAACTGAATGTTCCCTATGCACGTAACATTATTCAACTTAACTGTTCTGCCCCGTATTCTATTTGTTTATACCCCCTTTCAAGTGAATGCTGTAATTCTTTACTAGAAGTTTTAGATTACTTCAGTATATTACTAAATCCAAAATCAAGAGTTGTAACTTGAATGAACTTTTTCATTGGAATAAATATTGAGGAATTAGAAGAAAAAACAGAAGTATTGCAGTACCTTTCCTCTAACTAAACACCTGAAAATAACACAAAACACTAAAATAATGAATATGAAAATGACAGATAAACAAAAATGTATTTTAAATAATAATTTTATCGGGGGGGGGGGGGGGGTTTGTGACGCCAACTCCACCTAGTTAATGGTTATGATGTTTTATTAATTAAACATCCATAACTAATTACAAGTGAAGAGAATCTTAATTTATGTTAATAATTCTCTAGAAGACACCACTAGTGTCTTTCACTAGCAGGCGCTGTAAACGTTTTCTCTCTTCCACAACATTAAAGACAAACATTACCATCACACAATATTTGTGTGGAAAACTTCTTACCATGGGAGAAGACAAATCCGTCTTTAATCTATATTTGGTGAGCCCCCATCCACAAAAAAGTGAATATCAAAATCGTCCCATACAAGACGGACATCACATCTAAGAACACACAAATGACGATTTATATAACAATTAAGTCTAGAAATAGAGATAGTCAAATTTATTCTGCCACAATTTTGTACAGATTTCCCCCTGGAAATGCATCTTTATATTTCTTTTTTAAGCTCTTCGTTGTTCACGTCACCCTCATGTTTGCTTCTGTAAACAGACTTTTTAAAATCTCAAGGTCAACGTGATTTGTATATCATGCACGTTCTGTAATGTATATCATGCACGTTCTGTAATGAACCGAATTGTATAAAGCAACACTGATTTCGATTTCAGACTGTATTGGCTTTAAGTTTTGAAATGTCATATATGAAAACCACCTGCATCGATAAAAAATACAAATGAAAGTATTTGCTTATTTTTAAATAAAAGAAAGCAAAGGAATTAAATGTGTTTCTAATTATTCTAGTTAAAGAGAAATCATACGAACAAACAAAAATCTCAATTCTCATTTTGCAATTGTTATTTTTATCGTCATCTTTTCCCCCCTTCACGTTCATTTTCCCCTGGCAATCCCGCTTATGAGCGTACAGACGCGGTGATATGTATTGACATCAGCAGTGAAGAGGTTAACTGTTTCAAACCACGCACTGCTTCGATTGGGGGTGGGGTGGGGGTGGTAAAATGTGAGCGTTGCGTTCATTTGTACCTAATTTCCTCTGGATGTTTTTTAAGACAACCACCACTTTCAGAAAGAATTTCGATCAGAAGTAGAGAGGTTTTTACTACACACGTTCCTGTCTGTTGATTTAGATGCTGTTTCGATCAGAAGTAGAGAGGTTTTTATTACACACGTTCCTGTTTGTTTTAATTAGATGCTGTTTCGATCAGACGAGCGGTAGATTGCGAGTGTTTTGTGACAACTTCCTTTTTAAAGACAGTTACCACTTTTAGAGTTTCGTTCAGCAGTGAAAAAGTTAATTATACTGCTATTTGTATATGTGTCTGGTTCATTCAGACGCTGTATCGATGGAATACATGATAGGGGGTGAGTATTATGTGACAGTTGTGCTTTAATTTCTCTGTGATAAGAGCTTTGATTACTGTTGAAGAGGTTAATGACATGTTTCTGTATGCATCAGCCAGTCGTTTCTGTGTGGATTGGGTGGTAGAGCATGAGTATCATGATACAATCATCCCTACATTTCCTTGAAAGACAATCACCACTGTTAAATGACAACATTAATCACCAGAGAAGATATTAAGTATACATTCCTGTCTGTTTCAAGCAGACTCCTTTTCAATGGAATACATGGCAGAGTGCAAATGTTACATGATAGTAACTCTACTTTTCCCTGTGATAAGAGTTTCGATTAACAGTGAAGAGGTTAATTATACGTTCCTCTTTGTATCAATTATGCCTGTTTAGTTATCGGTAAGCGAGTGAGTGCAATAATACAATTACCTGTGCGTTTCCTGTAAGAAAATCACAAGTTATATTACAGAATCGATCAGAAGTGAAGAGGTTAAAATTATATTTTTGTCTTTTCAAGCAGGCACTGTTTCGATGAAAGGGGTGGGTGGTGGGAGGGTGAAAGTGAGTGTATTGATACAATCATCCCTGGTTCCTGTAAGACAATCACAGCTATTTGATAAGAGCACCCTAAAACACGAGAAGAAGACTTCTGTATATTTCATTATTTGTAACATAGCTCACGACTGGACAAAGAGAAACTTGCAAAGCGAAGCTGAGGGGAGTTTATTCTGTAAGACAATCCAGGCACCCACGACTCCAGCTTTCGTTTGCTCTTTTCTTCAGTAGATTAGAACTAAGTGAAGCTAAAGATGTGTTTATCTGCTAACGGGAGTTTATCCTTATGACATATCCCAGGCATTCGCAACTTCAGTTTTCGCTTGTTAACCATTGCAAATTATTACGAAAGAACTTCAGATATAGGCATGAATGATTTATTTGATTATTTTCGGAGTGCCTGGAAACATAAACATGCCAGTAATGAAAATCGAACAACCGTCTTGTCAAGCCCAGTGAGTTGTCTTGAATAGCAGCCGACTTGCATTCTCGGGTAGATGGCTCCTTTCTGGCTTTATAAATGAGTGCTAATGCTTTATTGTTCATCAGGAACTTTATTGACCAGCTATTTTAACAACGGAATCAAACTTTATTTGTGTGACGTGTTTGGTGGGGCTTAATAAAACAGAACACGCGGTAACGTCTCATTAGATTCCTTCACGCTTTCCTCAACAGCACTCAAGTAGAGTATGTTCACTCGCCTATTTTCACGCTTTCCTCAACAGCATTCAAGTAGAGTATGTTCACTCGCCTATTTTCACGCTTTCCTCAACAGCATTCAAGTAGAGTATGTTCACTCGCCTATTTTCACGCTTTCCTCAACAGCACTCAAGTAGAGTATGTTCACTCGCCTATTTTCACGCTTTCCTCAACAGCATTCAAGTAGAGTATGTTCACTCGCCTATTTTCACGCTTTCCTCAACAGCATTCAAGTAGAGTATGTTCACTCGCCTATTTTCACGCTTTCCTCAACAGCATTCAAGTAGAGTATGTTCACTCGCCTATTTTCACGCTTTCCTCAACAGCATTCAAGTAGAGTATGTTCACTCGCCTATTTTCACGCTTTCCTCAACAGCATTCAAGTAGAGTATGTTCACTCGCCTATTTTCACGCTTTCCTCAACAGCATTCAAGTAGAGTATGTTCACTCGCCTATTTTCACGCTTTCCTCAACAGCATTCAAGTAGAGTATGTTCACTCGCCTATTTTCACGCTTTCCTCAACAGCACTCAAGTAGAGTATGTTCACTCGCCTATTTTCACGCTTTCCTCAACAGCACTCGAGTATGTTCACTCGCCTATTTTCACGCTTTCCTCAACAGCATTCAAGTAGAGTATGTTCACTCGCCTATTTTCACGCTTTCCTCAACAGCATTCAAGTAGAGTATGTTCACTCGCCTATTTTCACGCTTTCCTCAACAGCATTCAAGTAGAGTATGTTCACTCGCCTATTTTCACGCTTTCCTCAACAGCATTCAAGTAGAGTATGTTCACTCGCCTATTTTCACGCTTTCCTCAACAGCATTCAAGTAGAGTATGTTCACTCGCCTATTTTCACGCTTTCCTCAACAGCATTCAAGTAGAGTATGTTCACTCGCCTATTTTCACGCTTTCCTCAACAGCATTCAAGTAGAGTATGTTCACTCGCCTATTTTCACGCTTTCCTCAACAGCATTCAAGTAGAGTATGTTCACTCGCCTATTTTCACGCTTTCCTCAACAGCACTCAAGTAGAGTATGTTCACTCGCCTATTTTCACGCTTTCCTCAACAGCATTCAAGTAGAGTATGTTCACTCGCCTATTTTCACGCTTTCCTCAACAGCATTCAAGTAGAGTATGTTCACTCGCCTATTTTCACGTTTTCCTCAACAGCATTCAAGTAGAGTATGTTCACTCGCCTATATTCAAATTAGTTAGAAGCTTATTTGATTTTCGTCATAATACAGTATTATATCGACCACAGTACAACACTCATATACATTATGTAAGGATATGTATTTACACGTATCTGTTTTGTAAAATAATTGTTGCTATTATTTATTCTGCCATGAAGATCTAGCTGATAAAAGATTTTGCTTTAGTGTTTAAAGTAAGACAGTTAAGAATAGTATTTTATATCAGTTAAAAAATCTGTATACTTATCAGACAAAAGTATATGTTCAATATCATTTAAATAAAGTTTAAATGAATTCTCGACAGTGGAAATGTTAGAGTTAAAGCGTAGTCCTTCTGAGTCGGTCTGTAGAGTTTTCCTTTCTCTATACGTGACAATAGACTTATCAAATAACTGTCTTCTACCAGTCAGACAGACAGTGATGCAATAAAAGAGATCTTGCACCTAGATACTCAATAGCTATACGTTCCAAGTGATCCTAGGTTTGATCAATTGTCTTTGACACGGCCTTTCCTCCTGGAGGGAAGGGGGGAGTCAGCAGTGATGCCGACGACACACCGAGTGGCAAGATGTAAAAATAAACCAACTTTTGCACGCAGACACCACGATGTTCTTGTGGGGAGGAAAATGTATTCTTTGTGCGGGGTAAAATGTGAAGGTCAGCTGTGTGTGAACAGGTACGAATGTTTGAGAGATGAATGGGACGAATGGACAAACAACCGCACTAACGTACTTTCTCGCAGTAAAGGAAGCCAAACTCTTGATAAAGAGTTAACAAAATTTATTCTAATAATGTGGGCCTACTTTCACATGGCTGTTAGTCATTCACCCAGAAACATTCACACATAACATTCGTGAAGTGGGGATCCAGAGCAATGAAATGAAAAAAGTAAAAAGAATCAATACTATAAACAGCAGTGATTACCACGACAATCAAGTGTGTCCACACCAATATGTGGGTGAAAACCCCAGAGTGTTATAAATATAAAAGATATATATATATGAGTCAATAATAAGCAGTAATAACCGCGAAAATCAAATACTAGGTGAAACCCAATGCAAATTCTAATAGTTAATTATAATGATGGTGACAACCGCAAAAATTATCAAAATACAGCTATGTTAACAATAAATGTTTATATTGATGTTCTGGGTGAAAACCCCAAAGTGTCAGTGATGTTAAGATTCTGAATGAGTAACAAGACAAAAACTATAAATAACCTAATTATTCCTAACTACCTAGAGTAGTGTGCCCTAAGTTAAATTTCCCAATTACTAATTTTGAAAAAATCGTTGTGGTGATATAGGTAATGTGTCTGCAGGAAAAGATGATGACAAACACACTTGCAAATGCACTGGCAGAAGCACAAAGTTAACAAACACACTTGCAAATGCACTGGCAGAAGCACAAAGTTAACAAACACACTTGCAAATGCACTGGCAGAAGCACAAAGTTACAAACACACTTGCAAATGCACTGGCGGAAGCACAAAGTTAACAAACACACTTGCAAATGCACTGGCAGAAGCACAAAGTTAACAAACACACTTGCAAATGCACTGGCAGAAGCACAAAGTTAACAAACACACTTGCAAATGCACTGGCAGAAGCACAAAGTTAACGAACACACTTGCCAACACAGTGTTGTTAGTAACTGTTGAGTCACGGGAAAGCCTAGACAGAATAGGCTGTAGACATGGAGGCAAAACTGTTAGGAAAAGAAAGAAAAATATTCTGTCTTTTTTTTCCCTCATTAAATTCATAATTATTGATTGTACTTTTAATTTTGTGTTTTGATTTTCATCTTGATTTTGATGTTTGATTGCCTAGAAATTGTTGATATCACATATGTGACTGTTCATTTTCTCTCTGTTCCTTTTCTCTCAGGCAGCTACAAAACAAGCAGCCGAAAATAAAAACCATGCAACACAAACAATTGCAAAGCCTAAGTGTCCAGTCCATTGCTCTATTAATAAATACTAAGTTTGGCATAAGCCTCTGAAAGAAATATTAACATGTTCAAAATAAAACATAGCACATAACATAACCATTCATACAATACAAAGACGTTTTACCTTATGCAGCCAAGGGATTTTGCTCTCATATACAACCCATGGTTGGGAGGGACTACGATTCCAAAAGTGATAATCCTCTTAACCCTATAATTATATAATTATATAATCTGGACCGCATCATGCCAGCGGGTAAGGTGCAATGGCGCGCCCAGTGTATTCATACGTTCGCATATTTACAAGCTGGATGCCAGTGGCTCGCACATGCAATGGCCTGCATCTTATTTTAACTGTGTTTAGCTCCAGTCAGAGACATCTCACCCTCGAAAAATCACGTGTTCCACTAGATAATAACTTCAATTTTCTTGTCTTAAGGTTTAGTCAATGCAGAACTCTGCTATTTCACAAAAAGTTCCTGAGTTTAGAGTTGAGCGCAAAGTCTGCAGTCAAGACTCATGCAAGTCTTAAGTGCCTATACTTTGTGCCTCTGATCCCCATTCAACGTAGAATTGATTGCATAACCATTTAAACATGACCAGCAGGACTGTCCCAAAAACCTGTCCAAACAACGAACGTGGTTTTATCGCATTATTATCTATACAAACTGGCAGTACATTTAATTAATTAGAAAATGTAATTAATAAAAAATAATTAAATCATTATTCATGCTTTTTGCCAATCTAGATTATTACACATGCAATTACTATTTATTAATTTGCATGCGAAACAAAGAGAATTGATTGATCTTTACATATTATATATGCCTATTACAAACAATGCTGAATGCAGAAACATATTTATTTGAATATAAATGACATATTTAATAGACTTTAAATCAGACCTGCCTACCCCCCACCTTAGGAAACCAGAAGATCACTGGTCCAAAACCAGAAGATTTTGAATGGAAACCAGAAGATTTTATGCGGAGTCTGGCTTTTTAATAGAAATACCAATAATATAAAATAAATGCAAAATAAAAAAAATAATGTTAATATTTGTAAATAAACTTACCAATAATGTAATGATTAATGCAAAGCACAACAATTTGTCTACATTTTGTCTAGTCTCCATTCCACTGTTTATTTTAGATGAATTTTTGTCAAGCACACCAAGTGTTAGGCAGTTTTATTTAGATATTTCTTTAGACTTCATTTGAAGAAGGATCTTCACATTTCAGAATAATGGGCCATTGAAGTACCGCATCATGATTTTCACTTTTACAGAAATTCATTAAATATTTCATAAATGGATTTTTTTAAAAATATATATTTAACTTTTTATTATCTAATGTACAAGCCACAAAAAGGAACATGTGCCTATTGAAAAATTTTAAGAAAAAAGTTATGATTTTTTTTTATTGTACCCATCTAAAATATATATTTTGGGAGAACATGTAGAATTTAAAAAAATAAAATTTACTTAAACCTAAAGCATATAGGCTTTCATCCATGCACAACCTTTTAATTTTATGTATGAGAAACTAGTATACCAAATTTCAGGGACATGGAATAATTACAACCATTCAAAAGGGGTCTTAGCATTTAGTTCAACAGAGGAAAAAAGTCATTTTGAGAAAAACACATTTAAAGTAAAATAAAGACTACAGAACTTTAAAAGTGTTCAAGTGGTTTATTTTTTTAAAATAAATATACCCTATCCTTACTACATTGGACTGCTCTTAGTCATTTAGCTCTCTCAGAATTAAATATACTAATACTATATATTACTATCCTTTACATCCTCAGTGTACAGTCTTTTTATTTTCTAATACTACATAGAACCAGAATATTGCAAAGAAATTTTTTAAAAAATATTTTTATCAATCCACATTAATAAAATTTGGAATATATGTTGTCTTTGTTATGAGAAAGCAATACCAGTTATTAGTTTTAGAATATCTGGTTCAGATTTTAATTTATAAATGATTTAAATATATAAAACACCTGTATTTTTCTAAATTTACATGTCCATTAGACTAGAGAAAAAACAGTGAAAGTCTTCCTGTAACATTTAAAATGTTATTAAAAAGACATTATTCTTCAATAAGCATGCTTTGTTAATTAAGAATTGGATATGTTTAATATTATTATTTTTAATGTTTTAATTTTATGCATTTCTTTTGTCTTCAATATATGTGTATTTATTATCATGCCTTCTAAAATTCTATTATAATAATGTGTGTACTGCGTAATCACAAAATATCAACGGCTAATTTACAAATACATGTATATATATAGGCCTATATATATTTCTAATTTTTTATTATTTTTTTAGCAGAAATGATTAAAATAAAAAATTCGACTAAATCAAAATGTTCACAATTCCGTAAATTACTTTCAAACAAATATGACTCAGGATCATTTCTTTATCGCCGATGATCTTTTGTTTTAAAACTTGTGTCACTTTTTTTTTAAAAATAAATTTTGAAGCCTTACATATTATATAAGAATAATTACAACGGATTCTAAAAAAATGATTATTTGAACCTCAATGCGGTTTTAAACATAGGCCTACCGTTATTGAAAACGCCAATCCTTTTCCTAGCATTGCAATATAATTCGTCAAAGTAGCTCGTTTTGGACGGATGATTTCTGAAGAAAATTGCATAGACTGTCTTATATGTAAGTTGAATGTTATTTATTAAAGTAAATATTTCGTAATTGTCACGCATATACTATCGCTACGCGGCCGCCATTTTGAAAAAGCGAACTTCGTCTATCGGTCGAACGGGCAGTAAAAAACGTTATGAACCGAATTTGCTTATCCCGCTAAGCTCTGACTTCTCAACATAAAAAAATATTTAAAGAAAATGTTTATTTCACGAGCGAAATTCTGTTTTGTCAACTAAAATTAATAACGGCCGACGAATAAGATTCCGGAAGTGTTAGAAAAGGACTCGTATGCTGAAGAGCTCATAGCAGACGACAGAGAAGCAGTTAGAGTTACGCCGCCGTTAGCTCTATTGAACGCACGGTAAGTTTTTCGTCCTGTCATAATCGATCGTGAAAAAAAAATTGAAAATGAAAATGAAAGCGGAAGATTTCTTTTGGAAGCGGAAGAGCGGGAGATTCGAGGTAAAAGCGGGAGATTCTTCCGCTAAAAGCGGAAGGTAGGCAGGTATGTTAAATATTTCTAATACCAATATACAATAAACGAGTGAGTGTGAGCTATTAGAATTATGAGCAAATTTTAGAATTTTTCTTTACATGGCATCATAACTAAGGTTATCTAAAAAACGATAAATAACCTTAGTTATGATGCCATGTAAAGAAAAATTATTTGTTAATCAAACATATTGCGCTAATTTACTAAATAAAAATGCGACAGTAGGAATGTAAAAGAAATCATGCTTGACAAATCAATATTAAAATCTTAGGCATTCCGTAAGACTACCACTCTGAAAAGTTGAGGCCTCTTTTCGAACCTCTCGACAGTCAGGTGGTGAGTAAAGGGGGATAACTCTTAATAATAAATATAGTATTTGTTCTAGTTATCAGACACTAGTGTTTGCAATAGTTTTCGATGTATGAGAAACTTTGATCATGGATGAAAATGTGATTAAGGCAAAATTCGTTGTTGTTGGTGGTGGGATCGCAGGCGTTACATGTACTGAAATGGTTGGTCGTTTCCCTAAATCATAGACATTACTCACTCTAGATTCTAGTTAAATGCAGGATACTGCGACTGTGGGCTCTTAACAATATATTAATTATAAAAAAAGTGAAAAGTCGACACTCTTTTCTTGAACCAGACAGAAATAGCATATTTAATTATGAAATTATGTTTTACATTTTCATAATCCTGGACCGAATCAAACACAGACACCAATTTACCCTGCCCTAAATATTTTACACGCATCAGTAATAATATTAATATATTTATAAAGAAAGCATAATGCTCTTGTCAATGCTTCATTCCAGATGCATTCTTTAAATGTTCATTGCTTATGTTGCTCTATTATCGTCTCAAATCTAAGAATAGTAATGTGCTTCACGAAATTAGCTAAAGTAAAACTTTTAAAATTTATTGATTTTTAAAATATCACCCACTAGTATTAATAGTATAAAGTATAAATGAACAAGCTTGCAGTAAAAATGCTTCATTTATAGTACTTGTATTAATTAAATTACACGATATTAATTACAGCTACAGTACTTCCAATTCATAGCCCACAGAAATCAAGTGATTAGATTTATAAATACAATATATATTATATTCTCATCTGGTTTAAGCCAATTAAGGACACATTCCATGAGGTAAAATAGTTATACTCAGTTACCTTTCTTATACATAATCATATACCTTGAATAATAATGGTAAATGAGAGCATGAGATAAGAATTAGCTACATTTACTAATATATATACCAATGAAAAGTTCAGAAACAAGCGAACAGCAAAACATCATCCATTAATCCAAATGTACCCTTTACCACTAAGCTTATTTATCTTTAAATTTAATGAAGGTAACTCAGAAATGTGAATTATAGCTGTGTGTTAGATTCTGTATGGTGCTTATCGATTGCTGGTACATCACAGTAAATGTTTTTGTATGTATTGTTAATTGGTAATGCTTTTCAACTATAGTTAGACAAAGTAAAAACACTTATTAATTAATTAAAACATGTAATTCACTGGCTTAGTAGTGAATAGTACCATACTTTAATTACATTTACAGTGCATAATTAATTTGTTTACTGCACACCTTGATTAACCAAATTCTTGTGAACTCTAGTGCCAGAAATATAAAATATTGTATTTTGAGATGTTGAGCCTGTGCAAATGCCTGGTAAGATATATCTTTTTGCACTTTTTTTTTTTAAAGAATTGTCATTTTGAAAAATCTAAACAAATAATGATAGCCCTATAATAAATCATCTTTTATATTTTATAGTTTAATATAACCCACCAATTGACTTACTACCTCTACCTCCACCTCCACTCCCAGTTAATTCATATTATTAGTGAAAATTTAATTTCATGTCTTTAGTCTATTAGGTCACTGAGTATTTGAATTTGAATCCAATAAAAGTAATACAGTAATATTTTTAAAATTTTTATTAATGAAAAAGATTAGCTCATAAACCTAAACCAAATCATTGTTTCAGCTAGCAGCTGAATGTCCAGATGAGCGGATTGTTCTTCTCACAGCATCGGCTCTGGTGAAAGCAGTGACAAATTATGAACAGGTAATCATTAAAATTTGTTTAAATCAAAAAAGTATCTTAAAGTTTTTGTGTTCATAATATTTGTGTAATTAACTGTGTGGTTTGCAGGATGTAATTTTTTAAAAAAATATATAAACCATACTTAATTTGTTACTTTATTTACTGTTTTATTTAGTTACTGTTACAAATAAAAATTATATGATTTATGGAATTTTATATGAAAACTTATTACTCTGAATAAATATTAATGTTATTCAACTGATTTTTGCAGTTTACTTTGAGTTTAATATATCTTGGAAAAAAAGAAAAACTACTCTTGTATTGATAAATTTTATATTTGAAATACATTTGATTTTTTCCTTATGTATTTATATATAGTGTTTTGTCTTTTTCCAATTATGTTAAATTGTTCATCTAGCCTAAATGGACATTTAAAAATTAAAACCAGTATCAAATTAATTGTCTTATTATATTTGGTTTTAATTCAGATTTGTAATTGTTATTATACTTTCAAAAGTTATCTAGGACCCTGGAAAGATTTGACGTGGAAGAAAAGCCATCATCACAAGTTGAATCTAAGTGTCCTAATGTTCAGGTGATTCAGTCGTATGTACATCTTCTGGATTCAGATAAAAAGGTTGGTAATGGTATTGCTGTTTTATTAATACTATATTTTTTTTAATAGTCTAAGTCATTAATCTACTGACTGTTTTCTGTTTCATTTGACTGAAGTTTTAGACAGTGACATCCTGCACAAAAACCTGCCACATGTCCTAAGAAGATGTACTTATATATTCTACCAACTGATCAGTTTGATGTGAATAAATATTTATCTGCATTGTTTAACACACATTTCAATTAAGTGTTGTTTCCAGTTAATATTAATTTATTCTATTGCTTTTGGCCACACATATAACTGCAATATATATTAATATTATATAAACCTTAATCTTTGGCAGGTTTTGCAGACTGTAGATGGTCATCAAATTCATTATCAAAAGTTATGTATCTGCACCGGGGGAAAACCCAGAGTAAGTTACAGTCTTAACACTAACAGCAAGATATATGCATTTCACATTCATGGAGTAAGTTACAGTTCACATCCATACATATCAGTCATGGTTCCTATCCAGGGTAGGTTAGTTCTTTAACTGGGGGTTGATATTTGTGAAGAAGTAGAGAAGAGTTGTCAAGAACTTAAAAGGTGTGTCAGAGGTTTCTTTTATGTAATAATCCTAATGGAAAGTAGTTTTAATCATGGGAAGAGGCAGGTGTGCATATCTGCTGCATTGTTGGATTGTATAACCAAAGAGTATGTTAAACTCTGTTTTAAAGTAAATGATAATTTCAGTTTGATTATCTTATTGGAAATATGACATGATTTTTTTGTAAAGTAATAAGGTGACATAAATTAATCATTGTGAATGTATCACAGAACAATTAATTTTTACTTTAATATTTCTAGCATCGTTTCTATTTAGAAAAATAAATTTATTAAATAAGGAATAAAAATAGAATAGCTATAGAATATCTAGTACCTTTATCTAATCAAAACACTTTTTCCTTTAGCTAATACCTGGTCAGAATCCACTAGTGGTTGGAATTCGTGACACACAAAGTGTGGAGGTGAGTTATCAAAAGTGAGTATACATACTAATATAGTTTTGAAATCTGATTTTGTGAAAACTGAAGTTGACTTTGGCAAACACATGTGTTTTGATAAATAATTAATAGTATGAAAACAGTTTGAAGTTGAATTAAATCAAACAAGTATTTATTTTTTGCTCAGTGAATGTATTATTACATAATGTAAAGATGACAATCAACTTACATATTTCATTTTTGCTGATTAAGCTGTGAAAACAAGGTGTGAAAAGGCTTAATTCAAGTTAAGTATCTATATTTTCCTCAGTGATTGTTATTAAACAGAGTAAATTGAATGTAATCAAAATATTTAGCTTTTGCCTAGTGAGGGTGGGACAACAGTATAGAATTGAATTAAATGTCTAGTATTTACGTATTTATATTTTGCTTAGTGATTGTGCGAAAACAAAATGTGAAGATGAAGATGACTTAAATCTAGATAAGTGTGTAGCCTTATTCGTTAAACCTTGAAACAAGGTGTAGCAATGACTTATAAGTGGTTAGATTTTGTTCACTGAGTGAATGGAAGCAGTGTGAAGTTGAATTCTTTACCGAGCGGAACGCCCAACTTCGTCCGTACATCGTGTAGGGCAGATCGCCCAATAGCGCCCATAGCAACCCATTTCACTTAGAGTTCTTTACCTTTCCATATTTCATCATATCCGGTCTCTACAGGAAGCAAGACGTTTGGAAGCATGACGTTTATACAATGCTTCCTTCGCCATTTTGAAGCCTTTTCACGTGGCAGCAAAAAAGTTTTCCTAAAGTTTTCTTCGTTTTTTGCAAGCATATAACGAGCAGATATCAAAAAATGGAGTTTGTTGAATCGTCTAGTGACAGCGAGGAGTTTAGTGGGTTTAATATAACGGATAATGAGGTAAGAGAGGTAGATTTTGATTCTGAATCTGATAGTGACATTAGCGTTAGCAGTGTGCATACTTCGGATCTTTCAGACTGGGAGGTAAGTGAATATGATTCTGAAGATGTCGAAGAAGGGGAGGGGGTGGGCGTTAGTGGCGTTAGCGGAGATGCACATGTTTGGAGTAGTAATACTTCGGCACTGTATATTTCCGATTTTAAATCAGAAACAGGACCAACTATTATATTAGGTAATAATTCTACTCAGCTGGATTTCTTCTACCAGCTTTTCAAAGAAGAAATGTTTAAAAAAATTGCCGATGAAACAAACGAGTACGCTCGTCAGAAGATCGCACAAAAACAAAATGGCGATCCACTTTGGAAAGAAACCAACGGCACTGAGATAAAAGCATATTTTGGACTTCTTATTTTGTTAGGTATTCATAACCTGCCAAGAGAAGAAATGTATTGGTCGGGTGATGATAGATTAGGTGTTCCTGGAATCAACAAAGTAATGCCTTTGAAGAGATTTAAGAAGCTTGGGCAATATTTACATGTTGTAGACAACACTCATTCAGCAGGCACTGATCGTCTCTTCAAAATCAGGCCTCTTCTAGACATGACCAACAAAACATTTTTAGAAGCTTACAAGCCCCACAGAGACATCAGCATTGATGAAGCAATGATCCCTTTCAAAGGCAGAAGCACACTTCGTCAATGCATGCCAATCAAGCCGGTGAAATGGGGAATGAAAGTTTGGTGTGCTTGTGAATCTGAGAGTGGCTATCTTCTTCAATTTGATGTCTACTGTGGAAGGAGAGCAGATGGTACACACCAGGGCTTGGGGTATGATGTGGTGATGAAGATGGCTTCTCCATTCCTTGGAAGATACCATCACCTCTATTTTGACAACTTTTTTTCCTCTGTGGCCCTCCTGAACAATCTACTGCGCGAGAAGACCTACGCAGCATCAACAGTGCGCAAGAACAGGAAGGATCTACCTGTGGCCTTCAGACAGAAGAGGAAACTGAAGCAGGGGGAGCATCAGGTCTTTCAGAAGGATCAGCTTATTGCAACAGTATGGCATGATAAGCGAGATGTGCTGTTGCTGTCCACCAACACCTCACACAAGATGGACCAAGTTGAGCGCTGGGACCGACACTCTCGCGCCAAAGTGGTTGTGCCTTGCCCTGCTGTTGTCAAGCTCTACAACCAGAGCATGGGGGGAGTGGACAAAGCTGACCAGATGAGGGGGTACTACAGCACAATCAGGAAGTGCAGGAAGTACTGGAGGTACCTGCTTAGCTTTGTCTTTGACTCAGCCATCAACAACGCCTTCATCCTGTACGAGAAGTGCGTTGCGAAGCCAAGCAAACGCTACTCCCTGCTGGACTACCGTCTGGATCTCTCAGACCAGCTCATTGCAGGATTTTCTTGCAGAAGTAAGGCAGCATCCAAAAGAAAGAGCCAGACAGTGGCCCAGGTCAATGTAAGTGCACATAAGCTGGTGAAATTTGAAGGAAGAAAGAAAGGCTGTGTGCGCTGCAAAGTGGCTAAACGCCGTACTGAATCTGGCAGAGCTGTGGAGACCACATTTGGCTGTGATGTCTGCCAGATTAACCTCTGCAAGGACACTTGCTTCCCTGAGCACCTTGGCAGCCAATAAAAAGTGGACAGTGTTGTGTAAATAGTGTTTGTAAGTATAGTGTATGTAGCTGACAATCACTGGACAATCACTTTTTTTTGGTAACTCTTGGTGTTCATGGATGGATTACAATTCTACACATCACAAGTCAAGTCAGATAAGTATATTTTTATTATTGCTTTCATTTCCTTTCATTTTGCAGTTTATTTCATTAAAATATATGTACTAATACCCAAGATATGATGTTTTTAGTATTTTACTAACATAACCCTAAATCTCACTGAAATCCTGAAAAATCTTGCCCGTTTAGAATTAGAGCTAAAAAAGGGGAAAACGTCTGCCCGGTAAAGAGGAACAAGGTGTAGCAATGACTTATAATTGGTTAGATTTTGTTCACTGAGTGAATGGAAGCAGTGTGAAGTTGAATTGTATCAAAGTAGTATTTAGGTTTTCCTTAGTGAATGAAAGCAGTGTGAAGATAAATTATATCAAAGTAGTATTCAGAGAACCAGCCCAGATAAAAAAAAAAATACACTATATATTTTCTAAATCTGTTTTAGGTTATTATAATAAGACTCTTATGCTAAGTAATGTTATTGAATGAGACTCAGTTTTAAGCAGAGATTGATAAGTTTATTAAATAACATTTTTTTTAATGTAATAAAACACTTTCAGTTAAAATTTTCACTCACTCCAAACAGAAGGTTGCCATATGGGTAAATTCAAGATGTGAAAATGATTTTTGTAGTATTAGAAGTCTTACTATTTGTAGTATTAGAACTCTTACTATTTTTAGTATTAGAAGTCTTACTATTTGCAGTATTAGAAGTCTTAGTTTTTGTAATATTAGTTTTTGATGCATTAGAAGTCTTAGTTTGTATTATCTTGGCACCATGTTGGCACAGTGTAGCATTTATTATCAAGACACCTCATAGTTTTCATTACCTTGATATAGCTTGGTTTTGTTGCCTAAGTATTGATGTGAATAATGTACAAATTGTTGCCATGCATTTACAGTTTGTGTCAGATTTTCTCTAGGCCTATTAAGAATTTTATCAGTATATTTTAAAGAACTTTAAGTGTATCATCTAACTGGTTGTTTCTTCTTTCTCTTTTTAAAAAAAAAAATAAAAATTGCAGGATTTTCAAAAAGTACTGAATGCTTCCAAGCGGATCATTATTGTTGGAAATGGAGGAATAGCAACTGAACTTGTGTAAATGTATTTTATATCTTCTGTGACTAGGTTTTTATAATAAGAAAACTAATAATTTTCACTATATAATATCATATCATTGTCAGACTTGATTGTTTGCATACCTGATGCCCATACATTTCAGAGAGAAGCTTCCCATGAATTAATTAATATTGAACCATATTCAAGCAAAACAGTACTACAAACCCAGTGTTACTAAAAGTAAAACCATACAAAAAAAAGCAGAGAAATTTGAGGTACCTTTATCAAGACTTAATATGAAGATTGTTTTATCACTTTAGGTTTGAAACAAACCCACTTAGTCTTCCTCTGCATAAAATTAGAAGTATGTTCCTTTCTTTTTTATGTAGCATATGCAGTTTACTTTATCTTGAAAATATTCAGTTACGAAGTGGAAGGCTGTGACATTGTTTGGGTTATCAAGGATGAGTCAATTGCAAGCACATTTGTGGACAAAGGGGCTGCACAATTTTTCCTCCCTCATCTTAACGAGGAAAAGAAAGAGCCAAGTGCAACCGTAAAACGACTCAAATATTCTTTGGATGAAGGTGAGTCATTTATATTGTTTATTTCATTATTAAGGAAACATACCAGAAATGAGTCATTTAGTGAATCAGTGAAATGTAACATTAATTCAATGGCTTACAGAGCTAAGAAAATATTACCCTGTCCATTTTAACTAAAGTGATCATTAGATGTTAAGAAAATCTCTTGTTTACTATGTAATTATATTGTAATATTCAATTTTTGTGGTTTGGATGTAGCTGATACAATCTGTGAGAAAGTTGAAAAAGGCCAATATTTAGAGTGAATGGCTTGGTCTATCAGTGATGTAGGCAGAAAGATAGTTAACAGTCTGTTATGTAGTTGTGAGAGGGTTAAGAGAACAGTGCTCAACAGTTTATGATTACATGAGTTGGAAAACAGCAGACTTGTGGTATAGATGAAAGAAAGTTAAAAAAGCTTTGTTCAGCAAAATCTGTCTAGTGTCAGCCTAAAATAGATGTCAGAAAACCAGTGTTTATAATCTAATTGATTTATCAGAGAGTAAGTAAATACACATGTAATGTGATTCAATCTGCAAGAAAGTTAGCAAAACAGATATTCAGAATTAAGAAGATAAGACGTTGATTGTATACCTGTGAAAAATAATTGAATTCGATAAATTTTATTACAGTATAGGGAAAAGGCATTAATCCAACGTTTAATAAACATTGCACACATTTGGGAATAGCTATAAGAATAAAAATCCATTTTATTATGTATTTTCCTTCTGTATATTATTTTCAGACAATTGAGGATAAAACAGAAATTTTTGTAAAATATTACATGGAATTACTGAAATACTGAAATATTTTTCATTTACTTTTCCACAAATGCAGTCTTGGCTCAATTCGAACATATTTTCAATACAAAAACTCTTCATTACTTACTATTTGCAATAAACAGCTCAACCAAAAGACACTTATAAATTTATAATGACTTTTTCGTTATGGCTATTGTCTTTTCCAGTAATGACAATCTTTTCGATGAAGAGTATAGCATTCACAATGAATTTTTAAGATTCCAAATTAATGCTATAAATAGCATTTCAGTTATTTGTGTTGATAAATGAATAAATGTTTGTCAATAACAAACCCAAAGCAGTTTCAACACTGATGAAGTTTCAACACTGTAACACATTTGATCTTTTCGCAGAGCTGACTCATGTGCAACATTCAGATGGTGCTGTACCAGGAAGTGCCCTTGGGCCAGACTGGGCTTCACAGCGATGCATGAAAGGTGCTACTAAGGTGGGCATAGGTCTGATTGCATGCAGGCATCTGTCAGAGGAGCCACAGTGCTATGCAATGTATTGGCAGTGTTAATTATGTTGCATGGAGGCCACTGTTCCTTGCAGTATTTTTATAGTACTAATTGCATAATGTAAATCTGTTGTTTGTTTTAAGTATTTCATCTTATTTTAATCTTTTTTAAATTTCATTAAATATGTAATGGTACTGGTTATTGGTGCTGAATAGAGAGAATATATGTACCATTAAAAATTTAAATCTGACCTTATTCACCAGACTGTATCTTCCTACTGTTCCTAGCACTGTGAGATTGTAGTGTTATCCATTTGTGCTTATTTTAATGTAGTATACATAAACTAGTTCACTGCATGGTTGGCATATGAAAAAAGTGATTCCAAAGGGCCTGACCAGGGGTAATGAGAAGAACAATGGCTGACCATTAACAGTGACATGCATTAATGATTTAATTGAGAGCACATGTAGCAAAGAACTGCATGTTTTGTAGATCATATAAATGATTCAGGAGGGCTGGATCAAGGGCAAAATAAATCACAGAGATTGAATATTAAGAGTCCTCTGTATTACTGTCTTGATTTAGTACTCAAATAGCAAAAGTACTACATGCCTTAGGAGAATGATTTAATTTTTGCATTTCATATTTTACAGACTTCCCATCATGTCCATGTGGAATATTGTGTCGAAGTAAAAAATGTTATGACTCCCACGAAGGTGCTTGAAGCTGGCTTGCAACTATATACTCCAGATACGTTTGAGGCAAATGGTGATCAAGGTAAGTGTAAATGAGGTGTTGTGCCAATTGTTTACATCTTATGGATACAGAAGCATGAGGTTCTGGTGCTTGATGTTGTTCAAGGATAAACAGATAGTGCTCACATCTGAGCTCTTTTGGAGATGTTCTTAATTCTGTAACAATCTTTCAACTGGGTTTTTTGTTGTTGTTGTTATTCTTAACTTTGACAGATATATCGCCATTAAAAAATAAGCATTTCTGAAAAAGAGAGTTTGTTTTGCTGCCATGACACTAAAGCTAGATTTAATAAAGAAATAATCTTCATTGGTTCCCTCCTCTCTGCTTAACACACATTTGTAGAGTAAAACAGCATAAGGGAGGAAGATGAGTTGTATGAACAATATTTATTTTATCAAATGTTAGACAATTAAACTACAGATCTACCAGGTCAAAGATGGCCTACGAGGAATCAGTACCTCCTTAGAAGCATAGATGTTACTTAGATCCATGATTATCTTTCTTAAAAGAATATTACTTAAGATTTAAGCTGCCACGAGGCCCATCTGTTAGTGAGAATTCTCCTACTTAATGATCCTGATGATCTGACAATTAAATTTGGCTTAAACCCACCCACCCACTAGGTAGCAAACATATAGTCTAAGAACCTTATAGACTAATATGAAGGAGAAAATTAATAATGCTTTATTTAAACAGACATGACAAAGTACAATGTAATAATAAAGATAGAGGTTGAAACTAGTTTAACTTTCTCACTCCAGAAACGGAAAAAGACCTCAGATTTGCTCTGTGATTATCCTTACGGTAAATAGTGATCAGAAACCAAATTAAATGTTTAAAAGAGTGTAAACAAAAGATGCTGTTCAAATGAAGAAAGTTTTAAAGTTATATAGAGAAACAAGATTAAACTTAGTCATAGCATGTTTAAGCTTAGAAAGAATTATCAATTCTGCAATTAATTATAGGTAGATTAATAATTACAAGTGGAAATTTAATAGGGTTAATTTATTTCACCAGAACAGATAATTTGTGATTGAACTTCCTTGTAATCCTTAGAGTGGCCAGTCTATGTGGAGCTAACAAATGGACGGCTGTATGGTTGTGATATGGTTGTGAGTGCTACAGGTGTTACACCTCACACAGAGCCTTTCCTGCACGGCAACTCGGTATGTTATTTGTGGATTCATGACATCGCAGTAGATTACATGCAGTTAATGCCGTCTTATTCTGGTGTGTGTGTGATAGACAATGTTTTCAATTTTGTATGTGGACTACGTTGATTAATTTTATCAGATTGGATTAGATAACAAGAGTAATTTGCATTTCATTCTGGAAGTGTAATGAGGCAGTGGTGAAAGTATGTTAATGATTGTCCAGCAAACAATAATTTTGCTGAATTGAGCTGTGTTCCAGCTCCTACTTTTGTGTTTTTTGATTTCACTTAAAATCAGCATATGAGGGTTTTGTGATTATATGAATGTTTTCTTTTCATAAAAATATAATTTATTGTTTGAAAAGAAAATGTTTATTAAGTGTACAAGATTAAAGATATGAGAAAAGTTCTCTATATTTCACACATAAAAATATTTAGAGAGTTAATGGATTTCCAACAAGGTTGGCAAGCTCATTTCTGATATCAGTTGAAATCTGATGTGAAGTTTTTTTTCCTCATTATGATTAGATTTTTGTGCCTTATTTTTTTTGCCTGTC
Organism: Sinotaia quadrata; assembly: GCA_028829895.1. Taxonomy (NCBI): domain Eukaryota; kingdom Metazoa; phylum Mollusca; class Gastropoda; order Architaenioglossa; family Viviparidae; genus Sinotaia; species Sinotaia quadrata. The sequence goes on from CM054181.1 coordinate 30,464,102, forward strand.
AAAACATGTTTACAGCATTTAGCATGAATTAATTAAGAAACATATCATTCTGGTGCATCATTGTCTCGTGTTCATGTACTTCCCCTGCACTTTATACTTGTTATTTAAAACCAGATGGTCAAATTAACCTTGCTTTGTTTATAAATGAAAGTTTTTGCAAAGAGCTTCAGACTTTAAATAACTCCTGCAGTAGTAGTACTCTATAGTAATCATAGGATGATTATGGGTATGGATGCTAAAAGTCAGAATTTAAAAATAAAAGGTAAAGACGTCAGCACCCTTGTTGATAATTTATGCAAATATTTGCAAGAAGGCATTCCAGTATCTGAAGTAGTGTGAAATTTTACAGTTTGACATTGATGCTAGCATTTTTTGTCTTTAATGTCATGTTAATTGAAAATAAAAGAATATTTATTTTAAATCAGATTATTGATTATTTGTCAAATAAAAGCAATGTATTTACAGTGTGAAATTTTACAGTTTGACACACAACACTGAATTAGAATATCATTGTAAGTAAAGGATACAAACTTTTCGGCATACATTACTGTTAATTATGTTGAGATGTCTCTCATTCCTTATTATATTCTGTTTCATTTATTGAACTGATCGTAGATGTTGTTAATGATAATGTATTTCTTTACCAGACAATTCTTTTTAAGAATGTTAACAGCACTTTCTAGTTTTTGCAGCAATTATAAATATAGCTTGTCTTATTTAAGTTTATAATATATAACAGTATCCATTGTTGTAATTTTTGTCATTTACATTGTATTGTAAGATCTGTTTTTATTCAGCCAGTCTATGTTGGTATTATATTTTCACTTAAAAATGGTCACTTCTTTTATATATGATCATATATTTTAAAATGGATTGAAAAAGAAAGCAATTAATTTTCAGTTTGATGTGGCTGACGATGGTGGCCTGAAGGTTAATGAAAGAATGAAGACTTCAGTTGCTGATATCTATGCAGCAGGTGACGCATGCACAGCATCTTGGAAACTTGCACATCTTTGGTTTCAGGTACTTTTCTCTCCTGTTGTATAGGCTTTTCTAATGTAGAAATATGGGTGTGATTGCATATGCTTTCTTACGGAGAAACGATGCACATGGGTGTAATTGTATGTGTTTTCATACGGAGAAACAGTGCACATGGGTATTGTGACAGAGTAAATTTGCCCCTCCCTATTTTTAAATTTAATCATTATATAAGTTGTTAAAATTGTCAGAGTGACCCGAGCTTGGGCACTTCTTATGATGTTATTTTGAAAGTAAACAGACTAAGGCAAGAACATTGTAGATTCGCTGATCTAAAGTGAACAGTTTCCTATTACCCAATGATATGGAATTTGTGTTGGCATGTAATCCAGTTTAAATGCAGAATAAATTTGAAACCAGATGCTTTATGCAAGAAACAAACAAAAGAAAATATAAAATTTGATAAAATTTATTTGTGCAGATATTTGCAAATTTAACACACTGATAGTTAATGTTTTTTCTCATTTCTTGTATACATGATCTTCAGCAGTAATAAAAGCTTTGTATCTCAGAGATTGAAAATCTTGATATTGTCATATTTGTTTAGATACAATTAGTGCTATAGTTTCTATCCACATCTTCTGTATGCATGCTCATTCATTTGAAGCAATACAGTGTGTCTCAGATATTTTTTTCTCTTACATACTTTGTGCTTCTTATTGTCTTTGTAAAATAATAGTTTATTTAAGATCTATTTTTTTCTGTCTGCATCCTATGTACTTTACAGTGTCTTTTAAGACAACAGCACAATTTATGTTAGGTATTTTTTCTCACGTTTCCAGTGTATTTTACAGTGTCTTGTAAGACAACACAATTTATCTTAGGTCTTTTTTCTCTTGTTTCCTGTGTACTTTACAGTGTCATTTAAGACAACACATTTTATCTTAGGTCTTTTTTCTCTTGCATAATTTTTGTTAGTCTGTGTCTTTCAAAGTAATAGTTTATCTAAGATCTTTTTTCTCATGTTTCCTGTGTACTTGTCAGTGTCATTGAAGGCAACACAGTTTATCTGAGATCTTTTTTCAGTGTAAGCTGTGTACTTATCAGGGTCATTTAGGCAGGTTTATTCTTTCTCTTGCATACTGTACACTACTTTACACTTCTCACTGTCGTTTAAAACATATCTATTAGGTGTTTTTTGTTGCTTGCTCTACGTTTGCCAAAGTCATTTGAAATAAATCTATTACTATTAGGTGTTTTTCTATTGCTTGTTCTATACTTCTCAGTGTCATTTAAAACATATCTATTTTATTAGATGTTTTCCTGTTGTATGCTGTTAAACTAAATACTATATTTAATATTCCACATACTTCAGATGCGTCTTTGGACTCAAGCTCGCCAGATGGGAGCATATGCTGCAAAGTGCATGGTTGCTGACATGAAAGGGGAGGATATCAGCCTTGACATATGCTTTGAATTGTTTGCCCATGTTACAAAATTTTTTGGTTTTAAGGTTTGTGAACTATTGCTATTAGTTGGGGCAAATGGGTTGTAAAATTAGATACAGCATGAGTGAAAGAAAGAGGTAATTAATGGTAGGTACAAGGATGAGTAAATAAAAGGTAATTAATGATAGGTAAAAGGATATGTGTTGAGAGGCATTTGTTGCAAAATGTAATTACAAAAAAAAATTGCTCACATTTATTCCTGTGAAATATTTTTTCAAACATATTACAACCAGAGGTCTACAATCGTTCAGGATTAACACTTGGCTTGCAGTCTTATCAGTACCAGAACTATTACAGGTTCCATACAGCTCCCAAGTACAAACAGCTGGAAGTAAAGATCTTCATGAAGAATTAACTGCTTTTACTCCTAGAATAGACTTATTCCTCAGTACCATTTCTTGTTTCGTACAATGCACAAACTTACCAGCTGTGACTAATACTATTTCTTGTTTCGTACAATGCACAAACTTACCAGCTGTGACTAGTACTATTTCTTGCTTTGTACAATGCACAAACTTACCAGCTGCGAGTAGTAAGATTGCATCTGTTGTTATTATATAATCATTTTTACTCAGCTGTTAGAACCACAGAGTATTTCACTTGCATCCAGCTTGTATTTGTATCTGGCTGCCAGATAATTTGCATTTATGGTGAACATTGGTTGACATCATGGAAAAAAGGTGTGCCCATAATTTATTTACTTAAAGTTTATTGTTTGAATGGGTCTATGTGTGGCCATTTTGATGTGAAAAGTACATGCTTGCACTTTCTAACACATCAGAATTGGTCAGTGACTTCCTGCTTTTGAAACAAAGATGATATTCTTTGGACAAACATCACACATTTTGCTGTATTCATGAGTGTACAAGAGAGCAAAAATTAATGATGCTCTTTGCCTGGACAGGCATCGCACATTTGGTTTTTCTCATGAGTATACAAGAGAGCATAAATTAATGATGTTCTTTATCTGGACAGGCATCACACATTTGGCTTTTGTCATGAGTGTACAAGAGAGCAAAATTAATGTTACAGCAGGACATATTATTTTTCAAGGAGAAGAATTTTGCTTTCCACTCTCTGATAATAATATTTTTTTCTTGAAAATACTTACAAGCTGTCCATAAGTTCTCATACTCTCCAAGAGTTTCTCAGTACACAAGTAAACATTACATAATGGGAGGCACTTTTTCTCTCCTGTCATTTTCTCTCTATTTGGCCTCTATATGAGAGATTGCCTTTTTGATAGACTGTCAGCTATAATATACAGTACATTAAGAATTATCCATTCTTGTGGACAGTTGATAAGTATTCAGAAAAATTCCCTGAGTAAAAATAAATAAATAATAATAATAATATTTATTTGTTTGATTTACTGTATATTCCAAACATTCAGTAGTGTGATTTTTTAAAAATTTCAGGTCGTTCTGATTGGATTATTCAATGCACAAGGCCTTGGGAGTAACTATGAACTTCTGCTGCGAGTAACTCCAGGTATGTTTTGCTTGTAGCAGGGTGGAGTAAAAAAAATTAATTAAATACTTGCTCTACCATGTGTGTTAAACATAAAATTTTTTAATTGTTGGCTTGAAAATGTGGTTTCCTAAGTATAATACTAGCTATGAAGTAAGATAACTAATTATATGGACCTAAGTATAACTAGTGACTTAAATGTAGGACTAGCTATAAAGTCAAATAACTAATTATGTGGACATAAGTGTAAGACTAGCCATAAAGTAAGATAACTAATTATATGGACCTAGATGTATTACTAGCTATAAAGTAAGATAACTTATTATTTGGACACAATTATAGGACTAGCTATAAAGTAAGATAATTAATTATGTGGACCTAAGTATAATGCAATTATAAAATTACTGTATGACTTACAGGTGAGGAATATGTGAAAGTTGTGTTGAGTGAAGGAAAACTTGCTGGTGCCATTTTGATTGGAGAGACGGACTTGGAGGAGACTTTTGAAAACCTTGCCCTGAATAGGACAGATCTCACTCCATTTAAAGATCACCTCCTTGATCCAGCAGTAGACATTGATGACTTCTTTGACTGACCACAGCATTTGAAGATGGATTATGGCTAGTTTCCTGGGCATATTTCTTGTGAGCTGTCTGATAGCAAAGACCTATAGCTGACCTTTTTATTATCATTGCTGAAACCAGATATGATCAGACACTGAAAAAGTTCCTTCCTTAGTAGAGTAACACATTTTGCTTGGTGGGTTGTCAGAAATTTCTGTAATAATAAGAAGAGTAACTACTATACTACTATGCCATGTCAGCATAAAAAGGTAGCATCAGATCTAAAGTACGCTGTGTACTCCAATCCCATTAGATTGATAAGGAATTTTCTCATGTTTTACAAATGTAACATAGATTGCTGTGGTAAATGCATCAAATCCAGTGTAAGTGTGACAGAATAGTAAGAAAAACTCCAACACAACTGCATAATAAGTTAGTCTAAGTAATAACATTGCTGTAAGAAAACTAAAGTAACCACAGTTGACACCTCATTTATGCTTGTGCTTTAAGTTGTACTGACAAGTCAGCTCTGTCACTGACTCTTATACTTTGTTAGAATTGATTAGATTTCATAACAGAATTCCTGGCGAGGGAAATCATTCCCATAGGAATATAGAACAATCCAGTATTATCTGGAGCGCTGTCCTTAAACTGCTTTATAGTATTATATTATTTGCATATTGTTAAACAATAATGCAAAAATGAGGATCAGTGGGAGTCCTTTGTATGCACAAGTCACACGATATGTTGAGTATAAATGGTAGTCCCATGATCTAAGTCAACAATAATGAAAACAGGAGTATCAGTGTTGGTCTCGTGTGCTGTCTCATTTGCATATGTCGACTATAACTGGTAGTATCATATGCATCACTTATGTTCACTATAAATGTTGGTTTTTGTGTGCTTCTTAGATGTTCACAATAAGTGCTGGTCTTCTATTCCCTCTATGTACATTATAATTATCAATGTTGGTCTCCTGTGCTACACTAATTTGCATATGTTAACAGTGAATGGTAGTCTTGTGTGCTTTGTTTAAATGCACATTAAATTTAACCATTTGATGCATATACAATACATAAACAAAACAAAATACACGTAAACAGTGAGAAAATGGTTGTTACTGAAAGATATATTACTGTTCATCCTACATTATGTACAATAGAATTTGTTTAAAATTAAGCCACTGTTGTTCAGACTGTCACATTAATTGAATAAGTTGATTTTGTTATATTACTACTATTTCATCCAATAAAGTGAGATAGAACTTCATATACAATTATAGTTAATTGTTAAGATCTGTTTTAGAATGAAGAGCATGCATAAAAAAAAGCAAGGTGATATAAGTTGTGGAGAGTTGTAGAATGAAGAACACTCTTAATTATAATAAACCAGGTGGTAGTCATGGAGAATTGTAGAATGCAGAACACTGATTAAAAACCAGGTGGTAAAGTTGTAGAGAATTGTGGAATAAAAAAACACTCATTATAAACAAGATGGTAGAGTTGTAGAAAGTGTGTTTAAAGAAAGTATAGCAATGCTTACATTAATTAGTTGCAACACTGAGAACCAGCAGCAAATGTAAAGTTGCATTTGGGAAAGGAAAATGTATGTTAAATATTCTCTCATCATTGCTGTCAAGAAATTTTAAAATTTGGATTCAGTAATGCACTATTATATTATTTGTTAGTTTATACTATCTCTGATTAGAAATTTTTTTTTTTAAAGACTTTAATTTTGGATTCAGCAATGGACTGCTGTTTTATTTGATAACTTGTATTATTTCAGTTTAAACCTTGAGAATGTTACAACATTTCATAGAAAATAACCATTAATGTGTAACAACACTTTGTAGAAAAGAACTGTCAGTGTGTTACTTTGTAGACAAGAACTGTGAGCATATTACAGTAATATTTTTTATTTTTTTACGATATTTTCATGGAGAAAGCATCTATGAGCATGATACATTTTACTGTGTTTGTGTGTGTGGTGGGGTCAGAAGACTGTTAATGCATGACATGGTTTCACGAAGGAAAGCAGCTTTGGATGCATTAGAGCAATTTATTGGCAGGAAAAAAGTTAGAACATAATTTACTGGAGGAAAGAGTGATTGCTTTACAATATTTCATAGGAAAGTGACTGTGAACATGCTACATTATTTTGATAGTAACCATGAACATATTACAATATAGTTGGAAGGGACTTGTGAATGTATTGCAATACTTTATAGGAAGTGATTATGAATTGCTTCACATTATGTTGTCAGAAGGTGGCTGGTAATATGCTATTTTATAAGAAAGCAACTATGAACAATGTACATTATTTTGTAGGAGGTGACTATGAACATGTCTCATTATTTTATAAGAAGACAATTGTGAACATGTTACATTATTTTGTAAGAAAGTGGCTGTTAGTGGTCCAAAGAAACTGTGTGCATGCTTGCTATAAGCATCAAATTTCTTGTCATTCAGAATCATTATTTTATTATTTCAAACCTTATGTTGCAGAAAAAAGTGGGTGGATGGGGGCTCACTAAATATAGATTAAAGATGGATTTGTCTTCTCCTTTAGTAAGAATTTTCTACTCATGGAAACATTGTGTGCAGTAAATGTTGTCTTTAATGTGGTGGAAGAGAGAAAACGTTTACAGCGCCCACGTATCCGCTAAGTGAGAGAGAGACAAGTGGTCTTCTGGAGAATTATTAATAACATGAATTAAGATTCTTCTCACTTATGAATGATGTTATGAATAATTAATCATAATCATTAAATAAGTGGTGTTGGTATCACACGATGAAGCTAGAATACATTCTATTATTCTTTTTGCCTACTTCGCCCAGAGGTCTCCAGACGTGATCACGGGTCCTATTCAGAAAATGCCTCAATTCTTCGAGTGAAAATATAGTTCCTTTCATGAAAACACTTTGGGTTCTCTGTTAAATGAGTCTGAGCCCTCTGTGAAATGACTCTTGTCCTCTTTGGATCCTCTGTGTAAACATTCTGACTCCTGTGTGAAAACACTCTTGGTCTTCAGCGAAAACACTCTCGGTCCTCTTGTAAAAAGATTGTAAATCCTCTATTGGAATATTCTAGGTCCTAAATAAAACCATTCTCCTTAAATGCAAAGACTCTTGAGTCTTCTGTAAAAGCACTCTGGATCTTCTCGAGATGATGGTTTGCTACAGAGAACGTTGTAACACTTGACAATAGTGCTGTCATTTGTCACCAGTCAGAGGAGACTAACTTTAGAACATTATTTTTAGAACATAATTATGACACTTACTACAGCACTTATAAAAGTTCAGAGCGTTGCAATAATTGCTCGCGCCTTCACACAAACCACTTAAACACAGCTGAAGAAAGTAACAAAAAAATATTATTCTACATGCTATATGACTATATAGCAAATCAATGTAGGAACAAAATTTTAAAAGAAATTAAATGAATTTACGGAATAATACAGCTAGAATAAGCAATGCGGCAGTGTTTTTACTGCTAATGATAAGGACGCTACATAAGAAAAATTTATTATATTTGGCTCATTTTGAAAGGGAAACACTGATTGGCTCATTTTGAATGACTAACAGTAGTAACAATAAGCGTGCGTGCGCAATAGGGATGGATTCATACATTTGCATTATGATTCATTACACTTTCAACCAGATCACACTTCTGATCACCTAAAACACTTTCAACCAGATCACACTTCTGATCACCTAAAACACTTTCAACCAGATCACACTTCTGATCACCTAAAACACTTTCAACCAGATCACACTTCTGATCACCTAAAACACTTTCAACCAGATCACACTTCTGATCACCTAAAACACTTTCAACCAGATCACACTTCTGATCACCTAAAACACTTTCAACCAGATCACACTTCTGATCACCTAAAACACTTTCAACCAGATCACACTTCTGATCACCTAAAACACTTTCAACCAGATCACACTTCTGATCACCTAAAACACTTTCAACCAGATCACTCTTTGATCACCTAAAACACTTTAAACCAGATCACTCTTCTGATACACCTAAAACACTTGACCATCCTATGTTTAGTCCTGATGTTTCATCTGGTCTCATACAAAGAGCACAAACCATTTGCTCTTAAACAACACGGGTTTTGGACTGCGTCCGGGAAAAGTTGTGCACATACTAACTCAAATATGTGACAGTTATTTGTAAAGATAGATAGATAGATAGATTATTTGTCCTGGATTAATGATTATCATAATCTTTTAGATGTATGTGATGCTTAATCTCGCCAATACATTAAAAGTAAATGTAATATGAAAGAAAGTGTGTATATTTTGTAAACAGAAGCGTCACTTCAATTTTTTTCCCCTTAAGTTAAGCCGTTTGTTAAGACTTGCTGCACTGCCGACTTAGAAGCGAAAATTAGTTAGGTACATCGGCGTGGCTTGACATTTAAAATCTTTACGACTAGGGGTTATGACAAACTATACAAATATGGCTGCAACGAGGATGGAAAGGAACCCGGATCACAGATTTTAGGCAACCGGAAGTATGATGCGTCCAAGTCACGAGACCAAAGTTAATGTTGCAAAACAAATCCATTTGTATCACCCACTAACGTTTTGAATGAAAAGGCTTGTAAGAATTACAAGCTAAATTGTCTGACTGAATATTTGGGAAAACAACCCGCTGATTTGAAAATTTCAACTTAATGAACATGTGAAACGCTACAACAAGCTAAGTGGCTATTTATTAGTAAAAGAAAGCTATTGAGATATTTATAGAATGTACTCTTGAGTTATATTGTTTTCCATTTATATTGTAACTAATAAACTAATCCCAATTTCTTGTTAACAATTACAAAAGTGTACATTCATTTGCAGGGCTTTAACTTGGAGGCACATAGTAAAGCACTAACGTGAACGTGAAGTGAATGAATACTAAGTAACGAAGTAAGATGAAAGACGTGAAGTGAATGAATACTAAGTAACGAAGTAAGATGAAAGACGTGAAGTGAATGAATACTAAGTAACGAAGTAAGATGAAAGACGTGAAGTGAATGAATACTAAGTAACGAAGTAAGATGAAAGACGTGAAGTGAATGAATACTAAGTAACGAAGTAAGATGAAAGACGTGAAGTGAATGAATACTAAGTAACGAAGTAAGATGAAAGACGTGAAGTGAATGAATACTAAGTAACGAAGTGACAATAGACTTGACGATGTAAGACGTGAAGTGAATGAATACTAAGTAACGAAGTGACAATAGACTTGACGATGTAAGACGTGAAGCGAATGAATACTAAGTAACGAAGTGACAATAGACTTGACGATGTAAGACGTGAAGCGAATGAATACTAAGTAACGAAGTGACAATAGACTTGATGTAAGACGTGAAGTGAATGAATACTAAGTAACGAAGTGACAATAGACTTGACGATGTAAGACGTAAAGCGAATGAATACTAAGTAACGAAGTGACAATAGACTTGACGATGTAAGACGTGAAGCGAATGAATACTAAGTAACGAAGTGACAATAGACTTGACGATGTAAGACGTGAAGCGAATGAATACTAAGTAACGAAGTGACAATAGACTTGACCAAGTACGACAATCTACGGAGGAAACAACCACATAACTTTGGTCCAGGACATACCAGTATCTTCTTGTTTAAAGAGCTATGCAACTAATGCTCTAAGGAAAAATGATTCTGAAAATTATAATATTACAAGAATCATAGAGAGGAAATTATATCTATAATGTGAACTACTACATCTGTGTACTAATTAGGCGGGCTGTAACTCAATTGATATTAAATACTTTTCATATTTTTCTTTATAAATTTCTTGAAAGTGTTCATATATATTCCAGTGTTATTTTTTATCATCTCATCTTAATCATAATTTATCCAGTAAAGTCTGTAGTATCTTCGTCTTGTGATATGCAGGTGAATACGACCACTAATGGGGCAAAATACTAGTCGAACAAGTGACGGAGCAACCTTGTGACGTATCACCTTAAACGAGAATTAATATCACAACCAGAATTATTATTATTAATTTAAGAAAAGGACCTACCATCACAGTTATATATTTCCACAGTGGTGCTAAGGAGATCAGTCTAGGTCAATCTAACCTTACTTTGCTTAATAATGTTGTATTTCATAATTAATAACTGATTATTCTTTAGTAATACTGTTTATAATTCACATTTTTAGTCTAAAAGATGCATCCGCGCACGCGAGTTCCGCTATGTTCGTCTGCCTGTTACGATAAAATGAAAAAAACATAACGAACGACTAGATTGACGTAAACCCTGATACTTTACGAGATTCGAATATCCCGTTTCAGACTTTGAATCATATGGTATATCGTTATTGATACAACCTAATCGATAATTTGACAGTTATAAGTGGAGACAATCGCTCCAACCCCCACCCCCGCTGACATTTCCCCTCAGAAGCCGCGTTAGACTTTTTATCGTTAATATATTCTCAGTCTTGGGTTGCTTCCCCTTCTCGCTGCATTCTGGAGAGGTAGACTGGTGATGGTGGTGGTGTGAGTAACGTGCTGTTTTCTGTAGTGCGTGGGTGTCCGTGTGTGTTGCTGGTTGACTATGCGACGTTGCATTTCGTAGCGCGCTCGTCCATTGTGACAGCACGTCTGGTCAGCAAAGGCGTCTTTTGTTCGGAAATCCGTGGAGTAAAGGCTCTTGTGTGTTGTTGTCGCCATTCTTAGCCTGTTCATTCAGTTTTGTTATTCAGCATAGGGCTAAATTTCCATACAAAGTTGTGTCAAGAAAATATCGTTATGGAAACTTCAGTACATACTTTTAATTTAAAAAATTCATATTTAGATCTATAATTTTAAAATGAGATGTTACTTGTGATTTGTATGATTTGTAAACATTGTAAAAAGTTATTTTTGAATTGAAAGTCCAGGAGGACTAGGTGTTGAGGGGGAGATAAGATGAGTGAGCTAGTGCGCGTAGAGTAGCCGTGGGGTAGGACTGTTGTTATTGTTCGTGAGAACGCTATATCCCTGACATCTAAGCAGTAGAGAGGCCAGCTTTAAGCATTAGATCTGGAGTCTTGGTTTTGACCTGGTTATGTGTTTTGCAACTTTTAGGCCGAGGTAATTATTGTGAACTTGATTTTGTATAGGTGACATGGGGGTTGGAAGATGTGAGAAAGCCATAAATATTAATTAGCTCTAGGTGGATTTTTAAATTTGATTCGTCATAAGTGAGTCTAGGTAGAGATGGGCGTGGTTTCAAATCTAAGAAAATCAGTGTGGAAATTCTCTTCTTTGCTCTTTGCAAAAGACTCTTGGGGCGAGTATTAAAGACTGAGTACTTCCCTATACTTCGCCCTCCCCTCCACACCGACTGAAGTTGGTTGAGGGTGTGCGCCAAATAAGTGCGACCTGTTTCACCCCCTTCCAAGAGCACTTCTGCCCTCTACTTCAGACGCACAGCGAGACTGTGGGGATCCCCCAGAAGCAACCAAGACCAAGAACATCCTGAAGATGAAAGGTCTATTGCGGCTTCTGGGGTGAGAGCGAGGGGAGAACAACAACCTATAATTTTGGGTTGTACCATTGGCTAGATAAAGTAAAAGAGTCTCTGTATTGTGTGAATGGTTAGGTTTTATTAACAATGTTATGTTATTTGAAACATGTTTAACTTTTATTTCTTGCAGAGCATATGCCAAAATAAGTATTTATTAATGTGGTAATTTGCAGTAATTTGCAGACTCTGCAATTACATTTGTTTCATGGTTTCGGTTTCAGTTCTATCTTTATTCTTAAATCTATGATGTGGGCTTTGGGTGCCTGCATTTGATGTTATTCATGACGTGTCCTATTGAACACCTACCAGTGTGACCATGTGTCTTGTGAATCAAACATTGAAGCTAACCATCTTGTGCATCAAAGATTGCAGCTAATTTGCTTAGGCAGTGACTCCAGTGCAGCTTAAAATTAACTGTTTTTGTTTTTCACGAAAACAGTACAGAATGTTTTTAAATATTGTTAATTTTTTTAAAATTAATTGTTGAGTCACGCGTATCTGTTAGTCCAAAGTAACTTCTTTCGTTTGTTATCGTAACTTGTGACAGTCTAATGATTTTGTCTTGTTTTCTGTCCATCTCTCTCTCTCTCTCTCTCTCTCTCTCTCTCTCTCTCTCTCTCTCTCTCTCATATATATTGTATAAAATCTATTTGTAGTATTAATTACTGAATGGGGGCCGTGAATCGAATTAACGGCGGCGTAACAGCTATGCATATTTAACTAGTTGGCCACACTCAGCATTGGCACTTGTAGATGTTTTATATCAGTATTCAAATGCTTCTCCAAAACACACAATTCTTACATTGTAAATATAATATTCTAATGTTCAAGTAAGGCTACTAAGCCATAAAAACTCATATTCGCTGTTCCTAAAAAATATTTCTTAAAACAAGATTAAATATATTGTCAACATTACAAGCTTTTCTTAATTTTACTCACAATAAATCTTACCACTGATTTAAATAAGAAAAATAATATTTCAGATAGGTGACAAAAAGAGAAAGAAGAAAAACATTTTACTGACGACGACTGCATGTGTAGGCGAAACACTAGCTCAGTCATTAACCAAAATGTAGCCAGCTCTGGGGTAAAAAATTCTTTTGATTTTCTTTTCGTTTTACTGCTCAAGGCGTAGCTTGCAAAATGACATTTCAGACGTGGTGGTGGTATGTTGTGCGCCTCGAGTGAAAGCACTACGGGTACAATACTGAGACGGGTAGCTTAGTTCACCCGTATTGTTATGCGGGGTTTAGAGTGAGGAGTTTCATCAAGTTTGAACTCAACAGCAATGCTCAGACGGATTCGTTACAAATGTTTGTTTACGACCTGTGTACTTGTTATTTTCCTCTGTTTTATTTATCGTGTTGTTCATGCGCCATCTAATCTTAACAAGGAAAATTTGAAACTAGCTTGGCCAGACGCGGCCATTTCCAGGAACGGCATGAAGGCCTTGGTGACCGAACGCGCCATTACAGATAGATCGAACTTATTCCGGGATTATCGACCGGATCTAAAATCTGAAAAAACGTTCGAGGTTAGTCAAGATTTTCAAGTTATACACACTAACAGCAGCATATATGTTTACTCAGCCTACTTCAACGAAATTCTCTCTCCCGCGGTTGTTACAGTTGTAGCCATTGTCAATCGGACGGACCTTGAATGGCGAAAAGCTTGGAACGTAACGTGTCTGTATAGTCGAGAGTCTCCGGTTGTTAGACACTTCAACGGGAGTAAAGAATTTGCTGGGCACACTGTCACGGGGAAGATCGTCATAATGCCTGACCACCATGGAACTATGTGAGTGCAATCATTTTGTGAGGCCTTTAAAAGAAAAAAGTTAGTCTTTCATGATGTCTATCGTTTACTGTGTTATATGTAAACGTCATGTTAGTCTTTCATGATGTTTATCGTTTACTGTGTTATATGTAAACGTCATGTTAGTCTTTCATGATGTCTATCGTTTACTGTGTTATATGTAAATGTCATGTTTAGAAAGGGTTGAAATTACTCGACTGCGTCAAAGATAAATAAACAGCAAAAACTAAAAGCATGATCGATCTAAATTAGCTAAAAATAAGATTATTTAGTGTACAAATAAAATTATTATTAGTATCGAAAGTTATAAATTTATTGACCAGAAATAATATATTTGCAATAAATAGAAAGAAGTTTCGTGAACCAACCTATCAGTAATTATTTATCTCACAGAATTAATCTGTAACATTTCAACCTGGCAACCACAGCTAAATCAACTAATCAGTAATTTATTGCATACAGTTATGTTGAAAATATTTCCACTTGTCTACTATCATCTCAAATAACCAATCAATAATTTTATTTACAATATTATGTTGTAATAATTCCAAACGACTACTTCCATCTAATCAATAATTTATTTCATATATGTATATTGTGATAGTTCAGCACCATTTAAACAATATTTATATACCATTTATACTATAATATTTCACACTGATTATTTCCACTTACTCAGTAATTTTTATTTATAAAACTATGCTATAATATTTCACCCTGGTTATTTCCACTTAATCAGCCATTTTTATGTTATAAAACTGTGCTATAATATTTCAATCTGACTACTACCAGCTGAACCAACTAATCAGTCATTTATTTTATAGAATTATTCTGTAATACTCTGACTGCTATCAACTCAATCAACCAATCAGTAATTTATTTCATATAATTATTATTATGTTATACCTCAATCTCACTCTGTTATTAACTCGAATAATTATTCTGTAATACGTTAAACTGACTACTATCAAGTCATAATTATTCTGTAATACTTCAACCTGACTGTTATAATAATCAACTTATATAATTATTCTATAATACTTTAACCTGATTGCTATCAAGTCATATAATTATTCTGTAATACATTTTAACCTGACTAATGTGAACTCAATCAAACAATCAGCAATTTATTTCATATAACTATTCTGTAGTACTCTAACCTGACTACTATCAACTCACCCAACTAATCAGGAATTTATTTCTTTGATTTATTCTGCAGTATTTCAAATTTAATACTTAATAACTGAATCAGACATTCCATTTTATTTAATTGAATTAATGCTATAATATTTTAACCTGACAACTACCAATTCCAGCAAACATAATGCACACAAAATATAAGAGGTTATGACGTATATTGTCTACAAATACTTTAAAAATAATTTTACTATTTTGTTATTAAAGATTTTGCTATATATTAAAAAATAAACAATAATTTCATATTTCCAATCATTTATAAAAGATACATTTTAAACTTAATTATTAAACATTACCATCGTCGTTATCATCATCATCATCATTAAAATCATTATTTTTTATTTAATGGTGGGAATATGTGTTGAGGCTATATACAATATTTTTATAATCTGTTCTAAATGACTAGTGAGGTATAAACTAAAACATAACTCTTTGACATATATTCAAGTGTTAACAGACGCTGATTCCCTTTGCATATATTATTAACTGTAAAGCTTTACTCTGTTGAGAAATGAATTTTAACTCACTATCATTTATATCTCACGTCCTGTATAATGTTAAGTATTCAGAACACAAAGTCTTTTGAACTTGTCCATCAGTTTGTATTAGTCACGGAAAAGGTGTGAGGTGTGCACATATTGTATGTTTAGAAGCAGGTATAGTCGTTGTGACAAGATATGATATGGGAAAAGTGAATAAAAATCAGACACATTCCTTGTGATAGGCTATAACATGTGACAATGGATTAAAAATCAGTTATAGTCATTGTGACAGGTAACTGACCTGTGGCAATGGATTAAAAATCAGTTATAGTCACTGTGACAGGTAACTGACTTGTGGCAAGGGATTAAAAATCAGTTATAGTCACTGTGACAGGTAACTGACTTGTGGCAATGAATTAAAAATCAGTTATAGTCACTATGACAGGTAACTGACTTGTGGCAAGGGATTAAAAATCAGTTATAGTCACTATGACAGGTAACTGACTTGTGGCAAGGGATTAAAAATCAGTTATAGTCACTATGACAGGTAACTGACTTGTGGCAAGGGATTAAAAAATCAGTTATAGTCACTGTGGCAAAGGATTTGTTGTAAGAGATTAAAATCAGGTATAGTCGCTGTGACAGGGTATGACCTGTAGCAAGGGATTAAAAATCAGGTATAGTCGCTGTGACAGGGTATGACCTGTAGCAAGGGGATACAAATGTCTATCGAAAGTGCAACATGACTTAACAGACTCCAAACAGAAATTTTAAAGGTAGGACGGCCTATCAATCCTAAATTGTTGGATTATTCCTGAGCAAGAAGAAAATGAACCCTTAAAAACGGCTGGATACTTTGAAACACTTTGTCCAACATGTCTTACTTTAGAACGTGGTCATCTTGATCTCATCATTTTCCCTTTGTTTGAAGACGTCTTTAATCAGTGTGTCGTGTTACCTTTGTTTGAAGACGTCTTTAATCAGTGTGTCTTACCTTTGTTTGAAGACGTCTTTAATCAGTGTGTCTTACCTTTGTTTGAAGACGTCTTTAATCAGTGTGTCTTGTTACCTTTGTTTGAAGACGTCTTTAATCAGTGTGTCTTACCTTTGTTTGAAGACGTCTTTAATCAGTGTGTCTTACCTTTGTTTGAAGACGTCTTTAATCAGTGTGTCTTACCTTTGTTTGAAGACGTCTTTAATCAGTGTGTCTTACCTTTGTTTGAAGACGTCTTTAATCAGTGTGTCTTACCTTTGTTTGAAGACGTCTTTAATCAGTGTGTCTTACCTTTGTTTGAAGACGTCTTTAATCAGTGTGTCTTGTTACCTTTGTTTGAAGACATCTTTAATCAGTGTGTCTTGTTACCTTTGTTTGAAGACGTCAGTGTGTCTTGTTACCTTTCCCATGAAATGTGGTCAGCCTGATCTGGTATTTACAATTTGTATTGGAACACATCTTTAATCAGTGTCTTTTTACCTTTCCCTTAAAATGTGGTCAGCCTGATCTGGTGTTTTACTATTTATATTTGAACTCATCTTTAATCAACAGGTCTTGCTACTTTTACGTGTTACTACTTGCATTTAAACACATAGATGTTTTATTTCATTTTTATTTTGACCTACTTTGATCTCATGAAATAACTCTGCAGAGTTATCTGTACACACGATGAATAGTAATTTATGAATAACTGAGATAAGTAAGTTGAATGATGCTAGCTGTTTCAGCTTTTGTTAAGCTATTAACAATCTTTCAAATACTTTCAAGGTGTTTTTATGCAACAAGTTCATTCATACTTCATTACTATAAATTTTATCCAATAATTTGTACAAGAACTTTTTTCAGATGGTAAATTACCACTAAATCGTGTTCTTTGTAAGCATGGGGCTTTTACTGGTTGAGAGAATGCATACGGTACCTTATTTTCAGTGACTTTTTACACAGTAATATATGGGATGTGGGCCAACTTCGCATGAGTTTGACCGGAGTGGCTTATCTCCAATATTTATTCATGACAAGGGGTAGTTAACTGAGTGACCCATTTTTAGTATTTGATAATGATAAGTGGTGGTTGCCGGTAGCTGCACATAAAAGTCTTTTCATGCTATCATTAATGACACAGGCGTAACACCTCTGGTGATGGCTGTTTCCACTTTCCTTAAATAGTTAAAAGGCAATATCAAGGGTTTAGTTTTCACACACGCAAACGCGCGCACAATCACAACATTTTTTTAAGTGTAACACATCACCTGGTGACAGGTTTCCTTTTGCTTCTGATACGCCCTACAGAAAGACTTCTGACGCACAGTAGGCTATGTCCAGAAGAACCAAAACACCTCACTCTCTTAGTTATGCAATTTATCTTCAGATGAACTAAGGTCAACTTGGATACAAAAGCTCGAATGAAAAAATTACCCATTTGCAAAATCTCCATTCTAATTGATAGAAGAGAAGGAGAGCTAGCTTACCTTACTTTAATGTATTCATATTCCCACTCCTAAGATATTCAGAGATTAAAACGCTTTGACACTGTAAATCTCTTAACGAGATTTTCGGTAAACAGTCTCATTATTGTACAAATAACAATATTAGTGAGGAAAACTTAATATTTTTTTTTTACTGCATTAGCCAAATTAGCTATTTTACAACCCCCCTTAAAACCATCTCATTATTGTACAAATAACAATATTAGTGAGGAAAACGTATACATTTTGACTGCATAAATCAAATTAGCTTTTCTAAAACAGACCAAAAAAGAGATTTTATAAATATATATTTGAGCATAATTTTCATAACTTTTTCGTTCTCATAAAGAATTCAGCAATGCATTTTTGTACAGGAGGTGCAATGTTTTAATCCTGGTTGTATTTTCGTGTTCAACATAAATGAGGGATTCTTCAAAACGGATCCATACTCATGCACACATATTAAAATGTGTGATTATCATTAAATGAAAATGAGTGATTCTTAAAAACTGACCCGTAAACAAATGTTTAATAAGTGAATATTTAGGGCTATATATGTACACATTTTATAACTGATTAATTTAGGGTTGTATGTACACATTTTATAACTGATTAATTTAGGGTTGTATGTACACATTTTATAATTGGTTATTAATGGTTATATATGTACACATTTCATAATGGGTTATTAAGGGTCATATATGTACACATTTGTAATTGGCTATTTGGGGTCATATATAATATAAATATATAACTGATTATTTTAGGGTCATCCAGAGGAAATGGAAATTAGAGTCTTCATAACTAATACATAAACATCTGTGTAATCGTTTAATAATTGGTTATTTGGGTCATCCGGTGGAAATTTTGAGCTTGAAAACTAACTCACACGCATACTCATAGACGAAAATATTACTCTCACATTCCACGCTCATTTCGAAGAATTATTAGCAGTCAGTATTTATGACGAAATTTACGTGCAAGAAATGGGAGGTTACTCATGCAATAGAATTTCCATGCCATTCAGTCGCACGCTGTAGCGTGAGAGTTTGAAGAATTGTGTGTGTGTGTGTGTGTGTGTGTGTGTGTGTGTGTGTGTGTGTGTGTGTGTGTGTGTGTGTGTGTTTCGTTTACACTCACCCCAGAAGCCGCAATAGACCTTTCATCTTCACGATGTTCTCAGGCTTGGTCTGCTTCTGGGGGATCCCCACAGCCTCGCGGTGTGTCTGAGGTGGAGGGCAGGAGGGCTGGCGAAAGGGGGTGAAACAGGTTGCACCAGCTTGGCGCACACCCTCGACCGCCCTCCGTCGGGGATGGGGGGGGGGGGAGGGGCGAAGCCGCCTACCAATTTGAAGAATTAGACTAACATTAACACCCTAACATGAAATACCGCACGCCTCACCACACTTCAATATTCGTCAATGTTATGAAGTCTTTGGATACTGAATTATTATTGAACAAATTACTACCGAACGGCCAAATCCCGACCTGAACACAAATACTCTTAACGTTTAGTGTAACATTCACTTTATGAAAGAAACCATAATGGCTGCAGAGTTGGTCAAAAATGCACACTGAATGTTGAATGTTTAATGTTTAGATTTTGTCCACACTGCTAAAAGAAGACATTTTGGTGGTACAGTCCTTTGCTCTTGCCGAGTGGGTGGATTGTCCATCTGTAAGCGCGCTAGTCGGTGACCACATGACGAGGACTAGGCCAGGTGGCTGACTGAGTCGACTTTGGCGTCCACGTGCATCTAGGGGCGGCTGTAGCCTGTTCTTCTCCCTGCTTGACATGGCGCATAAATAGTAGGAGTGTGTTTGGAGTCCATTCTGAATAAAGAATATGTCACTTTCCTCAAGTTTCAACTGGAACTAAAATAGTGGTTAACGCGCAAGTCATACGCCATTCATATTTAAATAAAAATGGAAGTACGATAATTAAATGAAAGAAGAATAGATAGATAGAAAGATAGATAGGCAGGCAGACAGACAGACAGATAGATAGGCAGACAGACAGACAGATAGATAGATAGATAGATAGATAGATAGATAGATAGATAGATAGATAGATAGATAGATAGATATGGTTATTGATACAATATTTAATCATACGTTCAACCTGAATGACTTTTCTTTCTACCAGTGCAGTTTCACTGAGTGTTTCGGTACGTCTGCCTTCTTTGACGACGAAAACGATTCTACTTTTTCTGATAAATTTTTGCGCGTTTCGTGCGCACGCGCAAAAACAGTCCAGTTGGTCACATGGTCAGTCTACTATTCGATGATCTATTACAAACTCACTCACATGCATTGGCCAGGTTGTTACGTGGTCAGTCTACTATTCGATGATCTATTACAAACTCACTCACATGCATTGGCCAGGTTGTTACGTGGTCAGTCTACTAACCATTCAATGATCTATTACAAACTCACTCACATGCACTGGCCAGGTTTTTACGTGGTCGGTCTACTAACTATTCAATGATCTATTACAAACTCACCCACATGCACTGGCCAGGTTGTTATGTGGTCAGTCTACTAACTATTCAATGATCTATTACAAACTCACTCACATGCACTGGCCAGGTTGTTACGTGGTCAGTCTACTAACTATTAATGATCTATTACAAACTCACTCACATGCAATGGCCAGGTTGTTACGTGGTCGGCCTACTAACTATTCAATGATCTATTACAAACTCACTCACATGCACTGGCCAGGTTATTACGGGTCAGTCTACTAACTATTCAATGATCTATTACAAACTCACTCACATGCAATGGCCAGGTTGCATAAGAGTACCGGTGCTCGCCCAGTGTCTTTATTTACTGAGGCTAGCTCGTTTAAGTTTTGTAAACACAGGATCGATAAGTTTGTCTTCCTGGATTAAGTTATCAGGGTTTTGCCCTCTCATATCCAAAGATAAATTAATAGTCTAGAGACTAACCTTTCTTATCGTACCCAGATAAAGAAAAAAAAACTGAATGGACGGCGAAAGCTGCTCCCTAGCATTTCAGAGCAATATTAATTGAAGCGAGTCTGTTGAATGCGCAGTCAAAGGAGATAAAGCTGACACCGTACGAGAACAAGAGCTATTGAACGAAAACTTAAAAGTAGTCGTTTCAAATTCGCAGGTATATTCATAATTATTTTATAGTTCGAAAACCGTGTATTGTATAAGCTGATGTTGGTTCTTTTATCTCGATGTTTAATTTTTTGAATTGTTGTATTTATATTAAAAGAACTGGAGAAAAGGAAGTAATACAACTATTTTATTTCTCTATGTGAATAGAACGAATTGGCATACGTTCTTCACACACGGTTCATTTCTTTTTTAAAAGGGGTTGAATTTTCTTGATAAAAATTTCTCTGGATCTATTTTCTTACAGGGGACTTAAATTTGTCCTTAAGATAAATCTAAACCCGTGGTCTTTCGAGGACATTTGAATATGTCCTTAAGATAAACCTAAACCCGTAAGTTCTTTCAAGATTTGAATATGTCCTTAAGATAAACCTAAACCCGTGTTCTTTCACTGAGATTTGAATATGTCCTTATGATAAACCTAAATCATATTCTATCAAGGAGATTTGAATATGTCCTTATGATAAACCTAAATCATATTCTATCAAGGAGATTTGAATATGTTCTTATGATAAACCTAAATCATATTCTATCAAGGAGATTTGAATATGTCCTTATGATAAACCTAAATCATATTCTATCAAGGAGATTTGAATATGTCCTTATGATAAACCTAAATCATATTCTATCAAGGAGATTTGAAATTGTGTTTTTCAATGGGACACAATTATGTGCTCGTATATGGGACGGGACTGTAAACTTACAAGGAGACTTGAATCTTTTCCTTAGAAAGGAACTGGAGCAGGGTTTCTTAACCAGGGTTCCGCAAGAGATCGCTAGGAGTTCCCTAAGAGATCGTGATTGAAAAATAAACATCGTAGATATAGTAATGTTTATGCAGGGGTTTCTTGAGACCTGAGCATTATTTCAAGGGTTCCTCCAGGATAAAAATGTTGAGAAAGAGTGATTTACTGGAACGTGTGTTCTTGAAAAAAAAAGGATATGACCCTGTGTCTTTACAGAGGGACATTCGCCTGCATACTCTCGAATATGGCTTGTCTTGCTTACCTAGGAGCTTGAGCCTTTGTTGACCTCGGAGAACTTGCCCACGTGTTCAATAAGTGTGCTTTTACAGTGAGGCACGAATCATCTGCCCTTACACGAGAACTTGCCCACGTGTTCAATAAGTGTGCTTTTACAGTGAGGCACGAATCATCTGCCCTTACACGAAAACTTGCGTCTGTCTTCGTTTATGGCGGCAAGGTCTTGCGTTTATGGTTCTTCCGGGATTGGAATATTGTAAATATTTTGCCCTCACACAAAGAAGTAGGCGTTAAATAAATATTATTCTTTTACTTGGGGATTTGAATTTGTGCCGTTATAAATTTCATGTCTTTACTTTTTAATGGCTCCAATGTCTGTTCTTGCGAAGTTGGGTGGGGCATAAATATTGCATCATTACTAGAGAAACTGAGTCTGTGCCCAGACTCAGTTTGTGTCTTCGTTTGTACATGATTGGAATGTGTGAAATGCTACGGAGGTGGGTTGGGTATACTTCTTGTGCCTTAACCTGGGAGCTTGAGTTTGTGCTCTTTCGTGAGACGCGAACCTGTCTTCGTACAGGGGGACGACATCTGTTCAATTATTTACTTATGTTTGTACATCTTAGAGGGTGAGAAGGGACTCGAGCCTGAGCCGTAGCACTTCAACACGGGTCTTTGTGGTGTCTGCATTGAAATAAGGGACACGAATGTAAAAGAAATAAACTAATATAGAAAGCAGGAGGTGTTGAATTTGCGGCATACGTGTTGCTCTACGCTATAAGTGTTGACATCTACTTGAAGAGATATTTGTTACTAAAGTTTCTCGATGTACATTAATCAAGCTCAAAATTCGAGATGAATGACATTTAGTTCTCATCGTATTCGTTTGTATCGTGACAAAGTGTGCAAATACGTTGAGTTAAAGGTCACTCATATTGACGTCAGGACAGTTTTACACACACACACACATACACACACACACACACACACACACACACACACACACACACACACACACACACACTCGATTTTATGAGTACAAACCTGGCAAATATCGGTTATAATAATATATAATACTTTATTAAAAATAATATGCAATCTGCATAAAAGCAGAAGAATTAAAACAATCAAATATGAAAACTGCACAGGTATATTTGTTCTTGATTAAAGGTGTTGAGTGTGTGAATTATGTTTATCATGCGAGGACTGTTTGCAGTGTGTTGAAAATGTACTGTTTTTCAACACTAATATCTATCTATCTATCCATCCATCCATCCATTATCCATTCATCCATCTATTTCTGTCTATCTGTCTAATAATCATGAAAAAAAAATTAATACAGCCCAGAAACAATAGATTTGTAATTGTAATTTCCAAATTCAATTCATGAAAAACACCATTGAGTAATTTCAACCTTACATATCCTAATTAACATTATACAGAGGATTAGAGTTTGAGAAAGACTAAATTATGTGTAGTGATGACCTGATCATTGTCACTTGATGCCTTGCGGAATGGTAGTGACGTCACTCAGCGTTCCGAGCGCAGTCATAGCCACGAGTTCTTGGTTGCTGCGTACGACAGTCTGTAAATACATGAAAAGACACATCAGATGTCACAGCTGATAATTCTTGTAAGATTGCAAATTTTTCTCTCAAGATTGCATAGTAGATTTAAGACCGTATCCTGTATTACCTGACTTGGATGAAGAGGATATTTACCTCCCTTGCATAACATTAAACTAGCGTTGCTTTCGATCTCCAATAGGCATCAAATTCATAGGACCCCCTACCTGCACAAATTATAAGCTGATCTCTAGGAATTACCCAGCCTGGAATCTGTCAGTCCCATGTGCAAGAAGTGAAGGAAGAAAAAAATAAAGGAGCCTGTTCCACTGTAACACATGTCGAAGTGCACACATAAATCTCTTGCATGATAATCCCCATATTCTCTCTCTCTCTCTCCTCCTTCCATTTTCAAACTTACGCACCTGAACAATTTATAATTATCCCCATCCATAAGGAATAATAAAATACATGAACCTCAAAATACAATCAAACTAAATTCAAATTTGCATTCAACTTATCTGTCATAACTAACACGAGCTGACAGTAACAGCAATGGCAAGGCTGAAGACTGTTTGGAAAGACAGAAACATCTCAGGCAGCTCAAATTTCAGACTGATGCGTTCCTTGGTCGTATCTGTGTTCTTATATGCATGTGAATCATGGACCATCACAACATGATCTCGAAAGGAGGATATAAGCTACTGGAATGAGATGATCTCGAAAGGAGGACATAAGCTACTGGAATGAGATGATCTCGAAAGGAGGATATAAGCTACTGAAATGAGATGATCTCGAAAGGAGGACATAAGCTACTGGAATGAGATGATCTCGAAAGGAGGATATAAGCTACTGAAATGAGATGATCTCGAAAGGAGGACATAAGCTACTGGAATGAGATGATCTCGAAAGGAGGATATAAGCTACTGAAATGAGATGATCTCGAAAGGAGGACATAAGCTACTGAAATGAGATGATCTCGAAAGGAGGACATAAGCTACTGGAATGAGATGATCTCGAAAGGAGGACATAAGCTACTGGAATGAGATGCTTTCGAACGTTGCTTTGCATTTCGTATAGAGATCATGTCACGAATGAGGAAATGGGAAACAGAATTAGGCAAGCCATTGGGTCCTATGAAGAGCTATTGGACATTGTGAAAAAACTCAAAATGAAATGGTATGGACATCATCTCAGAGTGGACAGGACTGAAGCTGAGCAATGCAATAAGATTAGCACAGAATGGAATGGAGGAAGCTGGTTGTCGGGTCATCAGTGGTGCAATGGTCGGCAAGACTAAGGGATAGATAGAACTAACACGCTCTTCTATTTATATCAGAAAAGTATGTAGCATAGCAAAATATTTATCTCAGTTTTCTTTGAATTCCTACTATCAGCCAATTAGCTTACCAATGGTTGCTAATGCAACCAACCACGGACTGGAATTCTCTTGCAAATGGCGGCTAGTTATTTCTTTCAAATATGGTTCACTAGTGAAAGGTGTGTCTGCCTCTGACACTCTTCCCCTTACCATGTACCCTTTGCGGACATCTACAGGTGGTTCAAATCTATCAGTTTACTTTCACTCGACACACTTGACAGCTTCATTTTCTCACCCTGTACCCTTCGTGGACATATGAAGACGTTTCAACCTGTCAGTTCGTCTCCACTTCGCTAGTTTCTATAGATGTCGTCGAAAAAGATCTGATTCTGCTCTGGTTTTCTTGTAACAGCCATTTAGCATTGTCATCGCACTGGTTTGCCTACCGGGGTCGTTCTGTTATTGTTGGTTTCTATGTTTCTCCAGTCTCTCTACAGAAATCAGTATGTTGTTGTTTCTATGTTTCTCCAGTCTCCCTACAGTCAAATGTCGTTTCTTGGAAACAAGTCACTACCTTATGTGATGGCTTTAGGCGTTGCATTAGTGTGTGAACCAAGACTAAGTATGGTTAACTGTCGTTTTTCAATACAATAGCACTGGACATTACTGTCAAGTGATGAAAATTAATAATTCCAAAACATATTTATGTTTATGGGAAGCGAATTCGCTATGCCATTCACAGTGAATTGCAATAACAGACAAATTAATGACTAAATAATCTTTCCTGTTTCTTACCACAATCTTTGCAAATATACAAGACCAATTTGATTTTTTTCCTCGTGACAAAGTGCAAACCATTGGAGACCTGTTAACTAATTCCTGTCCTACCATAACTTTACAGCCTGACAGAGTTTCAATCACTACTTTTTACATCATGTCAGTTAGTATCAACCGCTACTTTTCAAATCATGTCAGTTAGTATCAACCGCTATTTTCACATCATGTCAGTTAGTATCAACCGCTACTTTTCAAATCATGTCAGTTAGTATCAACCGCTACTTTTCACATCATGTCAGTTAGTTTCAACCGCTACTTTTCACATCATGTCAGTATCAACCACTACTTTTCACACCATGTCAGTTAGTATCAACCACTACTTTTCACACCATGTCAGTTAGATCAACCACTACTTTTCACATTATGTCAGTTAGTATCGGCCACTATATTTTACATCATGTCAGTTAGTATTAACCACTACTTTTCACATCATGTCACTTAGTATCAACCACTACTTTTCACATCATGTTATTTAGTATCTGTGGATTTTCTACGAAAAGTCCTGAAGAAATGTGTACCTAGTAATGAGAAACTGGTACTATATTTCAACATCATTGCAGTTCAAGTTCAAAATTCGAGTCTTCAGAAGACATTCTACTTGTTCTGACGGATAAAATACATCTCTTTCTGCTTGCATTTTCCATTCACTTTTAAAAGATAACTATTGTGGAGCTCCTTATGACAAAAAAATAAACTTTCACCTGGATAACTTGAAAGTTATCGCCCAGTTCCTAATCTATCATTTATGTAAAAGGTCCTAGGGAAACGTTATTTTGTCCTGAACCTCTCACATAAATCACCATTACGTCTTCAGCGAAATTTAGTCAACTACTCAACCCTATCTCAGCGTGAAATCTGATCTTGAACAAGTAGTTAATGTCCTCTCTGCCTTGGATGATGAAAGATTTCAGTTAATACTTCTTGATCGCGATTTATTGCTGCACCATTTCCAGTATTATTTGATGTCCATGGCTCAGATCCATCTTGGTTTAGATCATACCTGTTTAAAGTTGCAATCATACCTGTTTAGAGTTGCAATCATATCTGTTTAAAGTTGCAATCATATCTTTTTAAAGTTGCAATCATACCTGTTTAAAGTTGCAATCATATCTTTTTAAAGTTGCATTCATATCTGCTTAAAGTTGCAATCATACATTTTTAAAGTTGCAATCATATCTGTTTAGAGGTGGAATCATACATTTTAAAAGTTGCAATCATACCTTTTTAAAGTTGCAATCATATCATTTAAAGTTATATTTGCTCATATTCTAGTAAGGAATAAGCCATCACAGATTTCTGAAAATTCCAAAAGACTGCGACAGTGGATACAATTCGTTAACAAGGACAGATCTATTTCTTATGAGCCGGCAAAAGAGACTAAAGCATATGCTGACCATTACACTAGTACAATTAACGTAAGCGTAATTAAATGCAAAAGTGCTTTTATAAAATAGACATAATGTATCATTTATATCTTACACTCTGTGTATGATCTGAGTGAGTGAACATAAATGTGTCTCCTTTCTGACCAGGCTTTTATTCTTTACAGAAAGCAATAAGGTATTAAGAAATAATGTAAATCAAATAGTATATAGCGTATATTGTATTAAAAAAGGTCATTAGAATATAAATTAAAAAATATCTGACCATAAGCACTGATGCTAAAATGAAAGAAAATAAATGTTTTTATCTGGATAAAAGATATGAACAAAATTAAAATCTTAGAAAATTAGTAACATATCTTTGCATTTGTTTGTACTGTTAGACAAATATTGTTTAAGAAGGAATAAGAGTGTGAGCAAAGTTAGATTTTATTTGCAAGCCTTATGTGTAATAGAGACAAATACTTTGTAAGAAGGAATAAATAATGTGAGCTAAGGTAGATTTTATTTGCATTCCTTATCTACAATATTTTTGTTAATTGTTATGTGGCTAATACCAGAGCAAAGAAATGTTTTCATCTCTAAAATAGATATATTTGAATAATATACAATTTTATTCCTCTGAATTATTCTTTGTTTTTAAATCATTGTTGCTTTTCTACTTATTATTAACTTAACAATATATTTACATAAACTATTATTTTTTTTAAGAAACAGAAGAGAAGATTTTTAACTGATAATTGCCTTCATATATTTATATGATTCTAATCTGACATAAATTATGTCACTCTTTGGTAGGCTATCTTTGTAATTTGTAAAGTCTCTGTCTCTCTAACTCACTCACAAACACACACACACACACACACACACACACACACACACACACACACACACACACACACACACACACACACACACCATATATATATATATTTTTGATAACAATAATAATATATCACTGGCTTGATATTGTTTCACTGTTATTGTATACAAAATTTGTCCATGAAAAAATATTTCCATTATGTAATGATTTTTAGGTAAGTAAGAGTATTTCCTACGAAAAAATATGACAAATAAATGCAGAATAAAAATACAACAAGAAAGAAAAAGTATGGCATACTGTTAGTATGAAAATGTTGTGTTTTAACAGTTGGTCCACCTTCATGTTTGTTCTTGATACATATGTTAATATGAACTTTGTTAATATTTATTTTATATTGCATATTACTGCATCTATTTGTTGTGTATATGTTACTTTACATATATATTATTATTGCCTGATATTGTCTGTCTATCCAAAATTTTATTATTTTTGTCCAACACATGATATTCTGGCCTGACACCTGTTTGAATTCATCCACAATTGCATATAGTTTGTCTAGCTGACAAGGGCGGTGCCTAGTAAATGGCACAGTTTAAAATTAAATCCGTGATCATGAGACTGTAGTGGTACAACTACGCTTGAAAAGAAAACTATTTAAAAAGAAAAAAACTGTCAGAAGTTGAAGAATTCAGTTCAGAAAAGAAGTCTTCATTTTGGTTATATGTTTCTCACGAACAGTCCCGGCCTTGACATTACTATTTATTTTAATTTTGCTTTCAGATTTTCACCATCTTATATACACTGTCCACTTCCACAAAATTACAGTGTACGGCACCCCCTGAATTTCGTATCCATCGCTACCAACCAAACAAAAACGATTGCCAACTTCCTAAAGATTCAGTACCCACAACCCCGGCAATGGAAGTTTGTAATGTGCTTCTCTCCCTTGCATGGAAACTTCAACGACGCGGTTCAGATTGTGCAGAATTTGGAAATGGCCCAGCTCCTGGGTGCAGACCATGCCGTAGTCTATAACAGCAGCATCACAGACAAAGTCAGCAAAGTTCTGACGCACTATGTGCGGAAGGATTTCCTGGAAGTAAAAAGATGGAGGCACGTGCCTGAACCTATTCACTACCAGTAAGATAACTGCATGAAATTAATACAGTGCACTTTTTTTATTTGCCAAATTGTAGCGTAAGTTATTAAGTACGTGGCATTTGTCCCTTTTGGGTTATATTTACTCCATTACTGTATTGTATCTGATCTGATCTTGTTTATTTTTGCTTTTATTAATAAAGTTTGACTTCATTTCCAGGGGACAGATGGGGGCCATAAACGACTGCCTGCTTCAAAACCGTAACAGCAGTGATTACATCGTCTTCCTTGACTTCGATGAAATGATTGTTCCCAGATTCCACAACAGTTGGTCGGAAATGCTAGAATACATTCAAGAAAAGATAACTCTGAACGAAACCGATCTGATGACCGGTTCCAAAATTTTATCTATGCCTTATTCTTTGACGAGTGCACAATCGCAATCCAAGCAGAAACATGATGGGACATCCGCTGCAAAGTCTGCGTCAAACGCAAACGTAAGAGGCCATCACGGTGCTGCAGTTTCTGCTAGCTCCAGATCTGCAGGAATCCTTGGAGCCTTTGCTTTTCCTAGTAGCGTTTTCTTGTGGGACACTCCAACGAACTTGACGAGCAGCGATTTGAACTTTGCTCGGCTTCTTCAGTTGTCTTTCCTGATGAAACAGAAACGAATCTCTCAGATCTGGCCACACAGATCTAAAGCTATAGTGAAGCCAAAATCTGTTGAAACAATGGGGATTCACAATGCGATCTATTTTGTTAAAGGGCAAAAAGGCCTAATGGTGAATGAGTCACTCGGATTGTTACAACATTATCGTTGGTACTCTTCCAAGGTCAGTGCGGTCAAGGATGCCAGCATTCTAAGGTTTGCGTCGCCACTTATTAAAAGAATCAAAATTACCTTACTGGACTTAGAGGCAGCAGAAAATGTTAGTGCTCACACGCACACCCTTTAGCACCACCACATGATGGTCAGCTCTGATGCGCTCTTCTCTGCACATGGTGATGACCGACTAAGTTAATAACGCAATGGAAAGGGGCAGGAACTGGGAGAGATGGCTTCCGAGACAAACACCAACAGATCAACAATTAATAATGATTGGTTAGCCTGCATCCCTTGTTACCTAACAAACAAGACTTTATACCAGTAAGGTAGAGATTATACTCTAACTTGTACTTTAATTTTGTGTAATGTTAGGTTTACTTCGCAATGAAAATTCGAGTTTTATTGAAATCGCGACGAGGTGGTCGTTGTATTGTAAGTAATACGTCATCAGCTAGACCAAGTCAGACAAGAAACAATAAATAAAGGGTGAAAATATTTAAACTTCTGTTTCACATTAAACTAAATTCTACAGAACTATCTTTTAAGCATTGCATTGTTTCTTTGCATATAATTTTATGTTAAAGATGCACTACTGAATGAATGTCCTACTCAGTGAGAGAAACTGGATTAAAAGTGAAATTATAAAATGCAAATTGCGGGTTTCATATGCATATTCGATATTTTATTATTCCGAATTCTCAGCAAACTCAAGTGAGAAATAAATAAATGTACTGTGTCTGGTGTGTAACATTTTCTTTAAAGATGGATTAACATTGTTGACTATAGCATGGTCATGCTTGGGCTGACATCCACGTACCCCTAATCCCTAGCAGAACTTTTATAAACGTGTAAGGTAGCAGGATGCTACAGGGGTGGGAGATATAACGGGTGAGTAGGTATACATGACATGCAATTTATTTCTGCATTAAATCCAAATTATTAAAATAGTTTTTATAATTTATGAATGATGCGATATGAAATCAAAGAAAATGGAAGATTAGAATGTGAATGTGTAAAATGAGGGTTTAAACAGTGAGTGAGATAACCATCACACTTTATACCCCGAAAGAAATGAAAAAACCACATTTTGCTTGCATATTTAGCACTAGCTTGCTGGTCTGCAGTGATAATAAACATCCCTTATAAGGAAATGCCTACTATATTGTTACACGTAGTCACATGTGCTTCATTCATTCAGACAGTTTGCAGATGAGATAGAAGAGTGGTAGACGAAATGTTTCACTCACACTCATTCATTCTCAAAAGTATTTAAGCATAATATGTAAACACATGTAAGTACATATAGATGCAAAATAATGGAATATTAGCTTCTAATGGTTTAAATAAGAGAAACACCAGACTGACCTTTATGAAATATAAAATTCATTTCCTCCACAGATGGTCCAAAATAAATTTGTCTACAATTTCATGCAGATATTTGGGAAAGCTAATCTGTGGGTCTCTAGAGTACTGTTCCAAGTTTTTGAAGTTTCTGTCTTTATCTATCCTACCATGCAATGCTGTCCTATTGGGTTCCCTTTCCCATTATCTTAGTAAATCAATTTTATTGCTGATACTAACTCTAACTAACAAAAGGAACCTTGTCCAGTTTAGAGATGATTTGGTATAAGGTTTCATCATGAGAGGGTAGACAACTCTGACTTTGGTCCATATACAGTGACAAGTGCAATAAAATCAGATTAGGGCTGATGTACTATATTATTAATTGAAAGAAAAACTCATGGTTGAACTATTATATCCTTTTCATTTATCCATGAGAAGTAGACTAATTATGCCAAAATAATAATCTTAATTTTTGTTAAAAATTTATATCAACATTACATTTCTTAAGTTGAATGTAATTAATGAGTTAGCAAATACAATATCTGGGATCTCAACTATTTGTTTTGAAATCCTTACATGGTAATTATAGTGTTCCAAATATTCAAGTTTAAAATGTCCAGAGAAACATTTGGTTGGTCGAACAGTAAGTTTATACTCTTTCAAACACTGGAATAATTTCCATAACACTCACGTATGTTCTTCCAGGGTCTTGGTAGCCACTGATATGTCATCCATGAATTTAGAGACAAATTCCTCTTTCATGGGCTCGACGAGCAATCTCAAAATCTTAGTGAAAAAAGATGGCGCTGTGAGGATCTGGAACAGCATTACTGCTGGCCATAAGGCATACTAAATGCTAATTTTGACCTGTCTGCCTAATAAATTGGAATCTGCCAGAAACCTTTTACTAAATCTATTTTTTAAAAATTATTTTGCTCCACTGAACTGAGCATAAAGGTGCTCCAGTTCAGGCATCAGTTCAGCTGAATAAATGATCAACTTGTTCAGTTGTTTGTAGTCCGTGCTAAATTGATGCATTCCATCCTTCTATTTAACTAGGACTATAGGTAAGCTATACTGGGACTCATCCCATAACACCCAAAATGCAAATGGCATAAAGTAACAATTACATTTTATACTTTTCTTGAAATATTTAATTTCTTGAATGTAATTAATTGTCCATTACTCTCGTTTTAGAGATTTCTTGTAAGTAAGAATACAAGATGTCCGTTAGTTGGACAGTCTAATTCAGTGACATCTATGTGATTGTATAATTGCATTATTTAGCAGAATTAGATCTGTGCCTTAGTCATGCATGAGCAGACACTAATCACCTGCAGCCATGTCTCTTAGCCTGCATAAATAAAAATAAATTCTCATAAATAAGTGAAACTGAAAATCACAGGCCCAGAGCTAGCCAGCATTGTTCATGAGAATTCCTAGGACTGTCAGTCTAAAAGAATATCCTTTTGAAAGAACAGATGTCTCCTCAATTAAAAAATTTGAAATAAAAGAAATATGTCTTGAGCCATACTTCAGCCAGTCAATTAACCTTTTCTTCTTGGTTTAACAATGGAAGTTAGTGTATGCATATATAATAACTAGTTCAAATTTGTGAACTGATGCTGTCTGAAAATATACATCCTGATTTTGTGGTTTGGATCAGTAAACAGCACATTTGGGTATGTTTGGAATAGTTAATATTTGTGTGTACTTAGAAAATTATAGAACTAATTTTTTTCTTAACTGTGATGCTATAAGGATCTTATTGGAATTAAAATTTGTTAAGTGGTATAATCGTATTCTCCATGTTCAGGAAATCCTCTAAACTGTAAATTTGGAAGGAGAAACTTCAACTGATGAAATTGTGGATTCATCATGTATAGACGTTTTCATTTTAGCTCCATGTGAAAGATTCTAACTGTATATTGTTTCTCTTCATTTAGAGTAATCTAGTGATTATATTTCTGCCTATTTGTTGTGGCAAAAAATATATTGGATTATGGATATGATGTGTGTGTGTGTGTGTGTGTGTGTGTGTGTGTGTGTGTGTGTGTGTGTGTGTGTGTGTGTGTGTGTGTGTGTGTGTGTGCCTGAGAGTGAGATAGGGGGTGGGAGGTCTAGTTATTTCCTATACACATGAACTCACACCTGTGTCAATTGTTTTCCACAGTGCTTCAAACCTCATTCTTCCAGCCTGCTTTTATTCATTGGTCCTGCAACCTAGTTGTTTTGTTATTTTGGTTCCAGGCTGGTTCGATTTTAATGACTGAAGCCTACTGACCTTGTTTTCCAACTAATTCAACTCCGATGAAGTGCAGCAAATTCTTTTCTGCATTTTTTCACAGACTGTAATGTACATTCTGCAGCCTGATAATGATGATAATAGTTTGTACATAACCTGTTCAATGACATAAGCTGGTAAAGTCCTTCACATCCTTTTGTAATAATGTCACAAATTTATTGTTAACAATAGAATAGTCAATTTTCTACATGCTCTGCAAGCACATTGTAGAATGTTCCAACACTGTAGATCCCTTGAGACTAATCTAGGCATACGTTCATCATATTAGCTCCTCGTTTAGACAATCACATTAATGAACTACTAGCACTCATTTTGCTTGAAAGCTCCACAGTGGAGTTGGACACACTTGTCAATGCACACAAACAGGGTACAGTGAATCATTACAACTGCAACACTCTAGGATGGAAACTTCTTGAATCCACCACAAGCATACTAAGAAGAAAGGAAAATATTCTCACTCCTTTCTGAAACATATCAGAATGTGATGCTAAGTGCCAAGTTCAATCATCTCTAGTTTCCATTCTTTTTTAAAATCATTCTCAACTTACTATTCCTGTAACAATATTCATTAGCCTGATACATGTGTACACCATAATAGATACAATATAATCAATTATGAACATGTTTCTACTAGAAGCAATGTCATGTGTTTAATATTTTACAAGTATCAC
Source organism: Sinotaia quadrata (assembly GCA_028829895.1). Classification (NCBI taxonomy): domain Eukaryota; kingdom Metazoa; phylum Mollusca; class Gastropoda; order Architaenioglossa; family Viviparidae; genus Sinotaia; species Sinotaia quadrata. Next base: position 30,498,428 of record CM054181.1, read on the forward strand.
AATTCAAAATTGTAGAAATAATAGTCTATTCACATAATAATCTTTACATCAACTTACAATTTCCAGTTCTCAAGGCATCTTCTCCTATTTTGGCATTCCAGTCTCATTGAACCACAAAGAACCACATTCTTTGTGGTCTGGTCCAGAACGTTTTGCAGCTGGTCATAGAAGTCTTCTTTTCCTTCATAATCATGGTCTGTAGTTGGAGCATAAGCTTGCATAATGGTGATATTAAGTGGGGTTGCCCTCAAGCGTATGGTGATAAGTCTGCTGGAGACTGGCCAACAACTCATGACAGTGTTCATGATGTCTTTGTGGACGAGAAATCCGACACCATGTTCATGTTTATCATCTCTACCCGAGTACTATCACCATCAAAACTCCATGCCAGAAAAAAAAAAGACCAGCATTGGTACGTTGAACATCAGAACATTAAGAACGCCCGGAATGGTTGAGGAACTGAAACACGAAATGAATAGATACCATTAGACCATTCTGGTACTGTGCGAAGTACGATGGAAGAACCTTGGGGAAACATCAACGCATACGGCCGTAGTTGCATAATAATGATGATCAAATTCCAATGGATTTGCCAACTAAAGTTAACAGCAGAAAATAAAGACTTCAGTTTTTATTCCTGGTAATGGCTAGAGTAATAAAGTTATCTTTTCTAGAAAATTTGTCATATACATTTATGTTATGAATAGTACTAAACGTAATGCTATAGTATATAAAGTAAAATATTATGATGTAATTAACGCACAAGAAATCACTGGTGTAATAAAATGCATTCATATAAATTCAAATTAAAAGATAGCGGTTTGATGAATATATATTCAATATATGAAGAATCTTATTCAGTAGAATTTTTTAAAATATTAAATATGATATTGCAAAGTAATTAAACAGCAGTTGATTAATTGATAGTTAATTAATCTTACTAATAATCATGTTAACAATACAAATAAAGTTGAAACTGCAAAAAGTAAATATTTTAATAATTCATTAGAAGTACAATTGTTTATAGGCACTTACCAACTAATATTAATTATTAAATTATCAAGCTGTCACTGTAACTATAATGAACTGATTGCATGTAAAAATTACAAATCTATGTCGTTGATCAAACGATAGAACTATAACTGTGTAAGTGTAAGACTGATTTTTGGCACCTTAACGACTATCTTTGCTAAACTGTCCCGTAAAGAATGTTTTGCATTTCACAGTCTTCTCCGAATACACTTTACACACTACCTTCTGTGCTGTTTTCATCTATATAATCCATTTTTTTTCACAATTTGTGATCTTTGGGAAATGTAAAGAAATGAATATTTTTGGTTTGTCCGCTTTTTTCCTGCAGCCACATGCACTGCAATATTTAACTATGTTTTAATTTTTTAAAAACGCGTTTAACACAAGACAATAGTCGGACAGCGCATGCGGATTGGTGTTCCCACTCGTGACGTCACATGCTATGTTGCTATGGTGAGAAGTCAGTCTCGCAAATAAACGAGAGCTCTGATTTCTTTCAGAAATATTGACTTTCGATACCAAAATGAATGCATTTTTACAAATCTCTGAAAGTTTAAATTTTGCAATCTTGACAAAACTTGTCTTTTATTTTCAAATTTAACTAATTAACTATTAATTATTAATCGTTGTCTGACAACGGTACTGTTTAGTAACTGACACAGCCTAATAGTAAATCTGTGACAGTAGTGACTGTGAGATTATAGTTGCAGAATTATACTTTTAAAGAATACTAGTAAAAAGAAACCAATGATAGAAGTTTTAGAATGATACTCAGAACATAAGGATTTTCATTTAATTATATATATATGTCAACATTATTTATTTTAATTTTGCTTTCAGATTTTCACCATCCTATATACACTGTCCACTTCCGCAAAATTACAGTGAACGGCATCCCCTGAATTTCCTATCCATCGCAACCAACCAAAAAAAAAAGATTGCACGCTTCATAAAATTCAGTACCGACAACCCCGTCGTTAGAAGTTCGTAATGTGCTTCTCTCCCTTGCATGGAAACTTCAACGTCGCGGTTCAGATTGTGTAGAATTTGGAAATAGCCCAGCTCCTGGGAGCAGACCATGCAGTAGTGTATGACAGCAATATCACAGACAAAGTCAGCAAAGTTTTGACGCACTATGAGCGGAAGGATTTCCTGGAAGTGAAAGGATGGAGACACGTACCTGAGCCCAGTAAGATCAATGCATGAAATTCATTCAGCTACCTTTCTTTATTGTTCGTCAACCTGTAGCGTTAAGTTGCAGTGTTCAGCAGCCAGCATGTCATCGAAACATTAGCATGCATAAGATTTCCTTCTGGAACTAGCTTATCGATGTACAGATTAAACAAGCACGATGTTAATTTGGACTCATGTATTTGTTTGACTGATTTTAGGATGGCTGATCAAATAATTAAATAATTGTTTGGTTGGTTATCTGATTGATTGACTGACTGATCATTTCATTGAATAGATGATCAATTGGCAGAAAACTGGCATTGATGCTTTCTGCTTTGTTTTTTATTTTTTTTATTTTTTTGCAGCTTCATAATTTTTCATTGACATTCTCTAACCTTTCGAATAAGTTTAATATAGATTTTTATTTTACAACTTTTAAGGCAATAAATAGTCCTTAAAATCTTCCTACACACAGATTTAAAAAATTTTTTTTGTTAGATGCATAGTGTATCAGTCCTTCACTAAGAAACTTCAGAAAACTGAATTTCTCAAGATTGAAAGAAGCCATCACGGTGCTGCACTTTCTGCTAGTTCCAGATCTCCAGGAATCCTCTGTCCACATCACTCTTCCTGCATACCGCCAACCAAACTTCTCTCTCTGTTTACATCACTCTCCCTGCATACCGCCAACCAAACTTCTCTCTCTGTTCACATCACTCTCCCTGCATACTGCCAACCAAACTTCTCTCTCTGTCTACATCACTCTCCCTGCATACCGCCAACCAAACTTCTCTCTCTGTTCACATCACTCTCCCTGCATACCGCCAACCAAACTTCTCTCTCTGTTTACATCACTCTCCCTGCATACCGCCAACCAAACTTCTCTCTCTGTTCACATCACTCTCCCTGCATACCGCCAACCAAACTTCTCTCTCTGTCTACATCACTCTCCCTGCATACCGCCAACCAAACTTCTCTCTCTGTTCACATCACTCTCCCTGCATACCGCCAACCAAACTTCTCTCTCTGTTCGGCTGCACGATTCCCTGTTCGCATACAACCAAGGCTTTCGGACCCTCTCACACACCACTAACATGCAATATAACTTGGCCGCAAAGAAAACCCACAGTAGACAATTCAGACACAGAGACTGAAACCTGTGTTAGCTGACTCTTCTGTGCTATCTTACTTTGGTTCTAATATAAATTTCTTTTAAATTGCTTAGAGTTGTATAATGCTTTTACTATCTAGAAAAACTACCCTAAATAATCTTTAAATACAACATATAAATTACAAAATAAACATTCAGATCAAATAAATGTCTATATTCATGTGATAAGGGGAAACCATGCTCTCACACATAAATCATAAAATGCACTAAGAAAATAATATAAACCAGCATACAAAATTATATAAATACAAACTACAACCCACTTCCTATTTGAATACATAAATATCAACTTTAATTAATAAATGTATAAGATAGTAAATAACGATTAAAATGTATACACAAACACAGCATTACACATTAATTAAAGCACAGGCAATACCACGCCATGCGGTTCAAAACAAAGTATGGTCGTGACCTACTTTACCGCAAGGCATGGTTTTACTGGTAAAACAAAGTGAGTGGTCATGACCTACTTTACCGCCAGGCATGGTTTTACTGGTAAAACAAAGTGAGTGGTCATGACCTACTTTACTGCTAGGCATGGTTTTACTTGTAAAACAAACTAAGCGCTGTACACGTGCACACACAAAGCACTGTGCACAGGTACACACACCATTCCCCAAGCAAGAAGTCAAAGAAGAGGAAACCACATTATGTGTAAATCCACAAGAAATGGAAATGATAAAACATATTGAGTAAACCAACATACAATGGAAACTGTAAAGCAAATTATGTATAAATCTACTTGAAATGAAAACACTAAAAGAAATTATGTGTAAACTCACTATAAACATAAACTATTACTTAAATTATTTTAACCCATTGGGTATTGACACTAGAAATATCAGTTGTAACAGTAATATATATTTGTGAATTTTAAATTGAATAATGCAAGTTCTCAAATAGTTATATTTTTTGTTTTTGATAATTGTTGTATGATATTTTCTATTCTTTTAATAAGCTCTGGAGTGAACTTCAGAGCAGACGTGTCTTTTATTGACTTTTTGGGTGGGAAGTTGCGATAATGGTGGAGGAGGGCTATTGATGGATCCACCAGCACAGCTTCATACCCCTGTACATATTCTCTTGGATAGTGAATTCCCATCACAGTTACCTTCAGGGGATCAACAATATTTTTCATGCAAAAGGGAGGCGACCATATGAACTCTGTACGAAACTCCTTCATGGCTGTTTGCAGATTTAGTTTGCGAGCTTTCAATCGCTCCACCTCTGTCAGATTAAACTGCCTTTCAGCACCAAAAGTGGTTTTCATGGGAGAAGAAGTGCTATTCGCTTCAGGTACAGATTGCTCAGACCAATAGAAAAAGACGTTACGAAATGTGTAAGCTCCAATTCGTGACACGTTTTTTCCTGCCTGATGTCGAATGTGTTCGAGCATGTCTGCCCAATTGTTGTGCTGATGTGGCACAATCATCTCATCCAGGTCCATAAACACCAGGAGCTTGGCTTGGTACCGCAAGCGCAGCAAACAGTCGTTTACTGCAGCCATCTGGCCATGATACCAAACAGGCTCCGGTAGATCATGCCAAGTACGCATGCGCAGAAATCCCTGGTCAGCATAGTGCTGAAACAGGCGGGACACATCAGGACCCACGCTTGTAATGTATACCAAGGCGTGGTCAGCGCCGAGTAAGCGAGCGAACTCCAGTGTCTCTAATACCTGGTGCCAGTTGTTGTACTTTCCGTGAAGTGGAGATAAGCACAAAGCCATCTGCCAACGAGGCTGCCCTGACCCACGTTCGGGATAGGTGATCGTCAGATTGTTGAGGGATAGCTTATTTTTGTCTTCGATCACTGATACGTACTTTGGACGTGCCATGTTTGGAGGTAGAATGCAATGAATGTATATGGGTACATATCTGAAAGGAAAAAAATAAACTTCACTCAACAACAACAGCAACAGCAACAACAACAAAAACAATAATAATAAGAAGAAGAAGAAGAAGATAAGAACAGATCGAGTGATTCGTGCACAAAGACCAGACATTGTAGTTCTCACTAAGTCTAACAGACTAGAAACATTGATATCTCTGTCCAATAGAATGAAAAATAAAAGCAAAAGAAAGAGTAAAAATAGAAAAATATTAGGAATCCAGAGACTGTGGAATAAAAAAGCAGAAAGGATCACTGGGGAGTATTACATATGAGTTGGAAGGCTGAACACATATAAACTACCTTGAAACCACAGATGCGCTCCATTATTAAAAACATATTTTCTCGAAAGTGCCAACATCGTCCGTAAAACCTTGGATCTCCCAGAATCTTGGTAAGATTCTGAGATCTTGGTTCAAAACCTACAATCAGCAGAAGTCATGGAAAAAGGAATAATAATAACAATGTATCTCGATAGTCCAGTGAATAGTGGAGGACAAAATTTATCCAGAAAGTTAAGCTAACAGGTCTGTGTTCAGAACAACTCCATTGTTTGGTGACAGCTTCAAATCCCAACTCTGGACTTTCGATGGAAGAAAACGTGGCTTCCTCCAAACTACACCCAAACCATCCAATTTATGATGGAGAAAGCACAGCTTGATTCTATTCGTGGTCAGACTTCACACAGATTAACAAGGTATGTTAATGTTTCAAGGTGTTTTAGCGAGAAAAAAGGGATTACTGGGTTGTAAGCGAAAACTCGGAGGAGTTGGACTAGAGAGGAAAACATACAAATAATGTCCTCTTACTATCAAAGCCAACACACAATATGAGGATATGGAAAAAGATCCATCAACTCTGGGTTCAAACACCATTCAAGTGATATTATCAATGGACAACGGCTCCTGGACCAGAAGAGATCGATCGTGCGTAATAGAATTCTCACATATAAAGGATAGAACAGCAACAAACTAATATTACAAGTCTATGTGCTGAAATAGAGGAAAATGAAACTTTCTCAACCTCATAACAGGCAAATCTAGTTGACTACCACACTGGAGAAATAACCAATGAACTAAATGAAGAGCGCCAATGCTTGTTAGAAGACATAAACTGTTTCATCAGTAAAAATAAGTCACACTTAGGCAGAATCCCATTAAGACATTGCAAAACAACAAAGCTCTAAAAACAGCAATTCATAATCCAAATAAAGTAGTAAGGCATATCACTCCAATGGATGTCAGAGAAGCCTATAGTCGAATATACGCCACTGCAAGAGTAATTGTAAATATACAATGCTAGCCAAAGTACAGATAAACATCAATACCATTCTAGAAAAATAAGAATATAAAACAACATAGCGTACAGTAGGAAAGAAATAAGCTAAATTACAGCAATAATGCATAATGACAAACAGATCAACAAATACCATCTAAAGTACAGAAATATTAAGGCTGCAATAGAAGGTGTAAAACAAATGTATTAGGATTCAGTGATATATTGCAAGAGGTCAGCATTTTCCAAAAGAACAAAATATTAAAAACTGACATGGAAGACTATACCAAGAATTCAAAGTAAATTCTAGAATAGAATAACAGATGCCAAATATTCAGAACATAAGATCTTGTGGGGGAAATTTTGGAACAATCCAAATATGCATAATCCCTCAGCCAGATGGAAAAAGATAAGAAAGATGGTAAATTTGATTGAAAGTCCCTGACCTGGATCAAGGACGTATTGGGATTGAGACATTATCTCCTTACAAATAAGACTTGTTCATTGACTGCAAGACATATTAAAACTAATCAATGACCAAAAGGGTGCTGGACCAGGAAACAGGGACATAGGACCAATTGGTAATTGATAAGGCCATAGTTACTAACAGAAATGAAGAACAAATCTTGCAACAGCACGGGGTGACTAAAAAAGAATACCTATAACTCTCTTCCACAGGACTGATTCTTCAACCAAGATAAAAGTGCACAAGATAGCACAATCAGTACAGAAAACATTCCATGGTATCATTGATAAGCTGAAAAACAACACCCTCACATAAAACAATATAGTAATTGCAGACATAGCAATAAAATATGGAATCTTTCTAGGTGATTCCCTATCATGTACGTAAAAGAACAAATCTCCCACCCATCTTTGCAGCATGAGAATTCTGGAGAAAATAACCTGCATTCTAAAGCAAAGTGTTTGTTTATTCTATTACTACTTTCGAACTTATGTTTTTGATTAATTGCAAATAAATACAAATAATTAATTTAAATATAACTAGGATTAAAAACCTTCGCATAGCTGACCTACATCAGAATCATAGGCCATGATATGCTATTACATAACTAGGATTAAAAACCCTACATCAGAATCATAGGCCATGATATGCTATTACATAACTAGGATTAAAAACCCTCACATAGCTGATCTATATCATAGGCCAGTGCCAGCTGACTGTATCTAATGAATCTATTGTTGATGAACATGAAAGATTTGACTCCTTTTGTAAGCACAAAATTCTGTGACTTGAGTCAAACTAAAATAATTAATCTTGCCAGAAGGCTGACGTTGTGACATCACTGCTAATACCTTGCATTTCTGGAACTTTCTCGAACATGTCAGACCGATAGTATATATAATACATCTGTGCTCTGATGCTTTACTATGTACCTTAATATGTACTGAGTTTTCTGGTTTGTTTGGTGAAAAAGCCAAGAAGGTATATCTGGAATAATTATAAGATTATCATGAAAAAACTAAACTCTTGTTGATAGAATGTTCGTGAAACCGGTCATTTATCTGCAACTCCTGAATTATTCCAGTGACAGGATAATTGTGACTGAGTACAAACTTGAGACAGTGAGGACCTCATGATTCATACATGTGGTTCAGTCTTTCTGTGCATCGATAACGAACAGAGTAGCCACCATCCTGCATTTGCTACACATCCTGGCACCTTCAGTGATGAGTCCACACTTACTGGCACATAATCAGGTGAATGTGTGTCCAGCTCTCAAATCAGTGTTGCAACATTTTTCTCTTATATCTATTTCTAATAGTTATTAATCTAAACATGTTAGTACATATTTAACTCATTAGGACTTTGATGCAAGACTTGTGTAAAGATATTGAACAATTTAGAATCTAATAAACTTGAATTGAATGACATTTTCTTAATAGAAGATTTAAATTTTTAATTGGAATCAAAACCTAATGTGTAATTTTGTGATTTGCTTGTAGATATTGTATAAATGATTTTGTTGATTATTTAGTTAGGTATAATTAATAAAATTGTTGATTTTACTTTCCCACTTTGACTAAATTGATAAAAAGAAAGTATGCAGGTCTGAAGGGTGGGGGCAGCCAAACATATTTAATCTTAACAAGACAGTAGCGCATACTTTAGGGAAGGTATCCTTTCAAACTGGTATAAGGAAGTATGAGGGCGAGAGTTGGAAATGATGTAATACCTAGCTTAATATTAACTAGCAGAATTGTATTTCACTCTGAACGAGTAACACTAGAAGAGGAGAACAATTAGCGTAATTGTTGATTCTAGGGCTTGAAAGACGAAGACTGTCGATTAGTGGATTACTATATTAATAAAATATAATTAATTATTAATTCACTGGTGTGGAAGGTTCACCCAGCCTGTCATAATATATATATATATATATATATATATATATATATATATATATATGTATATTTATTCTTCTGTCTATTCTTTCTAGTTAAGTCGACTATACATTTGTGCATTTAGTTAGTAATTTTATTATTAATATTTTTATTAAGTGAATGATTTATGTTGGTGGAAGCATTTTGAAATAAAGTGAGAAAGATTCCATTGTGAATGGAAACAAAATGTTTATAAACTGCTAGTCTTTCAAGTGGAATGAAGTATAAGCAGGAGATGAAGATTAGTGAACTGAGAGTAAACAATGACATCCTTGGCTGGCCTTGAGCTTTGGCCAATGGAGGCAAAGGAATAAGTGGAAATTATAGAAATAGAAACAGCTAGAATAGATACATTCATTTCAGAATGCATATGAAAACAAAGAGGAATATGTGGGAGGGAGAGAGAGACAGAGAGAGAGAGACAGAGAGAGAGAGAAATATTGGAAAGAGAGAAAGAAAGCGAAATATTAAAAAGAGTGTGACCATATGAAACCACAAATGATGTAATTATTAATTTTTCTAATTAATTAAATGTAACTTCATGCTTTTCATGTGATATGCATTTTTTTACTCATCACTTTCTAGGGTAAAAGTGAAGAAAACTTGTTGGTATGCTAGTTGTTCTCAGTAACGTATCTTGAGACAATCAGTTCATTAGTGTTAATATGGCTATGTGGACAACTCTAGCTAGTTTAGCAGGCAAGAGTTAGAATTTCTAAGGACCTGGATATGTATAAGTACTCACGTTTTGCCTGCAGACTTTCATTGATGTGGCACCCAGCTTTTGTATTAAGAGAAACAATAAGTTTGAGTATGATTGTGTGTGTGTGTGTGTGTGTGTGTGTGTGTGTGTGTGTGTGTGTGTATGTGTGTGTGTATTACACCTCTCTGTGCACCTTTCGCTCGTTATTATTATTATTTATTTATTAATGTCTCATAATTAATCACAAGTTATCTAGACTCTTAATTTATTGTTATTAATAATTCTCCCACACCATCAACATTGGGGATTATAAGGATGTCGTAAAACTCTACTCTTTACACAATAATATGATAGACGTTTTACTGTTGCATAATGTATAATCAAAAGAGTACTGACATTTCAATCACTTCACAACACTGTTTGATTAAGCGTTAGACACTCATACATTTTATCCTAGCATAGATATCAACAGTCAAATTAACACACACACACACACACACACACACACACACACACACACACACACACACACACACACACACACACACATACATACATACATACATACTATATGTATATAAAATCAAGTTCATAGGAATGGTTTCATCAGATAAATGAGAGTGGAGTATTAGAGAGATGAATATTGTCAATGTACATAACCTTTTCAAAGTTGGAAGCTGTTGCTGACACGTGTTCACAATCATGCGGTTTGCAACAAGTCACTTTCTTTCTTATTAGATGATAGTTCAAAGTGCCCCTTCTAAGCACATTACACAACTTTTCCAGAATCTTTTATGTGCTCACAAAGCACACCATGTAGAATCATCCAAAACTTCGTATGCTCTATCAAAACACACCACGAGGAGTGTTCCAATACCTTCATGTGCACTACTCAAGCACACAACAAGAAATGTTAAAAAAAATCTTTGTGAATTCTCGAGACCGAACTCAAACTTCAATATCCATTAGCTTTTGAATGGAATTCACAAGAATCAACTTACAGCAACACATTTATTGATAAGTTCGATGACAGTGCTGGATACGCACACACACCAACATGATCCAGTAGAGTACAGAAGTCACTGCTGTTGGAAGCGGATACAAGGTTACAAAACATCAAAAGCCATGCTCCTTTCTCTGAAAGTCAAATTAAGGGCAGCGCTAAGTTTCAGGTATATTTCATCTCTAAATTCCTTTCTCTCTTACACACATTCTCAACTTACAAATCCTGTAACAATGTTCATTAGCCCGATACACATGCTGCATAAGAAATGTAGCATTGATCAAAATTCACGATTATAATAGACAGCGTTAAAATGGTTCAATTACATAAGCATTCTCCAATTCAAATCATAGATCAATAGCAAACGTATAAAATATTTCTAGGCCCATTATTTCTTTATCAGTCATTAACTTACCATAAGTTAATGATCGCCTTTATGACCTTTAGAGCTTGAGTTATGTCAAAATCAAAGTAATTAGAATATAGAACTTTCTTCAACAAAGTAACTTTTGGTCTATCCCCATTGGATGAAATTGTTATGAACAAGTGTGAGATTATTGGTCAGAAAAACTACACATCCACTTGGAACTCATTCGTAATGACATCAGCAAGTTCTAGCATATTCTTTACCTGAGTTGTTATTTTAACTCTTGGTACTTACAAACAAATCATCATGTGCAGTACCCGAAGGTCATGTCACACTGACATTTAACAAATTATATAATAAATAAGTTTAGAAATAAGGACAGGCAAATTTACTCTGCCACATTTTGGAACAGATGGATTAGAGAGAAATTCTTACCTAAAGAAATTCTTTAATTATTTTCTAATGTGTTTCTTACTGATTGACTTAAAGTGTTAAAATAAAATTGGTTTCACAGATACAAAAGTTATGCGAGTGTATCTGGGAGAGAGAGCGTGAATGAATTTAAGTAGATATTTTTATGAAAATATTTACACGTGTCACATATTTATTTCATCAGTGCTTCACAATCTTTCTTCTTCTTTATTGACTATATCTACTTGGCCACCTTTTCTCATGTATAAGGCAATTTCGGCAAGGATACAAATCCATATTTTTACGTTTACCAGGAGAAAGTGTGGAAGAGGTGTTTTGACTGGCCATTCATAAAGCCGTACTCTGTTTGGGGCTGCTGGCAGAACTTTTGCCTGAGAAGCTTCAAGCACCACTGGCGAAGTCAATCTATACACATTTTGTTGAGAATTTAAAGGCTTCAACTTGGCATATCACCTTTAAAAATATTCAATAGGTGAAAATATTCCAAACTTAACCTTTCCCAAACTGTCTCTATAACGGATTTCCATTCCCTATTCGTGTGTATAAATCTGTGTCAATTTGACTTTAAATGGAAAACTCCGAACTATGAACTTTAGTTTCTTTTTTTTTTATATAAAAAAACTGAACTCAGGAAACGATTAATTTTTCATAAGAGTAAGCAAACTATTTCATATCCCACCCTAAACTAGCTACCACACAACTGAGATTTTATCATACCCATTAATGGACATTTAACTCCTTCCCAAAGCAGCCATAAAGAAATAGCAATTGTTCCCCTCGCTACCCCTATACAATTCCTCAGCGCTAGAATAAAAATATTGCCGACCATGTTTATTTATAGCCATGCTCTATTAAGTCTCTCCGGTCTTGGTTAAAGGGCTGATCACTCTACTCTCAAATTAGCTCATCTCTGACTGGTCTATCCAGACTTGGTTAAAAGGGCTGATAACTCTACTATCAAATTAGTCATTCTCGGTCAGGTCTCCCCAGACTTTGTTAAAGGGCTGTTAATTCTGATATCAAATTAGCCATACTCTGCCAGGTCTCTCTGGTTTTAGTTAAAGCACTGATAACTCTGATATATTAATTAAAGACATTTAAATTCATTAAAACCTTGCAAAAGTGCTTGCATTTGGATTATTATATTACAATAACAATAATATATATTTTGGTTTTTTTTATATATGTGTATGTGTGTGTTTTCAATTGTCTTTAATATCTATGACTTTCCTGAACACACAGATCAAATAGCATGTGCGCTGCCAAAACTGTTATTAAAATAGGCTTTTTTGTGGTCAACTTCCGGTTTTCATTACCCACTTTATAAACTTACATCGAATCACTCACATTTAAAATTGTTTCTTTAAGCTACAAACCATAATTAAAAGCACGGTAACGCACTGTGCAGTGCATAGATGTATATATAACTGGAGAAAATTAAAAGAGGATTTAAATTAATCTTGTTCTGAACATTGTTACTGTCAGTGTGATGCACTATTCACCTTATGTTGAATGCCATAGGAGAGAGACTACAAGAGATAGTGGCTGTTTGCTTTGCCACAGGAGACAGACTACAAGAGATAGTGGCTGCTTGCTTTGCCATAGGAGACAGACTACAAGAGATAGTGGCTGCTTGCTTTGCCATAGGAGACAGACTACAAGAGATAGTGGCTGCTTGCTTTGCCATAGGAGACAGACTACAAGAGATAGTGGCTGTTTGCTTTGCCATAGGAGACAGACTACAAGAGATAGTGGCTGTTTGCTTTGCCATAGGAGACAGACTACAAGAGATAGTGGCTGCTTGCTTTGCCATAGGAGACAGACTACAAGAGATAGTGGCTGTTTGCTTTGCAGCTAATAAATCTTCCACAGTGTGTTTATCCTGGCTATGAAGGAAAGGTATGAAAAGAATCAAGTGCTGATAAAGTGTCCAGCAACATACGTGAAAAAGCATACCAGTCAAATTTGGCAAAATAAAGTCATCTGCTGATGGATGGCAAGTCCATCCCATCCTATCATCTCCCTAACATATCTTTTTGATGTTTCCATCTTACTTTTAAAGTATCCATTTTCTCGTGCTATTTGTAGATGTAAATTGCATTTGGAAGAAGGAAACAGCCTTGACTGGGCTATAGCCCAGTGTTAGTCGAAGGCATAAACTTTGCCCAACATCACGACAATAAACATTTTAAAAATAAACAACGAAAATAAATAAACCTAGATACTCAAGCTGTACAGGAAAGCCTAGTACAAACAATGCATTTGACATAGTTATCCAAGCCACCCTAAGACATAACGGGATGTTTGTTGGAATACAAGTCTTATGGAGCTAGATTAAATGTATCTTTGGTCAGCTAGAAACACGTGCCTGAAAAATAGTGAAGCACAGGCCAGCCATCACAGACAAGTAAAGTTCACATAGGATACTCACTCATGAATGAGCAGAGGGAAGGACCACAGGAAATGAAGGGTACGAATTAGTTGGAAATTGAAGATTCACTTGTCGTCATAAATCAACATAGGCATAGAAATAGTAGTTTCAAAGCAAACGCATTGCCGGGATGAAAATCCTTATACAGAGAAACTGAACAAACACTTCAATCAGCTTATAGCAAACCTTACTCAGTAAGAAGAGGTGAGTCCCAGCGTTTAGCCTGGTATATAAAAGAAAAATTGTTTGAATGAATAGTCTATGAAGACTGTCACAAAACGCTGGTTGCTAAGCTGACCCGTCACCAATTGTCACAAAAATACTGGCTGGTGGTGATACTTTTAAGCCGGCTACGAGCTGAAGTTAGAGATACAAGGGGTGAAGTCTGTTTTGGCCCACTCCGGTGCACCTCCAAGAAAAGCCCGTGTGACATGTGCCAGTAATACGTCGTATCAGGTTGTTACATAGACACACATGACATACACCATTGATGGTTGGGTGGGGCCCAGTTTTATTATGTAATGCCAAGGAACTTTTTATTGGCTGTGTATGTTGTAAGCGAGTATCATGAAAGTAAATATAAATAAATGGACGAACAGACGAACGGTACAACACAATACAAATACAAATTCTTTCGCCCCTCTCAAAAACTATGAATAACAAGGTAGTTGAAAGTGGTTAAATCAGGTTGTTTATTTCCTGATTTAAAGGGGGCACTACTCTTTCGCACAGTGATTAGTCATACATTCAACTTTCCAATGTCATACACTCTGTGGGAAATAAGGGGAGATGAAAATGATAATATAAAATATAAAATAAGGATTAATTACACAATTCTTTTTGTGGTAAATGCCACCGCTATCATCTACAATTCTTATACAAAAATAGGCCTACATTAGCCATCATATTAAATTCATATTGTATACAAAAATAGGCCTACATTAGCCATCATATTAAATTCACATTGTATACAAATACCCAAAAATCAATAGTGAATTTCTATTCACAAAAATTATAGCAATAAATTTCTGATCGATCAAAAAGTACAATTCTATGTTCCTATCCCTAACAGTTCTAGGTGTGCTAAGATTTTAAATGTTCTCATTCCTATCAGTTCTAGGTGTGCTTTTGCCTTCTAATTTTATTAACTACTCACAGTACTGTCAAAGTTCGAAGGTCAGTGACATAATCTCATATGTCACTTATAAGGGATGTTTTGAAGAGGTGACGTCACTCATGGAGATGTTTTGGAGAGAAGATGATGCATCATAGCCTGGCTCATAAGATGCTTGGAAGTGAAGATGACGTATAGCGTGGTTCATAAGAATGCTCTGAAGGGAGGTGACGTTCACTGTTGTGTCACTCATAGAGGTACTACTCTGAAGAGAAGATGACGCATTTGTTTGGATGCTTTGAAGATATAGACGCCTCGTAGCATCTTTATAGTAGGTGTAGACTCTGCAGGAATCTAGGCACCCTTTCAGATTATCGCATCTGATATTCAGTTGACCGCTGCCAACCTTGATAATTGTCATCGTTTCCTGGTTGCCGTGATGATGGACAACCCAACGACGTTTAGCATCATCAGATGATTCGTCTAGTGAATTGTGTCATCGCATCCTATCGAATGCAGAAATCCTCGTGTCCTGTAAGGAAAACATAGGCACTGACCCTTCAACTGTGGGATAGAGAATTCAGACGTAGCTCAGACAGGGGAGAACAAAAATGGCCTCTCGTATCATTAACGCAAGCAACCCCATTGAATACTTGGGCTGTCTAGAAGACTGAACTTATTCACTTGCCAGGTAGTCATTAAGCAAATTACCTCAATGCTTAAAACAAGGCAGTCGACGAGATGAAAGATGGGTGGAGAGAGATATTTCCAGCTCTCCTCAGTAAATCTCCGTATACGTAATGAACTTTACCACATCATTGAAGATAATAGCTTTGAATATATGTTTCCCATGTTCATCAAACAAATAGAGAATCTTCTTTCTTCCTTCTAACAAAAAGACTGCATTCTTGGACAAAGTTGCTGTTACAAAAGCTTGATGTTACATGGAGAGAAATGCTTCTTTGCCTTCATCCGATGGCCATACTGTATGACATGAGGTCATAACAGCTGGCATGCTTCTCAAAGTGTTCCCATAGCTGATGTTAAAACTCTCTCTCTCTCTCTCAGATGTTGTTTCTCTCTCTGATTTTATTTTTCTCAGGTGTTATTTTTCTCTCTCTGATTTTATTTCTATCCCAGAAAAACCTTCGGTCCTCCTTATTTATACAATTTTGAGGACTGTAGAACCTTCTAGAAGTTTTTAGTCTTGTGACTGGTTTTGTCCTTGAACATTTATTTTCGTCGTGCTGCACACTCTCTTGACCGTCACTTCTAATACGCTTTGGCTTTCTCCTTCATAAACAACATTTGACCCCGGTCACTTCTACTATGCATTGGTTTTCTTCTTTGTAAATAACATGTGACTGGTCACTTTAATATGCATTGGCTTTCTCCTTCATAAACAAGTATGCATGCACACACGCATCTCTGAGTACAACTTATTCACTTAATATATACATATAAAAACCCTTCTATGTCTACATACAGTCTGTCTTATCTAGATGATATAAGTGGGTGAACTACTGTTTAAAAATTAAAAGTTATCTAAGCGTTAGGGTGTGAGGCATTACAAAAATTGCGTCCTTGACTGCAAATTACCTCCCTTACTCCCTTACTTCGCATTTTGTTTACGTGGTACGTACGTGATTTAAGTGAAATAAAATATTAATTCTGAGTCCCCCCCATCCCCGTGACAAAGACTAACACAGTACTAATGTTTTAAGGGAAGAATTCATTTGTAGTCCAACCAAATTATCTTTGATTCTTGGGTTTCACTGAACGAGAAGAGTATGTGTGACTAATCTTCAAATCTTTGGTTAAACTCTATGTAACAATAAAGAGAATATTTTGCAGGATATTTGTGATGCTTTCTGGGAAAACCCGGCTAAAGTGACAAAAAATTCAAAAGTGATTTTTTAATAATTTATTAAGTTCATAATCTCATGTTTATATTTTTTTTATAATTAAATTTGTCAGATAGATTTTTTCACTATACATTTTTAAGTACATACCTCCATGGACTATCAAAGGGGAGTAAGCGACTATAAATGGCTGTAGCGCTAAAGTGTAAAGAATTCAAAAATGGGGTTTTATAATTATTAAAGTTCAGAATCTCATGTTTATTTCTTTTAAAATTAATTTATGTCAGATATTTTTTTTACTATACATTTTTAAAGTACATACCTCCCTGGACTATCAAAGGGGAGTAATCAACTACAAATTGCTCTAGCACAAAATCAGTTTTAGCGAGAGTAGCCAGGTTTTCCCAGACAGCATCACATTTATATATCACTAATTCACATCTTTCTTTCAGCTTAACGTCAATGTGCTCAGAGAAAATTAATAGCCATTGACCCTTAAATACTTTAAATTATATTCAGCAGTCTCTTAAACTTCGTCATTAAATTACAGAATCACCAAATCATCAGATCATCTGATCAGCTAATTGGGCACCTAATGAGATTTTCGACTGAGACTTTGCAGTGCGTGCAAAGTTAAGAGGGGTGGAGCTTCATGTTGGACGAGCTGCCACCATAAAGAATTTGTGTCTTGCTCTGTCAGCCAGTGTTGTGCTGAATCCCTTTGGACCTTCTAAGGCAAAGTAATCAAAGCATTGGAAAGGAGTGTGCACATTAAAAATTGCAGAAAGGCACAATTCTACAGAGAAAGAAAATATATAGGAAAAGAAAACTGACATTGAATAACTTTCGGCTAGAACAAGCTACATTCTTAGAGGAGGCTATTATTTCTCTGAATTAGTTAGGAAAACCTTATTTGTAACTAACCATTGAAATTACTTTTATTAATTACCATTTTTATTTTTCCTTGTTTGTTTATATAAAGTTTCTTGTTAAATTTTCATCCATTGTGTCAATTTCCTTATCATTTTCATCTAGTCTGACCTCCATAAGTGTAATCATCACATCTAATATCTGTCTTGAGTCTGTCCTTGTCTTGTCTTATCTGTGGGGAAATCATTTCTCTGGGGGCTTGTACGAGCTACTTGAAGTGAAGACATCAATTGTTGTCCTGTCAAAGATATTAATTATTTATGAGTGGTGCCAACACCCAAAATATTTTAGCCACTTTGTGTCGTCATGTGGCAGTCTCGTGCATGATGGAGAGTTTTTCACACT
The DNA here is from genome assembly GCA_028829895.1 of Sinotaia quadrata. Lineage (NCBI taxonomy): Eukaryota > Metazoa > Mollusca > Gastropoda > Architaenioglossa > Viviparidae > Sinotaia > Sinotaia quadrata. Next base: position 30,516,565 of record CM054181.1, read on the forward strand.
ATCCCTAAAGTAAAAACATTTATTAAAGTTGCAGGCTACTCAAACTTTGCCAGGTTAAGAAATGTTGACATTATTAAAATATTTGGTTTTATAAATATATTTTAAAGTGGACTCCTGTTCACTTGGTCTTTAATATTTATGCTTCACTTTGATGCTTTATGATCTTAAACACTTTCGCCAAATTGTTGGTTTGATTGCGTTAGCATAATGTAATGTGGCAGAGAGATGAGAACATACAGGGATGGATCAAATGTCTGTGACAGTAAAAAGTGAATTAAGAAAATTGCAGATTATGTAGAATGTATATTCATATATGCATACAATTTCCTTAAGTAAATAAATTTTTTAAAAAACAGATTTGTCAGTTCATACCCACTAGCGAACACACCGCATATATATTCTACCCGAATTTGACGTACCTGGTGCTATGATGATCCGGCATTAACACAACACTGCCATTTGATTCACTAAACATGTTCACTGGCTCAAAATCGTAGTTTCCTTTTGACAACCTCCCCGCGTATCTGCAGACAACATGGCTCGGTACAGTCTTAAATACCCCCAACCCAACAAGTGTGATAATGGACGGGTACTGAATATCGTTGTAATGAGCAGAATACACGTAAATACTCCCATTTGTGTGGGTAGCCTGGAAATCAGACACGTTTTGCCAAGGTTTTAAAATATTTGGAGTTGTGCTATTTTTCTTCGTGAATCCTTTTTCGGTCGCAAGACTGGAAGTACTCGGGACCCGCTTGTCGTGTCCTGGTTTGCCTACAAAGTGTTCTGCGCCATCGACAACGGTTACATTACTTGTGCGGTGTTCCCTTCTCGAAATGTGAAAAAAATGTTCAGGATTATCTTTCACGAAATGTCTGCCGAAAGTCCTCTGTACAACAGTAAGAGAATAGTGTTCAGTAAAAGAGGAAAACAAAGAAATAAATCCATATATTGCAAGAATATACACGAGAACTTTCACGAGAAAACTCGTCTTAAAACGCATGGTTCGCCTTTAACCCAAAACTTTCTCTTGTCATCGTCTGGCCACGCCTCTGTATTTTGCGTCACTTCCTCGTAAAGGTGAGTGTACATTGTACTATCTGTACAGGTTCAAACCTAAAGTACAAGTTGTACAAGTAACTGTCCTGAGTTAAATCCTCGAAGTAACCACACTATGTATTGGCCATGTAAATTGTAACATAAAGATGGTTGAACATTGTACTCTTTGTACAGGTTCAAACCTAAGGTACAGTTTAAAGTAACTGTCCCGAGTTAAATCATCAAGGTAATTGCACTATATATTGACCGAGTAAATTTTAACGTAAAGATGGTTGTACACTGAACTATTTGTGCGAGTACAAACATAGAGGTGATTTGTTAGTAACTGTCCCAAGCCTAATCTTCAAGGCGAATACACTTTGTACTACCTGTTCGAATTCAAACGTAAATGTGAGTGCACTTTGTAATAACTATATGAGTTAATTCCTAAAGGTGACTGCGCTTTGTACTGCCTTAATAAGATTTCATTTTGTAGTAACCATCTGAAAAAACTTTAAAGCTGTTAACAATTTTATATTTAATGCGTGAGCTACAACCTAAAGGTAATGACATTTTGTAGTAACCATCTTGAGTGAAAAGGAAAATCTCTTTCTTTTTAATATTTGGAAGTATTAAGCATTTTATATTTTAAGTGATTAAATTAAACATTCTTGAAAATATTTGCAACCTAACATTCACATAATACTTACTGTCAACAATATTCTGTTACTACGTTTAAGAACAAATGTTTATGAATAAAAATATTTGAACAATTAAAATCAGATTTGAAAAAATAATTTGTATCTATTTAAGAGGGATCTTATACTTTACAAAATCAAAGCACGTACTACACAATCAGTATGATAAAATACTCACTTGACATTGATTATGATGGATATGTAAAGGAATGTACAAAACTAGCAAAATATCAATACACAGACACTAGAGCGAGAGAAAATAATGATGTTAATGATAACGGTTTATTCTGGAATTTTGGAAACACTAATGTAGAGTTGGCTCTAAAAAAAACGATTGTTTCATAAATAATAATAAACTAAAACCTCTTCGGTAGAACTAACCCTATAGGCTTCAAATCAAAGTTAACAAGAACTATAATGTAGAGCTAACTCTATAGCCTTCAAATCAAAGTTAACAAGAACTATAATGTAGAGCTAACTCTATAGCCTTCAATTCAAAGTTAAACAAGAACTATAATGTAGAGCTAACTCTATAGCTTTCAATGCAAAGTTAAACAAGAACTATAATGTAGAGCTAACTCTATAGCTTTCAATGCAAAGTTAAACAAGAACTATAATGTAGAGCTAACTCTATAGCTTTCAATGCAAAGTTAAACAAGAAGTGTAATGTAGAGCTAACTCTATAGCTTTCAATGCAAAGTTAAACAAGAACTATAATGTAGAGAAATAGGCTAGATCGATTCAAATTCCGACAAGTAAAGCAATTACAGTGTACATATAATTTAACAATTTGTTTTCAAAATATTTCTTAAATGTAGATGTTAAAATGGATCGAGTAAAATATTCTGCAATGTAAGGCTATAACTTTACATGTCTACATTTCATTGAGATTTATTATCTGAGGTGATAGGACTGAGGATCTTTACCATTCTTGATTGTATGTTGCATTGTAAATTTAATTATAATTTAATTACAGCTTCGTCAAATTGCGTATGTGCATATATATATATATATAATCGAAAATGGTCGATATCAAACGTGTAGTTGCCATAGACACTACAATGCTTCGTTCTTTTCAATATGGCGGACGTTTGGTGACAGCGTATTTGCCTTTGTGTCCTCTCAGTGCAAAACCTAGACAGTGCAGTGACCAATAACAGGAAGACGGCAGTAATCATCCATTTCACTGTATCAAAGACTAGACAGTGCAGTGACCAATAACAGGAAGACGACAGTTATCCATTTCACTGTATCAAAGACTAGACAGTGCAGTGACCAATAACAGGAAGACGACAGTTATCATCCATTTCACTGTATCAAAGACTAGACAGTGCAGTGACCAATAACAGGAAGACGGCAGTAATCATCCATTTCACTGTATCAAAGACTAGACAGTGCAGTGATCAATAAGAACAAGGCAGCAATATAATCCATTTTGCTGTACCAAAAACTAGACAATGTAGAGATGAACAAGAACAAGATAGCAATAATCATTTAATTTGCTGTTCCCAAAATGTAGCAGAAGCAACGAATGGAAAGAAAAGAAAGGATTGACAAATACCCTGATTTAACTGAGACGAGAAACCAGAGACCATCACGTGATGGTAAGTGATACCGCAGTAAACGATCCTTCTAAACTAAAAATCGTTTCATGGTGACCGGGAAGATTTTTTTTTTACACATTTCAAACGACACGTTCTAGTTTGAATAGCTCGTGTACGTGTATTTCGAGGATTTAACAACTTTAAACAATTCGCTTTCAGGAATCGTTAACTGCTGTATGATTTCAATCAGTTTCTCCACAGATCGCATATTTGCGGTGAATTCCACAGACAACAAAATCTTGTATTTAGAGTATGATTGCTATTTTCTCGATGTTGTCCATTTCAGTCTGTATGTCTGAATTCTTGATGTTGTCCATTTCGGTCTGTGTGTCTGATTTCTCGATGTTGCCCATTTCAGTCTGTATGTCTGATTTCTCGATGTTGTCCATTTCGGTCTGTATGTCTGATTTCTCGATGTTGTCGGGTTTAGTCTGTATTATTTTTTCATTCGTCTATTTTTTCGTCTGGGTGTTGACTGTTTTCTGTTCTTTCTTCTTCTTGTCTTCTTTTCTCGTTGTGGTTGTTGTCTGTATATATTTTAATCCCTTGTAACAGTCGTTGATGAGTGGAACTTTTATTCTGCCATAGTAGTTGGTGTTTGTGAAAAAAAGCCTGTTTTCTTTACTGGCTGAGAGTTTGGGTGGAGTTCACTTTCTTTGTCGGGGGAATTTTCTACATTATTTCTATACTCATTTGTTTATCATATGTGGTTGAGATGGTTGTATGTGACTTGTTTTTTTAGTAGTTGTCTTTTCTTGTAGTCTTTTGAAGTGAAGTTGGAGGCACTCATGAAAATCAGTCGCTTTGGTAGCAGGAAATAGGTCATCAATATCAAAGAAAGGGATGAGTAATTCGTAAAATTAGTTCTCGAGTTTTTTCATTTCGTATTTAACTTGTAGACGTTTGGTGTCATCCATCTTGTTGTTTTGATCCCTCCTTTTCCAGTAGTTACTGAATGCCAATGTAATGCAGAGTCTTTTTCTCCCTTTAAAATCTAGAGGTTTGTCACCAACTCCCTATACTGACAAGGGCATGTGAATGTTTCTGGTGTGTGTACGTTCACTTCTCTTCCTACAAGAGCGTGCATTAGGTTTTCATCATTAGACGTTCTCGCCTTTGGTGGCTCTCAGGCAAGGCTTCACTCCTCTCGCTTGGATTGGGGGGGGGGAGGGCGGGCGGATGGAAGCTGTCGTCGTTTTCGTCCCGTCGAAAGAGAAAGAAATATTATTATTTTTTTTTAGTGCGTTGATTTGCTGTTCTGCGTGTGGGAGTAAAAAATTCGGTTCGTTTTACCCAGTGTACTGTTTACCACAAGCACTAGACCGTTTGAGACCCACCAGTCTTTGTGCCTGTGGGTTCTGGCGCTGTCGCTGATGGTGTCCTTAGTGCGAGTCTACTTTTTTTTGGGGGGGGAGGGGGCGTGTTGTGGTTGGCTATGTTTCTGACTGTAGAGGTGGCCAACCATCTCGCCTTGGTTGTTGTCACAGTCGGGTTGAGGAGCGCAGAATTTGTTTTCTGCCATCGGTAGTCGGTCTGGCGAAATATAGTCTTTGTTCTAGTGTTGATTGTAGATTTTCTTGGCACTGGCTGCCGCTGCTCATGTTTTTCATTTCCAATATTAATCGGGGTAGTCCGTAGAAAAAAAGAGGAAAAAAAACAAAAACAAATCTCGAGCAATGAAAGTGTTGACACAGACAGACAACTATTGGAACAACCTTCTATTTATTCTCTACCCTACTCTTTTCTCCATGAGAAAAGTACCCATCCAACAGCCAATAAAAAAGGAAGTTAGAAATTTAACTTTAACACAACGCTTAACACTCTTCCTCTTTTTTAACCTTCTGTGTTATGGTTCTTAATTTCTATCTCCAAATGTTATTCGAAAGAGAATTTAAGTCTGAGCAGCACTTTGCTAAGCCATGAATCTTACAGCAAGCAAATTTACATCACTGAGCAGCACTTTGCCTAAGCCATGAATCTTACAGCAAGCAAATTTACATCACTGAGCAGCACTTTGCTAAGCCATGAATCTTACAGCAAGCAAATTTACATCACTGAGCAGCACTTTGCTAAGCCATGAATCTTACAGCAAGCAAATTTACATCACTGAGCAGCACTTTGCTAAGCCATGAATCTTACAGTAAGCAAATTTACATCACTCACCAGAGAGCAAAATGGCTCAAAATGCATGATCGAAAGACTATGAATGCGTAAGTCGTTAAGCTCTTACAACTTCCGTGATCATTTGTCTTTTTAATGCTGTACTACTGTTGGTGTAGACACAAAGATACATATCAGCCTACCCTCACCCTCCTCCTGATAGTGGGAACGTCCTAAATTGCTTTGTGAAGAAAACAGTGACGCTAAAGTACTTGATGTGCTTAACGGGCTGGTTCGCACAGCAGGAGTTGATTGTATTAACTTTTTTTATGCCCACACCCTCAGTTCAGCAAAGGGGCAGGCAACAAAGCCGTAAATGTTTAAATTCCCCCATCTAATACCGTCAATTAATATTTATAAACTGGTTGAATTGGCATATAGGGTTGTGAGCGGATCCACAAGAAATGCAGGGCACGACTAAAGCGGATGTGATATGTGGCAACACGGATCCTGCGAGTTACTGTGACACAGAGGACCATCGAAGAACACCTTTCCTAAATGCCATCTCTCTTTCTTTGAAAGATACTAGTCGTTTAAATATCCACCTTATGTCTTTCACAGGTATGCGTAGACCCGTCAGCGAAATAATGAACATTGAAAGTGAGCTTTCTACATTAAGTCGATCAAATTTGCAAAGGGGTACAGACAGCTTATTAAAGGTCATTTAGCATAAGCATGAACAGAGACCATGGACATTATGATTAATCCATTATATGTATGTATGGGTTTACTTATATGTTTGTATATAAACTCACTAGTGCAAGATTATTGGGCAAAGCCGCACACCCACCCGTACATCTCTTCAGTTATTATTATAAAATAATTATAAAAATAATTATTTTTCAAAAATAATGCCGCGATGTGTTGTATCGTTTATTAGTATCAATTTTAATTTGAAAAAGTATATTTCATAATATCTGTTTTAGTCTACATGTGTAATGATAATAAATAATGTATATTGTGCATTTTTGCTGCTTTATAAATGTGACTGTTAATTTTTATACTTTTCTACTCTGCACTCACTGTGACAGTGTACAGTTCCATGCTTTCCATCTGCACCCAGTGTGACCGTGTATATATTCATTCTTTTACACTGCACTGAATGTAACAAGTGTACAGCTCCATGCTTTTACACTTGTACTCAACGTGACAGTAAACATTTTCATTCTTTTGCATTTTGCATTAAATGTAACAGTGTACATTTGATTTCTTTTTCATATTTCTTGTCTTTTGCAGTTCTTGTACTTTCTAGGAGTAATACTTTTTTTTATATTTACCAAGAAATACCTCTCCAATGCATCACTCTGTTGTCAAGGAAAACACTCTGTTAATCCTAAACACCTGTCATTGGTTGCGTTGTTCCTGACACGACTACACTCGTTATCTCTACAGGAAAAGGCCGAGTATGAGGTGTTCAAATAAATTGTTAATATTATATCTGTTGTTTGTCTCAATCACTTCTGTCACGGTACGCACCCCACGCGTGCTCAGTTCTTTCACATTCACTTGCACTGGGTGAACATCGTGTGATATAAAAATATTTAGCTAAATAAAGAGATTTTAGGCAATTGATTGGTATGTAAGCTTTTGTTTATTTTGATTTGTATAATTTCACCTGCTAAATTAACTTGGAGAAAAATGATAGTTTTCCATAAGTAGTTAGCAATGACTAAGAAACAATGTAAGAGCATTGGGAAAGTCAAAGGCAGGGGAAAGAGAGTTTAACGACCAGCGTTGCCAGTCCGTGGGTTTCCCGACCAGTTGGGCTGCTTTGAGATATGTTCTGCGGGAACTTTTGGCTGGTCGCATGTTTTGCGGCTAGTTCAGTCTCCCTGCAGTTTGGGGGCTATGACAGTTGACAGTTGTGTGCACTTAGACCTGCAATCTGCATGGTACGCGACCACACCTTATCTCAAGGACGATGATAGACGTTCCACTCGGATGTCACGCATTATATTCCACATCAGCCTTCCACGTTGTTCTGTACACATGACGTGACTAATGACTAGTCACTATTGGCATGTTGTTCTGTACACATGACGTGACTAATGACTAGTCACTATTGGCATGTTGTCCTGTAGACATGACGTGACTGATGACTAATCACTATTGGCACGTTGTCCTGTAGAAATGACGTGACTAATTACTAGTCACTATTGGCACGTTGTCCTGTAGACATGACGTGATTAATGACTAGTCACTATTGGCACGTTGTCCTGTAGACATGACGTGACTAATGACTAGTCACTATTGGCACGTTGTCCTGTAGACATGACGTGACTAATGACTAGTCACTATTGGCACGTTGTCCTGTAGAAATGACGTGACTAATGACTAGTTACATTTGGCACATTGTCGACATGATGTGACTAATGATTATTCACTCTTGGCACAGCGTCCTGTAGACGTGATGTGACTAACGACTATGGGCACAGTAGCAAATGGGCAATATCCATTGTTTTTTTCCCTCGCTGACATTTCTCCTCAGAGCTGCAGTTGACTTTTCATCGTGAGATATTCTCGATCTTGGGTGGTTCCCTTGGAGTCTTCCTCTCTCACTATTTTCTGGAAAGGGGAGATGGGTGGTGTTGCATTGGTGATGGTTGTTCTGTCACATGCCGTGTGCAGCAAGTTATTTTATTTTACGAGAGGATCTCTTTAATTATGAGAATATTATCATCTCTACACGCCTGTGATAAAACCTCTCAACTTGCGGGAAACGGGCTGGAAGAGTAAATTCCATACTCTCCCCAGAATAATCTACAGTATTGTAGAATAAATCTGACTGGCAAATGTCCAAACAGAGTAGTGGACACCCATCTTATTAATTATTATGCCCCCCCACCACCATTCCTGCCCTTTTAACCCCATCATGATGTCGATGATGTTGATAAATAAAGAGATTGAATTTGTTAACATTACAACTAACTACACACTACACAGCAACTCCACATTGATCAAATACATAATAATAACACATACAATGAAGACATACAAAATGCACAACAAATATAATATAGTTGATTGTCCAAAATAGCTACAAATCTAAAAGGCTCTATCTTTTTAACTGTTTAAAATAGTGTTTCTGAAAATTATCTCTAGCTCTCCCCAGAGACTCATAGAGTAAACAATATTCATTAACAGTGTTTCTTTAATTAACTGACGCTCAGGCAACACGAATAATGCACATCACAGAGTAAGGACAGTACAAATAGTTTCATGAAATGTCATCGTGACCTGAACGAAAGTTTATCTCTCTGCTTTTCAACTGCAGTGGCTGACATCATGCCTTCACTGCCTGGCTTTGCAGACTCACAGAAACAGGCACACTGACAATCCACTTTAAAGAAGGTGTAAAATGGTGTAAAGATGCCAAAGGAAGATGTAATGGTACAAAAGGGAGTCTACCAATGGCTGCAGAGAGACAACAATAATTCTTCTGTAGAAATTTGACTGGACAGATATTGACTGTCTCTTTCCTTAATAACTCTTCGGATTATATTTTATAATTTTTGCTTGCAATTATTTAGTTCACCACAAGGGAACAATGAAGTAAGGCTATTTGTCCTCTTACAAGTTACATACTTTTCCAGATACAGTAGTAAGTAAAGTTAACAGATTGAACAAAGGAAATAAAAAATAACTAAGTCATATGCAATACTTTACAGCTCGTGGTTATGATGAAAAAGTCTCTGAATCATGAATGTTATTCTATAGATATCTAAATTCATTGCATCAGACTCACTACAAGGTTCCAACAATGAGTAGCATGTTAGTTACAAGTACATTGACCAACATTGACTGCATAGCATTTCTACTGAATAAGATAACAAAAGATATCTTAGAATTATAAATAGCACACACAATTATTCATGAAATTAAAAATACATTATTACTCAACTGAAAGAAAGACATAAAAAAATACATTTCTATTTATCTGAAAAAGAAACATAGAAATTACAATTTTAGAACTTATAACTCTGTGGTTTACTCATGGTAAGACTTTTTTTTATGCAACTCCTGGTTGGAGATCTGAGCAAGAGGGAACATGTCTCATGTTGTATATAGTTTCTTGGCAAGTGATTGCAAAAAGATAATTTCCCACAGCATGGATTTCCCCCTGTATTCCCTCAGCTCCCATTGGTCAGTTACAGTCGACCAGTAGATGGCCATTGGTTAGTTATAGTTGGCAAATATAAAGCCATTGGTCAACCCTAACTGGCTAGATGCTCAGGAATGCTTGTATCACAGGATAAGCCATTCATCCATAATAAGATTTGAGGTGGACTTGCGCATTCAATGGAATTTACACTATTGAATCCCACCAGGAATGACAGAAGTGTCATTTAATTATGATTATCTTCAGGCAATATGACACCAGTGTCATTTAATTATGATTATCTTCAGGCAATATGACACCAGTGTCATTTAATTATGATACTACTTCAGGCAATATTGAATTCTCCCAGGAATGACACCAGTGTCACTTAATTATGTACTACTTCAGGCAATGTCTAGTAATCTATTTTAGAGGACTGGTTTTTCCATTGCGTGCTTGCTTAAAGTGGGTGCCCCACAGTCAAATATTTTCTTCAAACAATTTAAACAGCATACGCATGATGCTATGTCTCATGGATCAACCAACAAAGATCCAAATTTGATGATATATAAATGTTTTACCAAGTGATCTAGATATCATGTCACCAAAACACTTAGCAGTACACAAAATGGTTTCAAACTGCGAAATTCTTGATTGTGAGCTTTCATCGGAAGATGAACTTATTACATTAAAATTAAAAGCTGTTACAACAGTTGCTTACATAATGGAAGCATCTAGTGAAACAGAAAATAGACAGAAGAGATCTATTTGGTGTAATGAGTCATTAAAAAATAGAAATCAGCTGTGAGACTGCACTGCAGTTGCAAGAAATCTGCAGTTGTCTGAGTCGGATGAATACAAACGTTTATCGCGAATAGATGACAAAACATTCATAGATCTTTTATGTCTTATTTTGTCGAGAAGAGGAATGTGAACATGAGAGATGCAATTTCTGCAGATGAAAGACTTGTCGTAACTCTTCGGTACATTGCATCAGGTAAGATAATGTGTGTTTTGTATACATGAAATGTTCATTATTTCAGTACTTGAGAATAAAATAGAATACTTAAAATTGAGTAATGGTTGACACATAGATTATGTTTACTTAACCTGATATAAACAGAATGCAGAAACACTTTGTGATATATTTAACTAAAATACAGAAGTATTGTTATACGTGTGACATATTTTCGTGTTAGAGTTATGGCCCATTAAAGCTGTGATTGGGATAAGTACAATAAGGAAGCACTGTACTATAATATTATAAACGACTTCCTTATGCATTGATAAATTTTATTCTCAATATTTTTCATTTTAACACTATTTTATTCTAACTTCTTTCTCTTTTAACAGGGATGTCATTCCAGGACCTGGGACATTATTAAAAAATCGGTGTAAGTACCCTTAGCAAAATTATTCCTGAAATATGCTCTGCCATTTCCACTCCACTAGAAAATATTTTAAAGGCGAGTTTTATAAATGGAATATTTTTATTTTATCTCTGCTTTGTGCTGTATTTTAAATTAAATGCAGTTATATTTGCTAAGAATTTGTCATAAGACAATTCTAATATATATTGACCATATTTTCTGCCTACACAATTCGTATGTATTTTATTCAGGACTACTTTTGTGTAATGGTGTATGTATTTTATCTGAAATACTTTTGTGTAATGGTGTATGTATTTTATTCAGGACTACTTTTGTGTAATAGTGTATGTATTTTATTCAGGACTACGTTTGTGTAAATGTGTATGTATTTTACTTCATTCTTACAGTTAATAAAATAGGTATAAAATCTATATTTATTTCATTACAAACACAACTGATTTTTTATATAAGAACAATCTTACTCACATGCACATGAATATTTTCCATTTGCTATCATGCTGATTTTTATTGTTTATTGTCTGTGCAAACTTTTATTATCATGTAGTTCATATTCGAATTAATAATATAAATCATATATTCCTTTGTTGTTTTATTTTATTTGGTGTATGTAAAACTTGTTAATTTTATTGTGTTTGTAGAATCACATTCATGTGGCAAACAAACATGGATGCTGTAGATTTTGAGACGCTTTTATAGAATTAGTTATATTATTGTTAGTATTGGATGTTGTAGATTTTGAGACGCTTTTACTAGAATTAGTTATATTATTGTTAGTATTGGATGTTGTAGATTTTGAGACGCTTTTACTAGAATTAGTTATATTATTGTTAGTATTGGATGTTGTACATTTTGAGCGCGATTGTTAGTATTACTAGTATTAGTCATAGTATTGTTAGTATTGGATGTTGTACATTTTCAGCGCGATTACTAGTATTAGTTATAGTATTGTTAGTATTGGATGTTGTACATTTTGAGCGCGATTGTTAGTAATACTAGTATTAGTCATAGTATTGTTAGTATTGGATGTTGTACATTTTCAGCGCGATTACTAGTATTAGTTATAGTATTGTAGTAGTGGATGCAATAGGTGATGCTTTGTACTTGGGGCCAGTAGAACTCTGTACACTGCAAAAGAGCATCAAAATCTCTTTCTTCTGTTGGTATATCCTGTTCCATTACAAGAAAAAAATCAGAATCTTCATATGCAAGCTACTCACTTACAGTTACACTGTCTTGACTCATACTCTCATTGTCGTCATCTACGGTTATGCTTGATTGTGTCACTGATGTCTGCGATAATCTCTAAAAAACAAAACAATAATTTTTTTTATTTTTCATCAATTAAAATGACAGAAATATAATAACCTAAATCTATTAAAAATAATGTTCATTTATTGATATTCTTTGATATTTTCCAGGTACCAGACACTCCAGAAACATGGGCTGATGTTGGCCACAAATTTCAGGAAAGATGGAATTTTCCTCATTGCATTGGAACATTAGATGGCAAGCATAATGCTATTTAAAAGCCTCCCAACTCTGGATCAGAGTAGTTTAACTATAAGAAGTATTTCAGCATTATACTTCTGGCTGTAGTTGATGCTGATTACAAATTTCTTTGTAATGGCAATGGTGTAATGGTGTAATGGCAAAGTGCCTGATGAATCTGTGCTCTGGCTTAGCAAAGGCATTAAGGCACAATGAACTGATCATACCAGCTGATAATGCAATGGATGGGATTAAAGGGATATTTGTCATTGTAGCTGATAAAGCAATGGATGGGATTAAAGGGGAATGCCATTTGTCAATGCAGCTGATGATGCTTTCCCAATAGAAAAATACATAATGAAGCCTTTTCCCAAATGACCCCTATCATTCAAGAAAAGAAGTTTAAACTTCAGGTGCTCTCGAGCTAGAAAAATTGTAGAACTTGCTTTTGGAATTCTTGCGAGCAGATTTCAATTGTTCCAAAAAGCAATATTTCTGAGCCCTCAAAATGTACAACATGTTGCTTTTGCTTGTGTGGCACTTCACAACTCCAGGGTTGGGCAAAATACTAGATTAGCCTCTGGAGAATAGCAGTGAATCAGTATTTAACAACGTGAGGAAGGAAACACGTGGAATTGACCTGAAAAATAGCTTGTGACTTTGTTACAAAAATGCATGAAAGATTATTGAGATAGTTTATGTACAAATTTTATTATCACTTATCTCTAATAATTCCATTTCTATTCTCTTATAAGAACTCTCCTGTGATTTGTATTGACACTAATCTATTGAATTGTGTGTTAGGATATAAGACGGTATAGATATTAAAATTATTCAAACGTGGTTTCATGGAAATATTGATGACAAGTTATTTTTTCATTGTATTTGTTATAGGTACATATTTCATTGTTGATTTAATAAAATGATTGACCTTCTTATGCAAATTGATATCATCAAAAGTCAAGAAGACTTGTTTTGTCCGACTCTAGCCCTTTTAACGGGAGGCGTTTGATAAGAAAATTTTGTCAGGCATGTCGCAGTTGCTGTTTTACATCTCGCGATAAATGACAGGCCGCTATAGCCTCAGGCATGTCGCAGTTGCTGTTTTACATCTCGCGATAAATGACAGGCCGCTATAGCCTCAGGCATGTCGCAGTTGCTGTTTTACATCTCGCGATAAATGACAGGCCGCTATAGCCTTACCTCAACTCTATGCTTCACTGCGCCGCGACACCTTAAAAAGATGAAAGAAGGGGAACCTGTCGGGAACGGTCCGGCATTTTAAGGTAATCTCTTTTAGAGGTAGAACCGCAACAACAGCAAAAATCCGTCTAAAAATAACAGTAATGACCGATGGTAACATAGCTACTGCTACTACTAATAATGAAACAATATAATATAATATAATATAATATAATATAATATAATATAATATAATATAATATAATATGGTGTGTTGAGTAAATGCACATGGAAATTCAAGAACACTCCTTGTGCTTGATAATGCATGTAAAATTCATGATAATTCTCTATGGCATGCTTGAACAGTGTATCGAAGATTCTGGAACAGTTGTGTAATGTGCCTATAAAAGGGACATGTGGGACTTTGCCTAGATATGAAAGGCAGTGACTTGTTGCAAACTGCATGATTGTGGAACACATGCTGGCAACAGCTGTCATCTTTGAACAAGTTATGTGTATTGACTTTAATTATTTCTCTAAAACTTCACTCTCATTTCCATGATGATATCCATGAACTATATATTTGTGTTATTGACTGTATATGTCTATGCTAGGATATACTATATATTTGTGTTATTGACTGTATATGTCTGTGCTAGGATATACTATATATTTGTGTTATTGACTGTATATGTCTGTGCTAGGATATACTATATATTTGTGTTATTGACTGTATATGTCTGTGCTAGGATATACTATATATTTGTGTTATTGACTGTATATGTCTGTGCTAGGATATACTATATATTTGTGTTATTGACTGTATATGTCTGTGCTAGGATATACTATATATTTGTGTTATTGACTGTATATGTCTGTGCTAGGATATACTATATATTTGTGTTATTGACTGTATATGTCTGTGCTAGGATATACTATATATTTGTGTTATTGACTGTATATGTCTGTGGTAGGATAAACTGAATGGAATGTCCAGCATTAATCACACATCATCGTCAAGTGAAGTAAATGTCAGTGCTCTTTGATTATATTCATAGGTTATATATTTGATTGTTGATTTAATAAAATTATTCACCTTCTTATGCATATTGATAACCATATGTTGGAAATATAGGGGAGGGGGGCTCGCTAAATATAGATTAAAGACAGATTTGTCGTCTTCTTAAGTATGAAGTTTTCCACCTATGGAAATATTGTGTGGCGGTAAATATTTGTCTTTGATTCTGTGAAAGAGAAAATATTTACAGTGCCCGTATATCCACAAGTGAGAGAAATGAATGTTTTCTGCTGGAGAAATATTAATAACATAAATTAAGATTCTCATCACTTGTAATTAGTTATGGATGATTAATAAATAATAATCATAACCATTAACTAGGTGGTATTGGCATCACATAAAGTGCTCGTCTAGGATAAGCTCAAATATTTGTTGAAAATTGTTAAACTAATTGCCATTGTGGAAAAGAATAATCGAAACATTTGTTGAGCTTAAGAATTTAACAAAAAAATCCTAGACTAAAAACAGAGCTAGAGAAGAGATAGTTGACTAGCGAAATACACAATTAGAAAAAGTCTTATCTCACTCATTATTTTTATAGCACTGTCTAGAACTGTCTTGCCGTGTCTATCCTTTTATCTCTTTTGAAATATTTTGACTAATCTTTTGATTTATATTATTGATTGCATATTGTATTGATACATGTATTACAATAGTTTCCATTACTGATGTGTGGTGATTATATTGTTTACATTGATTGTACATTTTAAGTAACTGGATTTAAAGTTTACTAGTTACTTGAGTGTGTGTGGAGATACGTTTTTGTAAAATCAGTTTGATAGCTCGCCAGTCAGCTAGCTTTTGCATGACTGTTAAAGAGTTATTTGGCAATTTAAAATGGAAGATTCTAGGGGAGATAGGAAAGATGTGGGTAGAGATGGGAAAGGAGGAAGCTAGTGACTTGGGTCTTTTGGGATGTGAGGCTATTTATGCTATACACTATGTAAAACAAGAGAAGAACTAGAAATAAAAAGGACCGTTAAAGAGAAAACTGAAGAAAGAAATAGAAATAAAAGAGAAGGGAATAGAAATGAAAGATAAATGTGAACAGGAAAAAATACACGAAGATGGATGCAAAAGGAAAAAGATGCACATAAATTAACAGTTAAACATAATTGAGAATGTCACTAAGGTTCAGAAAGCGAGTGCAAAATTTTATTTCCGTTCTTTTAACTAAAAAGAGGAAAATATCAAAGGTTATCTGTTAGGCTATTCCTGGCAGGGCAGATAATTGTTTCTGACTGTCAGTCTGGTTGAACCTGAGGGGAAAAGGCTATGTTCAGAGCAGCACAGTTGACAGACGATTCTCTTGAGAAATGTCCAGAGAAGACCAAGCTCTCGTGTCTAAATCTTCTGGCAAAGCTACTGTTTTGCTGGAAAGATGGTCTCTTGATTCATAAAAAGGAAGGGACTTATAGCAAGCGGTTGGTTACCTCTGAGCTATCAAACAAACATGCTGCATTTGGCTCACAACCCACCCATGCTGTTGGTCATCTAGGACCAAGTAAAACTTTAGTCATGTGGAGGCTGAAGACAAAAATGTTTGTAATAATCAACAGTGGACTTCAATTTGCAATACACATTTGCAATTGGACTTGTATTTGCTTTTCTATAAAGAATTCTTGTGAACATTGTCTTATGACAGTGAAATGACTTTTTTCACTTTGCATTTCTTGGAAAAAAAATTCATCATTTTCATCAACAGGTGAGGGAACTTTTTATTATAATTATAATTAGCCTCACTGTTAATCTGGTTATCCCTAACAAGATCTTGTAGCTGGACTTGTGTATTCAACGAGACTTCAACCATTGAATTTAGCAAAAGAGCGACACGGTGACTGCCTACTGTAAATGTTACTACAGGCAATGTCTAGTTATCCTTTTGATGGAGTTTTACTAAGATTTTCAATGTGTTTTCCTTAATATATGCAGTGCCGGAGCGACTTTTAAAATTCTCACTGCATAAATATCAGTAATATGAAAAAAGTGCTCCATAATTTTATCATAAAATATTTCATAAGTAAAAATATACAGTCAGTATATATGGAAATAAGTGACAAATAAATTAAGGGGTGAAAATAAATGTTGTCACAATAACCTGAAACAAAACTGACTTCCAGTCCATGAATATTTTTGCAGAGAGAGTGAGAGAAACAGAGAGAATCACTCAATGAAATAAGAAAGTGTGGACGAACATATTATTACAGATGGCATGGATGATAACGAAATTACATTGAATCCAAAATGATTACAGATAACATGGTTGATAATGATATCACGCATAATCCAAGTAATTACAGCTGGGATGGACAATAATGGGACTTCGTGGACTGAAATGACTTTACAGCTTGGATGGATGATAATGAGATCACAAAGAATAGCCTGCATTGTATTTGAAAATTTCTTCTAAAGCAGGTGAGAAATAAATGCAATTGAAAGCATCCAATTTACTGAATGAAATCCTTTTTCATGCTTGATTGTTATGGAGAACGTTTTAAAAGATTTTACAAACCCGGCCGACTCAGAGAAACAGTACTAAAACAAGAAATTACTTTCAACGTCATGTGCAGGTTCAACGAAATCGTTTCTGTATCGATCTTTGCAAGTGGACAGATCGAGGGCGTGGCCTAAGACGTGAAGGAACCGAATACAGTTGACTGCCATTTGATTACTGATTGAATCAGCTAAGTTTTAAACCGATTCACTTTCTCTTGCTGACAAAGTCAAAATATATTTTTTCATGCAAAGTGTAACTGAATTTGCTTGTCTACTTCGTGATTTCATGACGGTAAAAAGAACCGCTTTATTGTTGACAAGTCAATACTGGTCTTCTTTATTTTCCCGCAAAATGTGACCCTCCGCTTTGGTGCCATGGTGATCTAATGCTGCGCATGTGCAGGAAGTGAGTTATCGATAATTAAAAATTGGATTTAGCATTCAGGGTATGTAAATCCTGCTTCATTTCAACTTATTTGTTTCGAATAGTTATTTTTTAAAAAGTTCTGTTTTCTTTCTGACATATCGTGCTTTGAGCAACATATGCTGCACTTGTGGGGATTTCTTTTTATGCAAAAAAGTATAAAGCTCATCACACGGATTTTAAATTGGATTTAACTGCGTTGTGTCCCTTGCAGTGGGCAACATAACACAATCATATTTATTTAATGTTTTTGTTTTCATTTGTTGTATAATTTTAAAATAAAAAATGCAGAAATTCTAACTCAGCAAATTGAATTTGAGTCGAAAACAGAAAAATGTATTAAATGTCATAAAATCATTAAATAGATATACACATCAGAAGTAAGTGTGATTTTAAATAGATTCTGACTGCTTATTGCACCACTGAATTTGTAAAACATTTTTTTAATGATGTCTTTACAATCAGACATTTAATTAGTAGGAGACATTTTTACTTATAATTATTATCTAGTTTAGACTGCTATAGATTAGAAATCGTATTTAAATTTTGTTTTTAAAAATCTAGGCCTATCGATATATGTCCTACAGTACACAAAATTTTGTAGAAACTTAAATAAATCTATTCCCCTGAATATCAAAATATTTTGAAGAATTTAGTATAATATTTTTCAGAAGTTTAAAAAGGACTTTTCAGCTTTACAAGTTTTCCATGTTGACGTTCATTCTGTATTCTATTTCTTATTCTAATCAAAAAGCAAATTACCATGGCTGCACAGATAAATGGCACAGTTTCAAAAAAGAAAACCATTAAGCTGCAAACACGCCTGCCAATAACAGAAAATGATTCCAAGATTCTTGGGCGATCAACGAACTTACGTCGAGAAAAGACTGCTTCAATGGATCAGATCCACACATTGAAACTTAAAACTCAGAACAGTGCTTGGACTCCAATAGTTCACAAACCATCAAATGAACAGGTAATTTTCTGGGTTACAGTTCACCAAATCATCAGATGAACAGGTAACTTTCTGGGGTTCAAGACGCCTGACACTAAATGAATACAAGGTTCTCTGTGTTATAGTTTGTAAATTATAAAATGAATAGATAATTTTCTGTGTTACAATTCACAATCCATCAAATGAACTGGTGTTCTCTGTTCAAAATTCACAAAGTATCAAATAAGCAGATTATTTTGTATGTTCATTGTTTACAAGCCATCAAGTGAATACTGTTCATAGGCTAATAGATAAATTGTTTATTTTATTCATAGGTTGTAACTGATGAAAGAGCAGGTTATTGTTGGTACGTGTTCTTATAGTTCACAGTTATTTTGAATGAAGTTATTTTTTAAAAATATGTTAAAACTTATAATAATGTTTGAAAATAAGAAGAAATTTTAAGAATATGATTCAAAACATAATCATAAGATTTACATGTTTATGCTGATAAAAGAATACTTTCTGGTTAAATCTGGTTTGAATTTATACAAATTAAATACAATGTTTAATTGATGTTCTCTATAGTATAGGTAAATATTGCACCTTAGTTTAATAAATTTTATTTTCTATTAATTCTATATAAACAAAAATTAATTTGTATTCATTTGCAAATTTAATGTTACTAATTATTAGTATTTAAAAGATGTTATTTTCTTTAGATGACTTTTAATGTTTAATTGCAAATATTAATTTGAAAATATATTTAGGTAAGATTTTATTTAATTTCATTCACATTTTTATGTTTGATACATTTCTTAATAAAATAATATTTTTGTACTAAAAATAAAATGTATTTAAATTTTTTTTTATATGAATCTTTATATATGTTAAGCTTGCAATATTTTTTTTTTTTAATCTTATTCATTTATAATATTATAAAAACAATTTGACATTTCAAGAGAAAGTGATGTTTTCTGAAGAAGTTAAGATTATTTATGATGATAACTCTTTGAATTAAAGTTATTTGCAAATGTTTCATTTTTTGTAGGTGTATTCATATATCCATATTGATGACAGTCATATGTTTTTGTTATTCTATTATTATTTTTAAAAGTACTTAGAATTCTAATACAATGAAACAAAAATAAATATTTGTTTTTACATCTAATTAACTTATGCACTATTAGGTCGAACTGTCTACTGAGAATATCCATTATTTTCCACTGAAATTTAAAATATGTATTTTTGTTTGTTTTTTTCTCTTAGATTTTCAAAGAAAGGAGAGATCTTGTGTCACACTGGGTAGGTAACAACTGAACAAGTACTCAATCAACACATTTCAGATTTATTTTACTTACATTTAATTGCTATTTTTATAATAAATCTTTTTATACATATAATGTTTCTTACATATTTATTTGACAATTCTGTGGAATTTAAGTGTAAATTGTAAGTTGTTTATTTCAGAACTGGAAACATGTTTTGTTTTTCTTAAAAATATGTATTTATTTTATATTATTTTGGTGGGAAAATTAAATTATTTAAAAACACACCAATTCTCCAAGGATGCAGCATTTGTTGTACCACAGGCTGGGACCAAATTACACAATAAGCCTCAAATACTGACAATACTTTGCAACATTTGACTGCTATGCAAAGTTGCTCTGTATGACATGACAAAACAGGAATGTATGTTTTAAAATTGCTCAGAATGAATAGTCTTAGGTATAATTATATTAATTGCACTATTTAAAAGATTAAAAAATATAATTTTGTAAGTGTCTTTATCATATTTTATACTTTCAGTTTGATCTCTGGACAGATTCACAACGCAAGCGTTTCATGGATGTGCTGTTTCGACAATGCACCCGCCCACAGTTCAAGTTTGTACAGGACTGGTTCCATGAACGGGTTCCCATGCAGCATTTAGACTTTACCACAGTGTTACCTCGATTCCTTTCCCTCTACATTTTCTCTTTCCTGGAGCCTAAAACATTGTGCAGATGTGCCCAGGTGTCTTGGCATTGGAAATTCCTTTCTGAGCAGGTAAGAGGACTATTTGGCAGAGAGAGAGTATACATGAAGCATGGGTATTTACATATTAAATAAATATAAATGTTTATGACTGAGGCATTGGTGTGATTGAGTGTGTGTGTGTGTGTGTGTGTTGATGCATTGGTGTTTACATTAGAAATGTAAATGTATGTGTCTGAGGCATTGGCATATAAATTAAAATATTGTTTGATGTTTTTGTAATTATGTTTTTTTTGCATTCTTTTACTTTGAATATACAATTTGTAAAGAATTTATATTGTCAGGTTTTCTACACTCTTCATATTTATGACATGAATGTTTCCTTTGAACTAACTTTCACATTTCTAAATCAAGTGCAGTCTGTTTGATTTAGGTCAAATTTTTATGGAAAATCTTTGTGCATTTTTCCAGGATGATATATGGAGGCAAAAGTGTCAGCATTTAGGATGGTTTCTCCCTTACACACCTGCAGACAATGAGTATGGTGCCTGGAAACGACATTATGTAGCCTGTATCCATACTCTAGATTCTATGGCTTCCAGTCGGCTGGTAAGCATCAGTAATGGAATAGATTTCAAAGCTATTTTTTTCATCTGTAAGCTGTTTATGTAAAAAATAAATAATTTGAATTATTATTTATTATTTTAAAGATATTATAAAGCATATTTTGTTATTGTATTTCTGTCCGACTTTTATTACTAGCTATTTTCTTACTAAAATGTATTTCATCTATAATGTGGGATATTGCTAGAGCATAAGGTATGGATAATAGTCTTTCAAGATTATTTCCACTAAAAGACATAAAAACAAGTTAATTGCATGTTTTGTCTTTATAATTTTAGCTGGAAAACAATATTTGATAAAATCTAAGTGGATATAATTTTTCAATTCCAAACATATACCATTAGCTTTTGTTGAAAATTAATTAACAAAATCATATCCTTTGGCTTATTAAATTGTAGTTAATCTTCATTTATAAATGTCATACTGAATATTGCTTTCCAGTTATGGTGTAAATTGATATGATAGATCCTCTGTGACTTTTTAAGAATTTACAATTACTGTCCTGTGACAATTAGAGAAATACAATTGCTGACCTTTGACGATTAGAGAAAATATAGTTACACTTCCCTGTAACAATTAGGGAAAAGACAATTACTCTCTCCTGTGACAGTTAGGGAAAGTACAATTACTCTCCCCTGGACAATTGGGGAAAATACAATTACTCACCCCTGTGACACTTAAGGAAAATACAATTACTTTTCCATGGACAATTAGGGGAAATACAATTACTCTGTCTGATGGCATTTAGAAAAAATACAATTACTGACCTTTGAAAATTAGAGAAAATAAAATTACTCTGTGTGGCAGAGTAAATTTCCCAATCCCTATTTCTAGACTTACTTGTTATACAGATTGGTAAATTGTCAGAGTAACCCAATCTAGGGCACTCCTTATGATGGTATTTTTGTAAGTGTCAGAGTTGGAAGTAAATGTCCCAAGTTGAGAATATGCTAGAAATTGCTGATGTAATGCAAACTAGTTCAACTGAGGAAGTAGTTTTATTATCCAATGGTTAGGATTTATGACAACGAGGCCAGCCAATGGGCTGAGATCAAAAAGTTTACCTGCTATAGAAAATTCTATTGTCTAATCATTTGAATTTGGAGTGGAAAGAAGTCATTTCATGAAAAGCAGCTGTTAGCTTAATGGTGAGTTAACTCACTGTTTGAGAGAGAATAGAAATATTTTGTGCATTTTGCTATGGATATGTTGCACTTGTGTTTTAAGTAATACGACTAGGGTTTCTACAAATTTTTGAACTAAGATGCTCGTATTTAGTATGCAAAATACTTGACATTGTTTCTAGTGAACTTGTTGATAAAACTGATATGCTGTATTTATTATGCTGTGTATGTGTATTGGGATAATAAATACTGTTGCAGGAAACTGTAAGTTGAGGCTTGAATGTAAGAATGAATGGAGTTTAAAAAAGCAATAAACTGGAAACTTAGAGTTTGCTCCCTTATTATTTTTTTTTTAGGGACAAGCAGACTTTCTTCATTGTATAATATGAATCTTCTGGTTCACTGATTATACGACTGGTAAACACAGGGAGCATTTACTGCAGTCTGTAAGTGTAAAAGATACACTAGTGTATTGTATTGTTGATGTA
Source organism: Sinotaia quadrata (assembly GCA_028829895.1). Taxonomy (NCBI): domain Eukaryota; kingdom Metazoa; phylum Mollusca; class Gastropoda; order Architaenioglossa; family Viviparidae; genus Sinotaia; species Sinotaia quadrata. The sequence continues at coordinate 30,539,370 of CM054181.1, forward strand.
TTGTGGGCAATGTATGCTGACCACATTGAACAATTCTGGTGAAAGGAAGTTACTAGAAATTGCTATGTTTGTTTTTTCTGTTTGAGGAAGCCTATACGGTGAAAAAGTGCCCAGGTTGGCTTTTAAGGAATAGTGGCAGATCCGTGTTTTCAGCATGAGGAAAGAAAACATGTGGAAAGTGACCTAGACAATAACTTGTGACATTGTTGCAAAAGTGTGAGAAAGACTGTTGAGACAGCACTCAATTCTGGTTATGTAAAAACTATTATCGCTTATCTCTAATAAGTCCATTTCTGTTCTCTGATAAGATCTATTCCTGTGATTTGTATTGAATTGTTGAATTGTATTTTTTTGGATATTATTGAGCGTGGTTTTGTGGAAATATTGATGTCACATAATCTTTTTCATTGTATTTATCATATGTATATTTGATTGTTGATTTAATAAATTTATTGTTAAATGTATTGACCTTCTTACACATATTGATAACCTTATGTTGGAGAAGAAAGTGGGTGGATGGGAGCTCACTAAATATAGATTAAAGACAGATTTGTCTTCTCCTTTAGTAAGAAGTTTTCCACTTACAGAATATTGTTTGATATAAATGTTTGTCTTTAATGTTGTGGAAGAGAGAAAAATTTACAGTGCCCGCATATCTGCCAAGTGAGAGAGAAGAGCGGTGTCTGCTGGAGAATTATTAATAAGATAAATTAAGATTCTCATCACTTGTAATTAGTTATGGCTGATTAATTAATAAATAATAATCATAATCATTAACTAAGTGGCATTGGCATGACACTCTGCATTTTGACAGTTAGGGAAAATGTGGTTACTCTTTCCAGTGACAATTAGAGACATACAATTACTCTCCTTTTGACAATTAGAGTAAATACAATTACTTTGCTTTGTGACAGTTAAGGAAGATATAATTACTCTGTCCTGTGACATTAATGGAATACAATTACTCCAATTTGTGGCATTTATTTAGGGAAATCTTTACAACTTTTATTGTTAGCCCTTGTGCTGTTGCTGTTATTGTATTTTTTTTCATTGGCAAACATGCATTTAATCTGACTGCTGTAATAATCATCAATGATTCACTTGCAGCCTAAACCTCCACCTCCAGGTTATCCAGAGAACATGGAACCACCTCACTTGACCTTAAAATCTCCTCGACTGTCTCGCAAGGATAGCCGTGAGTGTATTATCAATTTCTCTGTCAGTATTTTACAAAATGAAATCTCATTTTTCTCAGGACCTTAAGCATGACAAGTTCCTCATACAACTTAAGTGCTTGTTAACAAAATTGTACAATGGACAATATACTTAACCTAAATTCTGTCTGTAAATGTTTTGTGAAAAAATCAACTTTTTTATTTTCTTAAAGCATATTTGCTCAGACCAAGTTTGTTATTTGTGATATTGAACATGAAATTTTTCTGTTGCCAGACAATTTAATTATTAAATATTATATGGAGTTTGGTCTGCGCTGGACAATTAGAGATACTGACTTGGTTGTTAGGTCTGTACTGGACAATTAGAGATGCTGATTTGGTTGTGTGGTCTGCACTGGACAAGTAGAGATGCTGATTTAGTTGTCTGGTCTGTACTGGACAATTAGAGTTGCTGATTTAATTACCAACCAACTTTTGCACTTGTGCACATCCTGTAGGAATCAAGAATCTCTTGCATAGGCAGTCTCATCCATTGACTATTGGGAGAAATTTACTTGTAGATCAGGGACTTGAAATTAGTAGTATTCAAGATCTGGTCTTCTGGTAGTTCACAGCTTTGACCAGTCTTTGTAGTTCACCCTCAGAAATTTTTTACTTGTATCACTGATGTCTGTTTGTTGCTATAATTGTTTCTTAATGAGCAATCATGTCAGTCTTTAATTACAGTATATCCATTCTGATCTACAACCATTTGCAGTTCACATACGGTGTTATATATATATTACTATATTATTTCAGTTCTGATGACATGATTTAGGTGACTAATTGGAAGCAATAGTATGTATATGCATATCACACTTTGATCTGAAAATAAACATCATTCACATTATGTCAGCTCAACCTTCAAATTTGTTTGTTTTTAATATACCCAGGTAAACTTCTTTATGTGTACTTGTATTTCAAAGATTTGTTTGTTTTTAATATACCCAGGTAAACTTCTTTTTGTGTACTTGTATTTCAAAGTAGCTCTAAGAGCTCTGACTTGAACCTAACTACAGGTAAAGTAACTGCAAATGTTATGATTTGGACCTAACTACAGGTAAAGTAACTGCTAATGTTATGATTTGGACCTAGTACTTTAGGTAAAAAATACTGCTAATGTTACCGATTGTCTGAGTAAGTATTAAAGGAAAAAAGCAACTTTTTTAAAATTAAAAGAATACATTTCTAAGCCAATGACTGTCATTTAAATAAAAATAAAAGTAACATTCTTATACTTATAACACTTATTTATCTTAAAATGCTTTTAATGCATTTGAGCATACTATATCTATCTATCTATCTATCTATCTATATACACACATGCATTGTTTACTGAAGGTCGTCTAATGGACATTCGACCTCCATGGCAGCCACCTGATTATAAGCCCAAGGACCTTGTGCAGACAAATCGTGTCTTGCTGAATGGTTCGAATCCTAATGAGCCTCTGCGTCCAAAGTCAGATGAAGTGATGCACAACAAGTGGGGCATCCTAAAGTCGCATCACGAGATGGCTGTCACTGCTCGATCACTGGATTTTGAGATTGGCCTAGAATCAAACCGAAGACGGGAACGTCATCGAGTGCTGATTGTAAGTTTTGTAATCCTTTAGGATTAGATTGCTTCCAAACATTTTTTCATAAATATTATCACATGGCTTGTACATATAAATTATGTTATTTTACACATGATCTAAGTTATCAGCACAAAAATAGCTTACATTTTAAGATAACTGAATATCACATGGCTTGTACATATAAATTATTTTACACATGATCTAAGTTATCAGCACAAAAATAGCTTACATCCTAAGATAACTGATATCACATGGCTTTTACTAACTGCAGACAGGAGAAGACTATGATTTACCCAGATCGGGCAGGCAGACATTGAGAGAGTCTCTGATGCTGCAGACAGATGAAGAGAGACGCTTGGTGGAACTTGTCAACACTCAGTGGATGCCACCAACATCCTCAGTCATGAAGAGGTAATTGAATTAATTGAAGACTTGGGCAATATTATCTAATACTAAAAGACATTTGGTAATATTATCTAGTACTAAAAGACATTGGTAATATTAGCACTAAAAGACATAGGTTATATTATCTAGCACTAAAAGACATACTTAAATATTATTTAGTACTAAAATGCATACTTAATATTATCTAGTACTAAAAGACAGTTAATATTATCGAGCATTAAAAGATTTTGGCAATATTATCTAGCACTAAAAGACATTGGCAATATTAACTAGCAGTAAAAGACAGGGGTAATATTATCTAGCACTAAAAGATATGTAATTATTATTAACACTAAAAGGTAAAATTATCTAGTACAAGAAATTCAGGTAATATTTATCTAGCACTAAAAGACATAATTAATATTTTCTAATATTAAAAGGATATTATCTAGCACTAAAATACATGGATAATATTAACTAGCACTACAAGACTGGCAATATTAACTAGCACTTAAGATAGACAATATTAACTAGCACATGTAGCAAGACAGACAATATTAACTAGCACTAAAAGACAGACAATATTAACTAGCACTAGAAGATAGACAATATTAACTAGCACTAAAAGACAGACAATATTAACTAGCACTACAAGACGGACAATATTAACTAGCATTACAAGATAGACAATATTAACTAACACTAAAAGACAGACAATATTAACTAGCACTAAAAGACAGACAATATTAACTAGCACTAAAAGACAGACAATATTAACTAGCACTAAAAGACAGACAGTATTAACTAGCACTAAAAGACAGATAATATTAACTAGCACTAAAAGACACAATATTAACTAGCACTAAAAGACAGGTAATAATTTCTAAATTAAAACAAACATAATATTATCTAGCTCTAATCTAAGAAATAAACCATTATATTTCACACAGTTAGAAAATTAGAGATATAAATACTTATTTTTTTATTTTAGTAGACATAAATATTGTTTAACTATTTTTTTGTTGTAAAAAAAATACAATAAACCGATGTATTTCACAGAATAATATTATTGGTTAACTGTAGCAAAAGAAATAACCACCAATAAATGTCTTACAAATACTGAAATGCTGTGTAACATTTGCCTTCAGGAAACTTTGTGCACAACAGCACTTAGTTATTAAAAATTGCTCATGGCAAATATTTTAGCAACATAAATTTTATATAAATGAAAGGATTGTTGTTCAGAAACAATAACAACTAACAGTGTTTTGGCTATTTTTACATTATCAGACACTCTTTTGCCAGTTTTAATGTTTTTTCAAACATGACATTGTCTTCTTAGAGTGCTTATTATTAAGCAATTTATTCTTGAAACAAAGGGACAGCACCAAAACACTACCACAGTAGTATGACTGTTACCTCTCTTTTTGTGGTCTTATCCTCTCTAGGCATGTATGGCCATTGTCGTAACAAAATGCTGTGTATTATTTTTGTGTATTTTATAAGTATCTATGCAAAGTATTGAAAGTAGGTAGCATTCATTATTAAGTTTACCTCTCAATTAACTGAAATGTTTCACGGTTTAGAAGAATCTACTTTCCAAGGCGTGAATGTGAGTCTTTTGCTGTAATTATTCCTACATGTACAAAGAGTTACTGTCAGTAGGTCTTGTGTTTCTGTCTGTAATGGGATATGTTTTTGGGGTGTTGTCAAGCTAATGTCTTCTTGAGGGAGAAGTAACTTTGTCTTTTTATTATCCCAAATTCAGTCAACTAGCTAGGTCCCCTAAACCAAATATTTTAATGGCCCCATCTTTCTCTCACAAGAAACCAAGCCATACACAATTTTGTAATTAATTTACATTTAGAATCAGATCCTGTAATTGTAGTCTGTTTTCTTCAGAGAATCTTGGGTAAGCCATCTTCCTGCGTCTCACTCACATGCACTTTTAAATTGAATTTTTTATGCAGAAATCCAAGGTCAAAGAATCAGGTTACCTTTGTACAGCCAGGTGGAAGCATAACCTGTTCCAACCCACGAATCATGATTATTTCATCCCGAATTCCAGCTGCTGAGGTAACTCTGCCTACAGTTGTCAAATAAAGAAATTCAATCCTTATCCTATTGAGATAACTTTTTTTTTTACTGTTGTCACATAAGAAATGTAATCCAAGTCCCTGTTTAAAAAATTCTTCCTACTGTTATGACATAAAGAAATTCAATCCAAACCCTTGTTTAGATAACTCTTCCTATTGTAGTCACATAAAAAAATTCAATCCAAGCCCTTGTTTAGATAACTTTCCTACTGTTGTCATATAAAGCAAATTCAGTCCTAGTCCTTGTTTAGATGACTACAGCCCAATGTCTGAGATTTTTCATTGTTGTAGTTACAATCAGGCAAGTTAATTAGTAAATTAAACAATTTCTTTTTTAATTTTAATTCTTAGCTCTGTGTTATAAATTTTATATACTTTTGTAGGTTTGTACATTCAGAATTGCTCTAGCTTGTGTATACACTGTGTAGTTTTTAAAAGAAGACTCGTTAGAATTGAATGAACTTTATTTAACCTAAAAAATGGTCATAGCAAAGTCATCTTTGCTAATGAGTATATTAATAACAAATGTAAAAATTGTTTCTGAAAAAAGTATCCAAACAAGAATCCTTCATGATGATTTTTACAAAGTTTGAATAATAGACATGTAAGAATTCTTTTCTTTAATGTATTTGGTATAAACCCAGTTAGGAATGTCATGAAAGAGTCAGTTTGATAGCACTGATGTTAGTGTTTTGGAATTAATATTTTTGCAGTTATTACTGGATGCAGTGCTGTTTGGCGTCCTGCCTATTGTGTATGAGTATGAAGGCACAACTGCTCAGTCACTGGTGGAGCAAGTGGAGAATTTGCTGCAAGGACGAAATGCACAGTAACTGTTCTTGGGTTTTTTAATTTTTCAAGCTACTTACCATTGCAGAGTCCTCGCCCCCAATAACTCCAATCCCAAAACAACCGTGTGTCACAATTTAAAAATCAAGCATCTTACATCTTGTTGAGTATCTACAGTGTAGTTGAAAGTGCATAAAAGTAATGGACAAAAATCTACATTTTTGCTTTCCTTTTTTAATTTTTGTTTTCAATCTTTTCAAAGTTTCCTTAGGCATTGGTTCCTGTTTGCTTAAATCAAAAACAAATCCTTTCTATTGGAGAGTGATATCCTAATGTTGGTGTTCTAGAGACAGCATGTCATCTTGAAAGTACATGTATTTTTTTTAAAGCAAAATATTTATAACTTATATTTCAAATTATCATTCATAATAGAAAACCTTCAATAAATATGTTGGTTAGAAACATCTGCATTAAAAAAAAATTAATGTAAACTAAATGTGAAGATTAAAAGATGAGACAATTATTTCACATTCCTCACATTCTCTTTTATAATTTTCAAGAATTGCTGTTTCATCTCTCAAGGATGGTTTCATTCCAACTCTCTTGTCTTATGTTTGAATGAGTTGTGGTTTTGACTAGAAGCTTTTAACATATAAAATACTGCACTTAAAGACCAAGCAAACAGGAATCTAGGTAATCCACAAAAGTAAGGTAAATCACATTGTTAAGTGCTCTTTAATTAAATTTTACAATTGCAGTTCCAATGGATATCAATCATATGCAATTGTGTAAGAGCTTGTTTTGCAAGATTTTCAATGGTACCAATGTATGCAACCAAGTTGATGATGACAAAAATTCTTATAGCCACTTGTATATTAAAGATATGACACTTGATAAAGCAAAACCTCCTCTGCACTAGTATATCATGCTTTCTCTTTTCTTAACTGTATAAGAACAAGGAAAGGGACTCAACCCAGTTATAGCCTTGAGTAGCTTAGCCCCTGATACAAGAACTGATTTTTATTTTACCTGAACACTCAGCAATAAGTTTTATAGTTGTTTTGGATACTTTCACTTTGTCAGAACATTTAGAAAAGTTGAAATTCCTGAAATATCTGTTTATTATGAATATATTTGATTTTATGTTCATGATTTGCATTTCTTTCTATTTGTATAATTGTAGGCTTATGTTTTTCGATTTGCATTTCTTTGTTTCTAGGAGTGTAGGCTTTTTTTTTTTTTTTTTTTTTTTTTTTTATAGATTTACATTCTTTGTTTCTAGGAGTGTAGGTTTGTTCTGCCATGCTGATGAGCCAGGACAGCTTTGCATCACACATGGATGCATAGCTACCTTGGACACTGTGAATTCAGCAGAAGTCAGCAATTTCTTTGAAGCAATAGCCAATCATATTCTACCAGTTGATATGGGTGGCCAGTTTGACATCTGTGTACCTTTGGCAGCATCTGGTGAGTTGGAAATTAGTTATTCTAACTGGAAATGTAAATTTTCCTGGTGTATTGGTGTATTAACTGGAAATGTAAATTTTCCTGGTGTATTAGTGTATTTTATATCACACATTTTCTCTTGTTTCAAGTTCTGGACCAGAACAGCATCCCATGTATGATAAAGTATTAACTGACCAGAGCATTTATCCCAGGTATGATAAAATATTAATTCACAAGTGCAGCATCCTAAATGTAATGCAGTGTTAACTGTTAATGTTCTAATAGTGACCATTTTGCTGTTGAGTTTACTTTGTTTGACACAATACTGGTGTAGGTTCTAACAGTAACTACTCAAACTGCTGAAAACTTGAACACTAGCTTACAAGAAAACAGTTCATTGCCTCTTAGCTTTAAGACTGGAAAAGATTTGACTTTTTAAAGGGACCATAATTTTATTGACATATTGATTGATATATTTAACACCGCAGTTATCCAAACAGCCAATGAGATCTTGGCAAACATATCTGAGCAAAGAAACCTTGAGCTACAGCTGACATCCTTGATCTGTGTGACAAGCATCGAGAGCTAAAGAAGAAGAAATCAGAAGTAGAAGGAGCAAAACAATACAAGGAAATTAATCAGATTATCAAGAAAAGCATGAAAAAGGCAAAGGAGACATGGATTGAAGACCAGTGTAAAGATATAGAAAATAATCTAAAGAAAAATAATAGCAAAAAAGCATACCAACTGGTGAAAGATCTGACCAGTGTAAAACAAGGCTCCTCCACCATTCAAGATTGTGGAGGGAATTGTCTTACAGAAGATCAAGACATGGACAGAATACTGCTCAGACCTATACAGCCACAGACCTACAGGGAACCCAGACATACTCAACCAGTGACCAACACTGAAAAATACCTCATCCTCTGAGAAGAAGTAGAGACTGCAGTAAAGGGGGAAGGCAGCAGGAATAGACAACATCTCTGCAGAACTAGCCCAAGAAAGGGGAGAAGCCATGATAAGCGCCCTACTAACAATCTGCAATAAGATCTGGCAGACAGGGGAATGCCAACACCATGGACTCAGTCAGTCATAATAACTCCCCCCCCAAAAAAAAAAAAAAAAGGCAATTGCAGCAATGTCAGAACTATTGTAAATGATAAGCCTTAATGCAACCCGAGCAAAGTCATGCTAAAGATCATATTAAACAGACTGAAGCAGCAGGCAGAGGAAATCATAGCTAAAGGACAGGCAGGCTTCAGACCAGGGTGAAGCACAGCTGAACAGATTTTTAATCTGAGACTGCTATGTGAGAACTACCTCCAGCACCAAGACCTTTATTATCATGTCTTTGTAAATTTTAAGAGGTGTTTGATAGGGTGTGGTATGCAGCCCTTTGGTCCATTGTGAAACTGTACAACATTAATGCCATCCTGATCAAAGTCATAGAAAGCCTTTACAGCAAGGCCAACAGTGCAGTCTGCTTCAATGGCCAATTAGGAGATTGGTTCAGGACAACAGTTGGAATCAGACAAGGCTGCTTATTTCGCCTATTCTCTTCAACATCTTCCTTGAAAGAATCATGACAGATGCTCTAGAAGACCATGAAGGAACTGTCAGTATTGGAGGCAGAACAATAACGAACTTAAGCTTTGCTGATGACATCATTGGCCTTGCAGGAAATTAGGAGGAGCTAACTCAGTTGGTGGAAAAACTGGACAGGACAGCTACTGCTTTTGGTATGGAAATCAATGCAGAGAAGACCAAATTGATGACCAACAACACCAGTGGCATTGGCAATGACATCATGATTGGTGATCAGAAATTGGAAATAGTTAATAAATTCAAGCACTTAGGAGCCATCGTGACAGACAAGGGATCAAAACCTGAAATATTGTCCAGGATTGTGCTGATAATAACAGCAATGGCAAGGCTGAAGACAGTTTGGAAAGACAGAAACATCTCAATCAGCTCAAAGATCAGACTGATGTGCTCCTTGGTTGTACCTGTGAGTCATGGACCCTCACAGCAGATCTTGAAAGGAGGATACAAGCTAAAGAAATGAGATGCTTTCAAAGGTTGCTTGGCATTTTGTATAGAGATCACGCCGTGAATGAGGAAATGGGAAACAGAATTAGGCAAGCCATTGGGCCCTTTGAAGAGCTATTGACCATTGTAAATAAATGAAAACTGAAATGGTATGGGCATGTCACATGATCAGCAGGGCTTGCCAAGACAATCATGTAAGGTACTGTGCAAGGAGGGTGAAGGAGAGGAAGACAGAGGAAAAGATGGGAGGATAACATCTCAGAGTGGACAGGACTGAAACTGAGCAATACAGTATAAGATTAGCAGAGAACAGAATAGAATGCAGGAAACTGGTGGTCAGGTCATCAGTGGTGCCCCACCAGTTGACAAGACTAAGGGACGGACAGACAGACACAGACAGGCAGTAGACAGGCAGACAGACAGACAGTTTTATTATTTTTCTCCTACAGTCCCCCCCCCCCCACTCCCACCCTAATTCTCCAGCATCAACAAATACATCCTGGGTTATGACATCATTACATTTCTTTTATTAAACTGTTGCAGAGGAGGGAATGGAGATATTGGTGCAGCTCAGTATTAGGACAAGCATGCAGTTTTCTTCTCCTACTGGAATCATTGGAAACTACAATCATGGTAAAATATGTGTGCATGCACATGGTTTGTTGGCCATGAGCACTTTTATTTTTTTAATTGAGCACCTCCACACTTCAGTAGTGATTCTAAAAGTATTTTCAGCTATTAAAGGATGATTTAATGCAGTGGTGCACAAACTCCGGCCCGCGAAGAGGCTCCGAGTGGCCCACCATGTCAAACGAAAAAGTCAAATGTTTACTCATACACTGTGCGATTTGAAACAAAGCAGCACCTCCTGACCCACTTTTCCAGGTGCTCCGTGCGGATGATGTCTGCCCGCTGACATAACACTCACAGAGGCAAGAGAAAAAGGCTATACCAAGATGGGCAGCAAACCACACCATACATGCTTGCCGCTTCCTGTGATATGGGCTGTCAGTAGCTGTTAAGCCTTAGTGTCCGATCTACCACATTCTGTTGTTTATTTTAATTATATTTTTGTGACAAAATGGCAGCTAATCGTAAAAGAAAAGTTGACAACGAAAACTGGCAGTTTAATGATGACTGGACTCTACAATACTGTTTTGTTCAACAACAGACGAACATGATTTGTCTGCTATCATTCAACAATAGCAGTGGCAAAGGTTTCTAATATAAAGCGTCATTATGAGACGAAGCATCAAGATTTCCACAAAGTTGTCAGTGTTGAGTCTTAGTTTGCGACTTCTTTGTCTTAATTATAGTCTTAATCATTATATGTGTGTTCTTAGATGTGATGTCTATCTTGTATGGGACGAGATTTTGATCTTCACTTTTTTGAGGCCCCCCCCCCCCCCTCCCCCCCGATGGTTTGACAAGTCAGATTGTGGCCCCCAACTCAAAGTTTGTGCACCACTGATTTAGTGGATCCTTTATTCCATTTATCAAAGCAACGTTGTTGTACCCTGTCAATCTTGATCTTGTAGAATGTGATTATTTATTGATGAGGACATGTCATGAAATACATATTGTTGACAAGCACTGGATTGTTTAATTCTTATTTCAGAATGGAGTATTGTTACTGACTAAAGACCATGAATGAAAAATGTGTAGGTTTCCCAGTGCAGTATAGATTTAATGAAATTAATATCCTGCACTAATTTTATTCAACAGTTATATCAAAAGATTTTAATTTTTTTAAGGAATATGTTGATTTTTGTTGAATTTGCTGCACGTTTGATAGTGTTGTCTTGAGATTAACTTACCTTTATTCGTGAGTAAAGATAGTGAAATATTTTCATGTGAGTGTTTGTAGAAATAATAATTTATTTTGAATTTATTGTTAATGAAAATGGAAATATTTAATATTTTTTTAATTACATTTAAATTTGAAGTAAATATTATTTGAAGTACTTTGAGTTAATTTGTTAATTTCTAATTAGCAAATAATAATGTCCAGAATTATATTTCGTCCATAAAATTATTTTTAATTTGTGTATTCATATTCTAATTGTTTTCTTAAAAATTTAGAGAATTGTTGTACAATAAAATGCCAAAGACTCACTTTTGCACATATCCCACATATTTATTTACAATTGAAACTCAGCAGTGGATGTAAGATAACTAACAAAACACAATCCTATGAATTTTTGTTTTCCAAGATGCAGTGTTGCTCAGATCTGGTAAACAAATTTTGTTCAGCAAAATTGTGCCTGTATGTAAATCACATAAATGTAGGTCAGAGTTAGGTACCTTAAGTATCATCATTTGATAAAATATTTATATTGTTGTTCAATTAAGAAATCATATTTTTAGAATTCATTGACACAATGCCCAAATTATTTGGTCACTTTCCAGTTAATTCTGCCTGGCTGATAGATTACAATGGTAAAAGTCCACCTGAGCTCTACTTTTGCCCAAGTAAACTGCAGGTGTGGGCAAATGTGGCAGACCAGGCTCAGGAAGCAGTTACTAACTGTCGGGAGATGCTGGCACCATTCTTCGAGAAGACTCACCGAGACATTGTATCACAGTTAACTGGTAATTCATAATTCATTTCTCTTGTGCATTTGTACCAGTAAGATGATAAGCAGAAAAATAAACTAGAAAAATTGGGGCCAAACTCTCTAAAGGCAGGAGAACAGAATCTTTTCCTGGTGATATGGGTATGGTGTAAATTTAATAATGTGCCCTTAGGCAAGTTGCCTTTATATTCATTCATCTAGCTGTTAAGTATCCTAGAGTGCTTAAAGTTTTGCATTTTCTAGGGACCTAGTATTTTAAGAGCAAGATACCAGTCCTCTGTAGTATCTAGTATTTTAAGGGCAAGATACCAGGTCCTCTGTAGTATCTAGTATTTTAAGAGCTAACAGTTCACAGCTTAACCTAAATTTTCCTGGTTGCATGTGAGGCAGGTCATGGTTGACTGCACAGCTGACCTCCCAATATATCACTCTGAAGGTCATCAATAAATGATATGCTACATGATATCCATATCAATTATAGAAAAATGGAAACAAATTAGAAGATTAAAAATTTCAAAAGCAAGGAGTGTAATTTGCCCCGTGGGCACAGCCCATCACAACCAGTATGAGACAGAATACAAATATGTAAGGATGAACTCATGCAGTACAAAGTCTTGTATACTACATAGCAAGTATGCAGATCAAAAGGGAAACCGATTTGAAAAATTTCTGAAGCAAAGAAATAAAATATTCTTATTCTCCATTTTTATTGGATATTAGGACAGGGGAATTGAAAAACATCAGATGACTGACATCCAGTTTCATGGACAGTTAAAAAGTTACTGGTATCGTTGCAAGAAAGTATTTGAGAGTTTCATGCAGAGTTTAGACTTAAAATGTTGCTGTTTGGTTACAAGAAAAAATTTAATCACTGCATATGTTGTAACAGGGAATGTATATGAAACAAAATGCCCATTTGCATTAAAAATGTCATTAGGATTTTAATTTACTCTTGGATATTTCAGCATGGATAATTGTTTTAATAATGGAAAATTAATAACACACTCATGCTTTTTCACTATTGCATCAACTGTTTTTTTCTTTCAGTGTTCATTAATTTTATTTCTTAATCATTTTTCTCATGTATTTATGATGATTAATTTGTCAGGCCAGGTCATATTTGATGTTCTGGGGCAAACAGATATCCAGGGTGTTCATGACATCACACAAGTTTTATCTGAGGGATTGAAATCCTTGGGAGAGCAAAAAAATGTGAGACCCAACTTTTATTTGTTGATACCATTATACACAATTCTCGCAGCAGTGTTTGGAGTTTTCTCCAATTAGGAAAACTGAAGTATTTCTCCTGAAATTTCTCCAATTATGAAAACTTAAGTATTTCTCCTGTTTTCAGGGAACGTGTTTTGCCAAAGTCAGACATTATCTCTCGTATTTATAATTCATTAACTACCTTAAATAAAAAATATTTAACTTGTGTATCTATTTGAAACATATAGATTTTTCAGGTCTTGTATTGTACTCCTCCCCATTGTTAATGATACATTTTGCTCATCAGGATCATTGTCTGAGATAAACTACCCTTTGAACTTCAATACAAGTTTGCTGTTATTGTCTTGTTCATGTGTGTGTCCTAAACTCTACACATTTTCATCTTGATGCATTGTTAAATGCTGACTGGTAGAAGTAATGATGTCTATGCATATAGTTGTTTATTTTGTGTCCTACACTGAAATGAAAATAGTTCAGTAGCTTGAAAAGTATCATAACATTAGGCATGTGTCATACTCTGAAATAAAAAAAGTTCAATAGCTTGAAAAGTATCGTAACATTAGGCATGTGTCATACTCTGAAATGAAAATAGTTCAATAGCTTGAAAAGTATCGTAACATTAGGCATTAGGTGGGAACTTGAACCTCCATCATTCTATTCGAAATTTCTTTGCCTAACCTCTCAGCCATTCAGTTCTCAAATTATTTTATGCAGAATGGAATGGAAGTGGCATTGCAAAACATAATTTTTTGACGATAACTTATGGTTTCTTCTTTTATGTACTGTGCAGGTTAATCCTCTAAAATTTCTTGGCCAGTTTTTATTGGAAAGAGCCTACCCATTTGATGTGGGGAAAAGTTCATTGTCCAGACAACAGGTATGTCTGCAATTCTACATATACAATGCTGCAACCAACTTTTTTTGTCTTATTCTCACAATGAAGACCTGAGGGTACTCTTCTTATCGTGACCATTGCTCGGTGGTTAATTGTCTGATCTTCTTACAACTTGAACCATTAAAAAGCATTTTTCTTTTAGGTTCTGCTGATATTAATACCTCAGAATGTCCCAAAAATAACTTCTGGCTCATTTTTGGGTGGTACGTCACATACAATGGAAGATATATCTGGTGTTGCCTGATAAAAAAACTTTTAATAGCTTTTGTCAGTTGAAAAGAAATAAGACGACGGTAGTTTTATTGTGTTGAGTAAATATATGTTGTATCAAAATAAATGGCTGACATTTTTTCACTCTAAAGGACAGTGTTTTCCAATTGAGGCAGTTTTATTTGTTGACTTACAAGCAGTAACATTGATGTGTCAGCACAGATGACTGTATGGGTAATCACTTAATGCTCAAGTGATGAACAATAGGTCATTTGTGTGGTGCTTAGAGAAGACACTGGATTGGAGGTCTGTTGGCAGGGATGGGTGACAGATTCATGTGTATATTATATTTATATATATTTACTCAACCCAATAAAACTATTATCATCTCCATATGAGCAGTCTGATTACCTGTATGGGAACATTGCTCATAGCCTAAAATATCTCAATCGAACTTTACTCAGCAAATTCAGCTTGAAACTTGATTATCTAAATCCAGTGTGAAATGGCTTTTAGATGCTTTCAGTCCACATGCAAAATATCCAGCAGTCACCTGCAAAGTAAAGTAACCTAACACTTAAATGTTCTAACTAAACTAAACTACTAAAATATTAGAAGGCCACCTCCATCATCCATCACCTCTCCCCTTTACCTCCATAAACATTTTGTTCTGTGGTCAGAGCTCTTTAGTCATTCATCAGTCCCTTGGGCTATACCACACAATGCCTCATCCAGCCTGTTGATCAGACCTACTTTTATAAGGGGATACCACTGCTTTGAATGAAATACATTCTCCTTGAGTTGTCTTTCTTGATTGAAAAATTCGTAATTTTGGGAGTTTGGGAGCCTAGAATCCCAGTTCAGGCTTCTGAACATAAAAGCTTCCTGTCATCAAGAGAAATCCATTGATATATGATATACTGGGCTTAAAATGAAATTTTTTAGGTTTTTAATGGACAAACAAACAGATTTTAAGTTATATATATGTGTGTGTGTGTGTGTGTGTGTGTGTATTCTAGACACTGACATCTGTAACAGAAGGCTGTTTAGATGGTGAGCAAGCATTTACTGGAAATAATAGCCTTGTGCAAACCCAGTCTTCTTATGAACATCTTGGTGATGAGGACTATCAATCCAATCCTATCCAAACTCAGGATGAAAGACAAGGAGAAAGAGAAGGTAATGCTTGAATGTTCTTAAACTATTTCTGAGAATTTAGAAACGTAAAAGTTTGCCATAATTCTGAACTTAAACAGAACACTATAAAGTGAACTGAGAGTGTCTGAAAGGAAATAAATGTGCATTGTCTTTTCTTCTCGAAGTGCTGTTTGATTGTTTAATCATTACTCGGTATTGTTTGCCTTCCCAGTTGTGACTATGAGAGTAAACATTCATACATGTTGACTGAAAGGGTTATATAAAAATATGCCTGTTTTCTTTGGGCTTTTATGTTTTCCTACAGAGAAATTCAATTTGAAAAGTATGCATAGGATTTAGGATGCTCATCCACACTTACCTGACCCTCTAGAAACTGGTCATGCATGAATGAGTTTATTTTATCATACTGATATTTACAGGACTCTTTTTCTTATCATATAAATATTTACAACTCTGTTAAGCTTATTATTTTTGGAAGATGGTGCATTTGTTGAAATGTATAATTCTTATGTAATTGAAATAAAAACTTTTGATAGTGTCAGCTTGTTGGTAGGTATTCTCTGTGCATTCATTGGGTAGTTTCTGTACTTAGAACTCATGAAGGATGCTGGTAATGAAAAAGCTACAAAGGAGGAACATAATCAACAACGAAGACACTTAAAAAACTCAACCCTTAAAACTCAGGAGCTTAGCTGCAAGTTTGGCACCATGAGAGCAACAAAGACTCATCGACTGGTACATCTTTTTTTAATTGTTTAATTTCATATGGTGAGCTTTTACAAATTTTCTAACAGCAGTGGTGCTGGAGTACAGATCAGTTTACCTCATGTTTGCCTATTTTTGTAAGTTATAGGTGTATGCTGTGTATTAGAGATGATTTTTATCATAATTTATGTTTCCAAGGCTACAGTGTGACTATCACACATCTCTTTGAACTGTCAAGACCATATTTAGCCTCATAATTGAAAAATAAATTCAGTGCTATTTAAATCACTTTAAAAATAAATAAACAACCTACCAGCAAACACAAAATGGGACAGAAGAGGTTTCGTAATGAAACTAGCTAGGAAAAAACAAACTGAATGGACTGATGAAAACTCCTACCATACCACTACAAAAATACTATTAAATACACAAACTTAATTTCATAAAAACAGAAGAGCTGTTCAAGAAAACACTACCTCCATGGTCAGTATTACTCCCTCCCCACATAAACCTATCATTGCTTAAAAGAAACAAAAAAAACCCCCACCACTCTCCTCCCCAAGCAAAAGACACTAGAACACATAAACCTCAACTATGCGCTTTACTATCTTATATACACAGATGGCTCAAAAAAACAAAACCTTAGGAACTGGACTGAAATCCATTACATTATTTGATTCTTAAAGCAATAAAATTAGACACTTTATTGTAAATGAGTTGATTTTTATAATTTGTCTTTTATTTTACAATTAAGACAACTCAGCAGTTTGCAGACCATCCTGAGAAACGTACTCCTGTTGCATTTGAAATTCTAGCCAGCGAGATGGAATACATGCGAACACTAAAAGCTCTTAGTGATGTCTATGTACGACCTTTGAAATCTGCACTTGCTTCAAACAGGTAATTGTAATTTGTTTTTGACATTTGAAAATCATTAATTTTATAGCACTAACACAAATTTAAGTTCTTTTCAGATGAGAAAATAAATAAAATAAATATTTATTTTTGTATATCAACCATAATGTAACTTAAAGCAAATTATTAACAATTTAATATTTCTTCTCTTTTACACAGAAATATTCTACATTTATTTTGAAGCATTATTAGGTGAATACAGTTTGAAGCTCATTAAGACTAAATTGTAATTCATGTTATGTTTATAAAGAGTGTTGCCAGTAAACTGCACTCAGATACATTTCATGTCTCAAATATAATAATGTAAATAAATGAACATTTCATCAAAACAGGCATGTAGTAGATTTACATGAAATAGAGTTAAAGATATTATTTTGGTGGTGTTGCTGTTTTATGGGGTGCCTTGCATTGTGTGTGTGTGTGTGAGATAACTTTAAAATCCTCCAGAAATGTATTTATTTATGACAATATTGATAAGTATTTGCTCTTTTATTTTATAAATACAATAATATTAGAATGTGAATCTGGATTTAACTGTTTGTGAAAAAATGCACATTTATTATATATATTCATATTATCCAGAAGTTTTATTTTTTATTTTTAAATTTTAATTTTTGTCTTTGAATATTTTAGAGCCATTATTGGAGCTCAGAATATTCAAATAATTTTTACAGACACCATGAATATATTCAAGGTCAGCAGGTAAGCATTTTGAGTGTTTGTACCTACTAATAAACTGTTAACTTAACCTAGTCTGTTACCTGATAATAAAAGCAAAGAAGTGCTTTTACTTGTTTGCTATTTGTTATTTTCTTTTTTAATGCAAAATAATCACACATGTCATCTGCATTATCTTCCCAGTAATACCATTTAACATTGTGATT
The DNA here is from genome assembly GCA_028829895.1 of Sinotaia quadrata. Taxonomy (NCBI): domain Eukaryota; kingdom Metazoa; phylum Mollusca; class Gastropoda; order Architaenioglossa; family Viviparidae; genus Sinotaia; species Sinotaia quadrata. The sequence goes on from CM054181.1 coordinate 30,557,498, forward strand.
TATGTCACTGATTTAAGTTTACAATTAATTACAGTTGACTACAATTAAAGTTTGCATTTTGCTGTATGAAAACTGTATTTTCATATTAAATGCTCATTTGCATTTGCTGTTAAAATATAGAATTTCAGCATGTTTAAAACTTTTTTCTCAAATTTACATTAAGCACAAACATTCCTCAACACTTCAGTTTACAGATAAATAATTCACATTAGAACTTAATCTTATTTCCATTTTTTTTATGTGAATGCTAAGCAAATAATGCAACCAGTTATTTGAATGAATAGAATAAAATACAATGAGTTATGAGGATTGATAGGCATTTAAAACAATCTAGCATGTGAATGGATAGCATATAATATGATCAAGCATGTGAATAGATAGGCATATAATATAACCTAGTATTTGAATAGATAGGCATTTAATACAATTTAGCATGTGAATGGATAGGCTTATAATACAATCAAGTTTAGTAGGTAAACTGTCTTCTGCAGACCTCTACCTTACAAGTTTATTAATAGATATTTAAATTTAATTTATTATCTTTAAATTACAGATTCTTCTCACATTACATAATTTATCTTTAAATTACATTATTTGCCCTTAAACTACATAATTTTCCTTTAAATTACATCACATAAATTTGTATTTTTACTGTATATCGGTTTTCATCTTTTTCCTTTAAATTACATTTTTTAACATCTTTTCCTTTCAGTTAATTTGTGTATCATTTATAGTTTACTGTAAACTATATATTTTTCCTTTAAATTATATTTTCTTCCATTAAAGTATATCTGATACCTTTAAATTATATTTTTATAATTGTTGTACATCTGTTACCTTTAAATTGCATATTTTTTCCTTTAATTGAATATTTTACCTTATATTACATCTTTTACTTTTAAACTATACCTTCTCCATTTATACTGCATCTTATATAATGTTTTTTCCCCTTTAGTTTACATTGTATCATACGTCCTTTACCTTTAACAGGCCTGAAAATGGCGACTAATTTAGTCGCCATGGCTAGTGAAAAAAAAAATTGGCGACTAAAAAAAAAACTTTAGTCGCCAACTGCGAGTGCGCTAAAATGAACTTTTTTGTGAACAACTATGGGTTTGTAAATTTTCCTATCCGTATTTTTACTCAGCCCGGAAGTCCCCAAATTTTCACTCTTCACTTCCTGTACAAAGATCAACAAAGAAGCGATCGGCAAGGTGATGAGTTGACAAACTACATCAAGACTGAGCTAGCGGAGAGAGGGAGGGAAGAGCGCGCAGCGAATCGCGAATTGAAACGGATTGAAGCCGAAAACGAAGCGAAACGGTTAGAAGCAGATGAGAAACAGAAAGAACGCGACCACGCGATGGAGATGAAACGATTAGAAATACATGATCGTAGTCATAACAGGAGAAGCAGTGGTAGTTCACATTCGAGTGACGAACACAACCAGAGTAGGATTGAACATTTCATTCCCAGATTAAATATGGTTCCTTTTGATGAATACAAAGATCAAATAGACGCATATTTAAAAACGTTTGAAAAACTAGCCAAAGCAACCAGTCTGTTTAGGGAAAGGAGAGAAATTAATTTATCTAATTAAATTAAAGTTCTGTAAAATTCCTAAGCAGGGTCTTTAAATAAATACTGGACATGTAACATAATCTTACAAAAATTATTTAATTTATTCAGAGCTCCGTCCTAAATAAGTCACACGTTTCACTTGCTTGGCTACAGTCTGTGTGTCTCCAAGGCTTTCGTAATGTCACGGCTCCAACCATACAACATTACAACATTATACTTAGCACCCTAAATATAATATTTTGAAGTCTGTTACTACCGGTAACTCTCCTAGCTGGCGGTATAACACGTCGACTTCTCACAATGAAATATTCAGTAACACAAATACTAAATAAATCATCAACAGTTAACATTCATGTATCTAGCTCCAACTAAAAACACAATGCTATATGTTAACATATTAAGTATACATAATACTCTGCAAAAGAATACATGCATAAATAATACAATGAAAAAGCAAAGATAAATACTTTCTAATGAATCTGAATCAAAAGAATATTGGCAAAACTTTCTCTGTGTCGTTTTCTAAAGATATGATACGCCCTATGTATAAAAAATTCTATTTAATACATATCAATCCCGCGACGAAAATCCCCCACTTGTTATGTTAGGCTATTTTGATTGTCTAGAAAAAAATTAAATTGGCTAGTAAAAATTTTAGTTTGGCTAGTAAAATTTTTAAGTTACTAGCCAAAGGCTAGTGGGACTTTTTTTTCATTTTCAGGCCTGTTTAAGTTACATATCTTTTTTTAAATTACATCATTTTAGAGACAGCTGTATGTTTCAACTATTTCTCTAATTTAAATTGTCTTTAAATTCTAACTTTTACCTCTAAATTATATAATTTATATTAACATTACATGTTTTCTTTCGGCCCCATCTTTTCCCTTCAAATTATTTGTGTCCTTTACAGTTTACAGAATGTCAACTAAATCATTTCCATTTTAGTTTCAGTTTTATCTATTTTCTCCATTAATTTTTTACCTAAATTATATCTTTTAAATTACATTACCTTAAAATTACATTTTGTACCTTTAAATGATTTCTTGTACCTTTACATTTTATATTTAATCTTTATGTACATTATAAATATTTCATGTAAAACAAATTATTTTAGAGAATTGGTAGAAGACCTGCAGAATCGGCTTGTAAATTGGGACTCCCAGCATTCATGTCTAGGGGATATCTTTGTCAAGTTTTGCACACGTGTGAAAGTGTACACTAATTTTACCAACAATTACGAAGTCATTCTGCGCTGCATTGAGCGCTGCAAAGAGCAGTCACCAGCTTTCCGGGCATTTCTGGAGCGACATGAGCGGGTGCCAGAAACCAAAATGTTGACGTAAGTGGCCTATGCTTAAACAAAAGAAACTGCAAGTAAATGATTTAAAAAGATTGACTGAGGATCTAATTATGTTTGACAAAAGACACATACAAATTTTTCTAATGTTTTTTCACATTAAATTCTTGTCAGATTTTGTGGTTTGGATTATTTTAACTGTAGCTGATTCCAAGTTTTATTTGCACATGAATGGCATTGGTCTTTGTTAAAATTTGATGAATGATTGTGTTTCTTTAAATTTTGAAAATGTTGAGATCTACAAAACTACTAAATTGGTGGAGTTTTTCGCCTTTGAGGAAAGCCACTAGTGTTACATACAGAAGGTCTTGAGTTCAAACCCAACCTTGGTCACTGGGATTTTCATGATTGATTCTGACTCACTCATGATTGTTGAGTTTAGCAGCTTGACTGTGTGTACTTGGAGCTTATTTGAGAATTGTGCAGATAAATCTCCATGTTATCATTTATTATTAAAAGAACAGATTGCCTAAATGTGTATATTGAAGAATTTTGGATAACCATGTTATTATCAATAATATTATTTAGGCATTATAAATTGTGTAACTAGACCTAATTATACTAAATATTGCACTACTAAAAATTATACTAAATATAAATATTGCACAAATAGACCTAATTACACTATTATAAATATTGTATTACTACTAGACCTAATACAAACATTGTTTAAACTAGACCTAATTACACTAAGGAAATTATTTGTTTCTAACTATGTGCTGCAAAAGTCTTATAAACTCATAACATATAAAACAAGTTTAGAGTTGAATTAAGGAGAATATTTATTAACTCTAGATCTAGACGTAGCTTTGTAATCTAACACTCAAGGTTTCCTTTGATTTTAAGTTTCAAGATGTGGATGCTCTCCCTTTGATCACAAATTACTTGAATTTGAGATCTATATGGGCATGCTTTGGACAGTTTTGATTGTCTTAAAAAAGATTCTTTTTTTTTTGTCATGATAGCTGCTTCAATCATACTTGACTACATTCATGACAGTCAATTGTTTGTGACATTCCTATCAACATTTTGTCACAATGTAATTGCATATGCATTGGAATTAGTAATATTCATGTTCTCTGATTTTACATCTCGAGTATTCTGAAGTAACTCAACATTTCCATTATCTCACCGCTTCAGAACTGCAGTATATATAGTAAGTAATTTAATGTGAATAGTTATGTGTTTTACTACAATTGAAAATGAAAAGAATATTATATGAAGAAAATATTCAATGCTTTCATTTTCAGTTTTCTATTTTAACATTCCCACCATATATATAGGGTGTGTGTTGTGTGTAAAATGTATATTTGTTTTCAATAGGCTACAAGAAATGCTGTTACAGCCTGTTCGGCGGATAGGAGACTATGTTAAGTTGCTGACATGGTTTGAGCTCCACACACCCCGTACACATGCCGACAGAGAAGATTTGAACAATGCAATAGCTACCCTTACAGAACTGGATCGTGGCATGCGTGAGGTACCTACATAGTACTTGGCTTATATGGGTGAGAGGTTTGCATGGTTGAAAAAACTGAGCATATGACGTGAGTAAGGGAGCAAGAGTAAAAGTGGTTTAAGTAAGGGAATGTAGTGAGAGTAGTAGAGAGTGAGAATGTGTTTGGATCGAAAGAAATAGAGGATAAATGACTGGATGTGTAAGAAAGTGAGTATTTAGATGTGAAAAGTAGAGAGAATGTATAGAAGTGACAGAAACAATGAGATTGGATGAGAAGGAGAGTGATTAGATGTGAAATGAAAGTGAGTGATTTAAAGGAAAAGAGAGTGAATGATTGGATGTGAAAAGAAGGGAGATTGAGTGACTGATTATTATGGAAGGGAGAAAGAGTGTATGTTTGGATGTAAAAAGAGTACAGTGAGTGAGTGGATGTTAAAACAGTAGAGTGTGTTTGGATGTGAAAAGAGTAGAGTGAGTGGGTGGATGTGAAAAGAGTAGAGTGAGTGTTTGGATGTGAAAACGGTAGAGTGAATGTTTGGATGCGAAAAGAAGAGAGAGTGAGTGGATGTGAAAAAAAGAAAGTAACTGATTGGCAGCAAATGAAGAGATTGATCATTTGGATGTGAAAAGAAGAGTGATCCATTGAATAAGGAAGAGAAAGTAGAAGGTGATTGTTTTGAAAGGAAGAGAAATTTGAGGGTGATTGTTTTGAAAGGAAGAGAAAGGAAGTAATTTGGTGTGAGAGGAAGAGACACTAGCTGATTGGTTTAAAAATAGCAGTAGACCATATTTATGAATATTTTCTCATTGAATCTGCTGTGATATTCTAACTGCAAAATTAAAATAAATTGGAATTTTTTATAGTGTGTTGTTTTCTTTAAAAGTATTAAGAAATGAATAATTTTATTATCTTCATTACAAAACTACAGTGGTACTAGTCATACCCAGCTAAATATTTAGTTGTTAAATGTCAAACTGTAGTAATAGGGCAGTCTTATTCTCTCTCTCTTCTTGCCCCTAATTAGAATAATTATTTTACTTTGCAGTGTAAATTTCGTATGGAGCGAGAAAAACAGCTTGTTCTTTTAACACGCAAAATCATCAACTGCCCAGTGAGTATAATCTGAAGCACATATATTATATGTTATCTGCAAAGTTTTCTATTTTCTCTCAGTGCACTTTAGAGAAATATTTTACTTTGAAAATAACAATACATCATCTGCATTTATTTCTCAAACATCTTTGATAACAAAAACCATTTTGTACCTGACTCATTAGTCTTTGTATGAAAAAAATCTAATACTGAAAAGTAAAACTGATGTGATTTGATAAATTAATTTTGGGATTCACAGTATTTTCTGTAAATTCTGTTTTTTGTTGCTCCCATGTGTATCCTTTCATTATTGCAATGTTTATGTTGCTCTCATGTGTTTACCTTTTTTTTTTGCTATCATGTTTATCTTTTCAATATTTTCAAGTGAATTTGTCTTTTGTTACTGTCATGTTTATCTTTTCAGAATTTTCAAGTGAATCTGTTTTTATTTTGCTATCAAGTTTTTCTTTCCTGTATTTTCAATGAATTTGTCTGTTGTTGCTATCATGTTTATCCTTTCAGTATTTGCTAGTGAGTTTGTCTTTTGTTGCTCCTATATTTATCCTTTCAGTACTTTCTTCTTTATCCTGTCTTTTGCTAGTCTCATGTTTACAATGGCTTTTATTATTTTAATGTCTTATCTTAAATTCTGTTGTTTTCAAGTTTATTCTGCCAACTTTGACTTTAATGTTTATTCTTTCATTGTTTATCCTGTCTATTATTTTAATGTTATGACTTATTTTCTACTTTATTCCTAATGTTTATCTACTATTTGTTCCTGTTTATCCTGTCTTCTAATCCCTTCATATTTATCCTATCTTTTGTTACTTTCTTTCATTTTTTTACCTTAATGTTTATCAGGTCCTTTATTACTGTAACATTTGTCCTATCCTATTACTTTAACATCTAATTTGTTTTCTAAATTTAATGTTTATCATTTCTTTTAAAGTTTTTTTCCTTTAATTTATTCTCTTAATGTTTTTCCTATCTTTGAATACTTTAGTGTTTATTCTGTTATTTCTTGTAGTATTTCCTGTTTATTGTAATATAGTTATGCTTTTCTTTCTTTTTTCTCTTTAGGGATGGGTGTGAAAATACTTTATAATGTATACATTTTAAATTCTGTCATTTAAAAATCTTTCTTTTATTACCATCATGATTATGTTGATCCTGTTTTATATATTGTATCATGTTTATTCTGTTTTTGTCAATAACCAATATGTTATTTCTTTCTTATTTATCTTTACCTTTGTTAATGTCATGTGCATCTTGCAATTTTTGACTAATAATATGTTTATGTTGTCCTTTATCACTAATACTAATAGTGAATTGTTTATTTTGATTTTTTAAATTTTCTTTTTTTTAGCACTGCCATTTTTGTCCTATCATTTTTTCTGATGTGTTTAACCTAAATTTTTTTAAATGTCATGTTTATCCTATATTTTATTGCTTTTCACTGATGTTTTTTAATATCCTTTATTGTTTATAATTTACTAATTATTTTTTAATCCTTTATAATTTATTCTTTTTAAATCTTATATTTTCTTTTCTTTTTATATCCTTTCGAAATCCATTATTTTTAATCCTTTTTAAATATGTGCTTCTGTTGGCGCTATATTTATGAAATATCTAATTAAAATAAATATCCAGGGAGACAAAAAAATATTGAACTGTAGTGTTATTAATTTAAAATTTGTTACTATTCATATCCAAGAAATACCAAAACTTAAGTTAATTTTATAATGAAGATTAGTTTACAATTGTTGCCTGGATTTGCATCTAAGTAATGGCAACAGTTACAAAATAACACTTGTGTTCAAATCAGACAAAAGTAACATCCCCTTGTTCATGACCTGAACACATGCTGACCTTTTGATAGCCAGTGTCAGTGTTGGTGGCCCACATTAAACAGCAGTAAAACAGACTCAGTGCAAGGGTGTATTATTTACTTTGTCAAAACCGGAAACATAAAAGGAGGCCTAGAGAGAGTGGAGGCAGTAGAACAACAACTAGGAAAAATACTAACTTAACAAAACATATTGCTTATACATCTAAACAGTTTAAAACTCACTTCATGCAATAAAAAGGGAAATGTCAAACAAATTTGTTTATAAAAATTTAAATTAAAAAAATGAGTAATAGTAAGAATAACACAAATAATAAATGTGAATGTAATAAATACAAAGTCTGCTGTTACCTATATTGAGCACATCCAGCAGGCCACTGCAAAGACATAAATAATTATGTTACTCATGGACTTACAAAATTGGGAACATATTTTTATTTTTTACTGTTTGGCACAAAATAAAATATTCTATAATACTGAATTAAACATGTAGCATTTGAAGTATTATACATTATATACTGTTATATAAAACCCATAAACCCAGCCTCAGTGCATGCAGCAGGTTGATAAAGAAAAAGATAATCAGTTAATACAGCTGTAGCTTATTAAAAAGAAATAGTGGATCTTATTACTTTACATTCTGTATTTTTTCTTTCTCTCTTTTTATATTTTTATTTTTACTTTGGGAAGAATTATAAATCTGATGTTTTCAGCTGTAGTACTGTGTTGTTAGGCACCTGTTGATAACCCACATGACATTATGAGGTTACGTCTTACATCACTTAGTAAAGCCGTGCCAACTATTCAATAGTAATGTCATGGGTCAGTGTTGTGCTAATCTCTCTGTGTCTCTCCCCAATCTCCCATTCCATGCACAAGACATGCACACAAACACACATATGCATTTCAAAAGGTGGTTGGAGAATTAGTAAATTCTACCTTTAGTACCCTTTAGTACATGTAAACTAAATAATTTATGACAAATTGGAGTATCTTAAACTAGTTTATGGGTACTCTTTTGAAAAAAAAATAACTTCATACTAACAATATCTGACAGGTATATTAAGCTGCAGACCTAGAAGCCTGTTTCAGAGCAAAGGTTTCTGAAGTATGAACTTAAATACTAATAAAATTTAAGAACTGATAACATTGATATTAACAAAAATAGGAGAGTTTTAGGAATCTTATCAAAATAATCCACACACAAGAATGCAGAGTAAAAGGAAAATTTTGTTCTTATCATCTAAAAAACAATTATTTTAGCAATGTTTATTACTAATTTTGTTTTAAATAGATTAAAATTGTTAAAGAAAGACACTTCCTCTGACCTATTTATAAGCTTAGAGACCCACAGCAAATATTACTGAACTTAATATTACCTTTGTTAGTTGATGATACAGACAGTTACATCAGTAATCAAGTTTTGTTCCCAAAGTAGGTGTCTATTATATAAATAAAATGGTGATGATTTGAAAAAGCACTTATATTTTTTATAAAAGCTGTAAGCTTTATAATAATTACACATAAAATGCACAATATCTGTATACACATGTGAAAAATAAATTAATAAATTAATAATTAATGAAAATAAATAATTTAATAAAACAAAATGATGACTCAACATAGTAAATCACAATTTATACAGAAAATTCATAAATAAAATGGATTTGCAATTAAAATTGTAAATTAAATTATAAATGTACAGTTGGACTAAACAATGACAGAAGAGATTGCTGTTCTTGTTTGAAGTGAGCTAGTTGTTTTGGAGCATTGAAAAATAGTCAATTGTGTAGACAACATATTTATTATGCATGATGTTTTATATGTTGGTCACTTATTATAAAATTTATTAATTTCTCTGTGTTTTTAAATGCTCTTGAATGATAACTGTCATTATAAATATTATCTCCATTATGACCATTTGTGAAGTTCCAGTATTGTCTTATGATCAGTATGATTTTACATCTATCTATCTGTCTACCGGTATCTAGTTAGCTATTTGTCTACCATATCTATCTGTCTACCAGTCTCTGTCTACAGGTATCTGTCTGTCTACCAGTATCTATCTATCTACCGAAATCTATCGGTCTGTTTACTAGTATCTATCTGTCTACCAGTATCTAACTATCTATCTGTCTGTCTACCGGTATCTGTCTACTGGTACCTATCTCTCTGTCTAGTGGTAAATATCTGTCTACCAAATTTGTCTAGTATCTATCTGACTGCCTATCTATCTATCGCCTCTCTGTCTGTCTGCCAATCCATCTGTCTATCTGCCTGCCTATCTATCCTATCTGTCTGCCTATCTATCTATCTATCAATCTGTCTGTCTATCCTCACCACAATATAAAAATCCCTATAGGAATATAATTAACTTTTGAAACTAAATTTTCAATAAATATTTCACATCTAATTGTACTTATACTTTTAGACTGTTTTGTGTTAAATTATTTTGAGAAGATTCTATTTTTTAAAAATTGCTCAAGCTCTATCTAGCACAACTCAGTTATGGTAAAATCGGCTGCTCTATGTCTTCATTTTACAGATGCATGCCATTTTGCAGTATAGAGTGAAACTGTTCCTGCCTAATATATGAAAGAAATACAATTGTGTCATTCTATTGTACGTCTTAAGTGTGATAATTTCCCACTTTTCTAAAGTTGCCACTTAGTTTAACATGAAAATACATGTGTACAATTTCATCTGCACTGTTTGCATCTTTTGCAGGCCTTGCTTGAGGCAAACCGATACCTGATCAAGCAGCTTGATGTCACCCACCTTCGACCTCCTTCTACAGATGCAGTAGTGCCTGAACTTAGGTAATGAAATTTCTCACATGTTTTAGTGAATACAAAATGTGAATGTGATTTTTTTAGGCAATGAAATTTCTCACGTTTTAGTGAATACAAAATGTGAATGTATTTTTTTTAGGTAATGAAATTTCTCACACGTTTTAGTGAACACAATGTGTGAATATGTTCTCTAGAATTAAGCACACCTAACTTGGTCAGAGGTTGTATCTTTAAATAGCGACTTGTCTGCAGGGAGTGTTACAGTAGTCTGTAGTACATTAATGAGCATGTTATATATTCTGAATTAGTTAATATCACCAAAAATATCTATTTGAAACATGTACCATTAAATAGCGATTTGTCTGCAGGGAGCATTAATCTGGTCTAAAGTGCAGCAGTAAGAAAGTTATATGTTCTGAATTAGTAAATGTTAACAAAAGTGTTCATTTCACACACATATTTGGATATTCTGCATTTATAATCATATTGGCAGAAATATTCATTTGATAAGTGTGGTTGTTGTATTTGGATTTTGTGTGTTGATAATATAATAATATAATCATGCATTGCCTGAGAAATCTTCAACAGCACTGTTAAAGTGGTATCTCGGTATGCATGTACAGATCAGAAAGCTTTTTTAATTTTAAAATGTAAAACATACTTTATTAAATTTTGTTTCCTATTCAGTGTACTTTAAAAATTGTTTTACTGTTTTGAAAAGAACAATCATCTTTGCAGTATAGAGTGAAACTGTTCCTGCCTAATATATGAAAGAAATACAATTGTGTCATCAATTGGTTCTTAATCCTTTCACTCATCCAGTTTTCCATCCATTTTTCTCTTCTTTTCTTCAAAATGTACTGGCTCTCTGCCTCTTTCATTATACCATCATAGTGATCTCCTGGGCCTCTACTTCTTTCATTATACCATCATAGTGATATACTGGATCTCTACTCCTTTCATTAAACCATCATAGTGATATACTGGGTCTCTACTTCTTTCATTATACCATCATAGTGATATACTGGGTCTCTGTCTCTTTTATGACATGTTGGTCATCACAAAACCTACCTCGCAAGTATTTTACATCCATTTTTCCCTTCTTTTTCTCATTTTTCAGAGTATTTCAGTGCATTGCTACACTGGGTCTCTACCTCTTTAATGATGCTCTGGTCATCACCAGAAGGACTTCAAAGCATTTTCCATTCAGCCGTGCTGTGGAATACACATACAAGTTTGAATCCTCACTTGCCCTCTCGTGCTTACAAGTTGAAGACATCCCAGACTCCAAGTGTAAGTATCATCTGTATATTCTTACCTTTGTCTGAAACGCACTTAAGTGTGAAAACTAAAGAATATTTAACAAAACAAAATGACTCCAAATGCAAAATGACAATATTTAACAAATAAAAGTAATTACAAAAATTAATAAATAAAATGGATTTACCAATATACAGTTGGACTAAACAATGACAGAAGAGACTGTTATTCTTGCTGAATAGCAAACATTTTAAAAAAATTTTCTTTTAATATTCATTCTTACCTTTTTTCAGTTGCACTTTAGTATCCTGTTTTTAAACATATTTTTAAAATACTCATCACTGCCTGATTTGCACATAAGAATCCTATTTTTAATCAGATTTTAAAACATTTATTCTTACATTTTTCTGATTTGTTCATGCATGACCTATTTTAAAAATATATTGTAAAGTATTTATTCTCATCTTTATGAGCTGTGAGTGTATATTTTGTCATAGTTATTTCACTACATTTTTCCTACTTCAGTTTCATTTTTCAGTTTACAAATAGTCATTATTACAGTATCTTTATTTTATTTTGAAGAACAAATACAATTTTGACAATAGGATTAATCTGGCACCAATGTTTCCTCTACTATTTTTCCTGTGTGTGATTAACTGGCAGTTGTTTGAGCTTGCTACCAAAACTTGTGCAAGGAATTTTGAAACTGCAGTGCAGCATTTTTTTAATGAGATGTGTAGTCATGCACCTTAAAGAGAACTTTGTCTTGCACGGCAAAAAATAAGGGTTTTTTTAAAACCTTAATACTGTACACCATTGAATAAATTTATTTATTTATTTAAGATCTCATCATTTGCGAATAGTTGTATTTATCTGTTCCAAACATTACAATTACAGACTAAAACCATAGAATGGTTGTTGTTTATACAATTATTATTTTTTTCTCTTTTCAGTGACCCTATATGTGTTCTATGTCTGAATTTCATAAATCCTCTTAGCTAGCATACATTTTTTTTCTTATAAATGAAACATAATTGAAAATTAAAATATGAATAAGAACAGAACTGTTCAATTTGCTACAGAGTCAAATTTCTTTAAAATAATTAGCATACAGCTGAACAATTGCGATGTGGCAGGGTGGCTTTTTTTTGTATCTGTTATGTATGACTATAGATGTTGTTGTCATGTGCCACACTCACTCTTCTCACACACCATAGCTTGGGCATGAGCCAAGTCAGAAATTGATGTGATTGGCCCTGTGCCAAGCAAATCATTAGACTTGCAGATAGTTGGTTCACCCCCCAGTCACTCTTCCATGGATGGAGACATTGATAGAATGGAGAGAGAATTGGAGAACAAACTGGTGACTTTATTAACTAGCAGTAGGGTGGACTGAGATCACTGGATGCATTAGGAAATTAAATCCACTGTTTACAATTGACACATTAGATATACACTTTATCTATGTAAATAAATACTACTGCCATTGCAAAAGTGAGATTAGTCTATAGCTGTCTTCAGGGCCAATGAGTGATGAGAGCTAGTCCTGATAGAGGCCACATTCTCCAAAATGTTTAATGTGGGTATATGAAATATTCCCACCCTTTAATGAATGCTTCTAGAGCCCACATTCTCCAAAATGTTTAATGTGGGTATATGAAATATTCCCACCTTTTAATGAATGCTTCTAGAGCCCACATTCTCCAAAAGTTTAATGCAGTTACATTTAATACTGCCACCTGTTAATAAAAGCTTATAAATGAACATCTATAGCCGTGCAGAAGATGAATCCCAGGAAGAGTTACTGACGGAGGAAGGACGACTATCAACATAGTCTAAGATTAATAGATATTAAAGCGTTGATATTCAATACTTCTTCAATTTGATTTTAAAGATTAACACTTTTGTAAGCCTAACATTAACAAATATAAGATTACATTTGAAAAGCAATATGGCAACACATACAGTGTAATATTTATTCTTTTTGGCTACCATTTTAATTTTCCAAGGTAATCTGACACTTTTGAGATTTGCATGCGAGTTAATCTTTGTCTTTCAAAGTAAAGATAACATAATTTTGAAATTAACTACTGCGACATTTTTCCTATGAAAGAACAGTTAATCAAAGTGCAGATGTTGCAAGTTTTGATTTTATTCTTTATTACAAGTATCTAAAGTTGTAGTTCAACACTGTTTTATTAAAAATATCTAAAGTTGTAGTTCAACACTGCTTTATTAAAAATATCTAAAGTTGTAGTTCAACACTGCTTTATTAAAAATACCTAAAGTTGCAGCTTAACACTGCTTTATTAAAAATATCTAGAGTTGCAGCTTAATACTGCTTTATTAAAAATATCTAGAGTTGCAGCTTAACACTGCTTTATTAAAAATATCTAGAGTTGCAGCTTAACACTGCTTTATTAAAAATATCTAGAGTTGCAGCTTAACACTGCTTTATTAAAAATATCTAAAAGTTGCAGCTTAACACTGCTTTATTAAAAATATCTAAAGTTGCAGCTTAACACTGCTTTATTAAAAATATCTAAAAGTTGCAGCTTAACACTGCTTTATTAAAAATATCTAGAGTTGCAGCTTAACACTGCTTTATTAAAAATATCTAGAGTTGCAGCTTAACACTGCTTTATAAAAAATATCTAGAGTTGCAGCTTAACACTGCTTTATTTGAAGTATCTGAGTTGCAAGTTCAGTACCAATTTATTTGAGGTGTATAAGTTGTTACTCATTACTGTTTTGTGTAAGGCTTGTAAGTTTTAGCTCAGTATTACATTATTTATACTGAATTTTATACAGATATCTGTTTACTGTTCAGTATTGCTTTATTGGAAGCATTCAAGAAAAGCTCACTACTGTACTATTTAAATACCCCAGATCTGGCTTATTACCATAATATTTATGATATCCATGTCTGGTTCACTAAATCTTATTTGTGATATCTAAATTTAGTTCAGTACCGCTGTATTTGCGATATCTAAATTTAGTTCAGTACCGCTGTGGTTTAGTTCAGTACCACTGTATTTGTGATATATAATTAGTTCAGTACCGCTGTATTTGTGATATCTAAGTTTACTTCAGTACCGCTGTGGTTTAGTTCAGTACCACTGTATTTGTGATATCTAAGTTTAGTTCAGTACCACTGTATTTGTGATATCTAAGTTTAGTTCAGTACCACTGTATTTGTGATATATAATTAGTTCAGTACCACTGTATTTGTGATATATAAGTTTAGTTCAGTACCACTGTATTTGTGATATCTAAGTTTAGTTCAGTACCACTGTATTTGTGATATATAATTAGTTCAGTACCACTGTATTTGTGATATCTAAGTTTAGTTCAGTGCCACTGTATTTGTGATATCTAAATTTAGTTCAGTACTGCTGTATTTGTGATATCTAAGTTTAGTTCAGTACCACTGGATTTGTGATATATAATTAGTTCAGTGCCACTGTATTTGTGATATCTAAGTTTAGTTCAGTGCCACTGTATTTGTGATATCTAAGTTTAGTTCAGTACCACTGTATTTGTGATATATAATTTAGTTCACCACCAAAATACAAGAGGTATTCAAAAGTGTAGTGCACTACCATTATATTTCAGGTATATTGAAGGTGTGGTTCAGTTCTGCTTTCATCTGTTTTGAAATATCCAAGTATAGATTAATGATGTTAATTGTTTTAAACAATTGATTTACTTCAGACTATGACTGTAGTGTGAAGATGTAAATATAGTGTTTATACTACTGAGGCCTCATAGTGTATTAGAGTTAATCAGCCAAAATAGGTTAGTTGAAATGTTTACACAACCAGCTAAAATGAACTGTAAATATTAGCTGAAATGTTTACACAACCAGCTAAAATGAACTGTAAACGTTAGCTGAAATGTGTACACAACCAGCTAAAATGAACTGTAAATGTTAGCTGAAATGTTTACACAACCAGCTAAAATGAACTGTAAACGTTAGCTGAAATGTTTACACAACCAGCTAAAATGAACTGTAAACGTTAGTTAAAATGTTTACACAACCAGCTAAAATGAACTGTAAACGTTTGTCGAAATGTTTACACAACCAGCTAAAATGAACTATAAAGGTTAGTTGAAATGTTTACACAACCAGCTAAAATGAACTGTAAATGTTAGTTGAAATGTTTACACAACCAGCTAAAATGAACTGTAAATGTTAGTTGAAATATTTACACAACCATAAACGTTAGCTGAAATGTTTATAAAATGAGCCACAAGGCATTATCCACTATTTCCGAAATAATTCATAATGAATAATTCATACAGTTACGATCTTTTCTCCCCTTTGTAGAAATTAAAATGAATCAGGTTGTCGCCACTGTACTCTGGGATGACTTTATAATAATGAATTATATCAAATATTAGTAATTAGTTATGATACAAGACATCTACAAGTGCCGATGCAGAGTATGGGTCACTGGTTATACATGTATATTTATATCTGCAACTGTTACCCTGATATACTAGTACGCTGCCAAATTGGCTCACAGCCCCCACTCAGTTATAGCTGAGAATCAATGTTAATGAATAGATGTTTGACAATTATGAATAGACGAACAGAGAACAAGACATAATCATTAGATTATTATTTCAGACTATGATAACAAACGATAGGAATTACTTTCACTAACAAATATGTAAGATTAAAGTAATAACAAGAATTTTAATAAAAGAATTTAAGAACAGAACAGGATTTAGAAAAATAAGTAACATATTTCATCATAATGCCACATGGAGCAAGTTCAAGCCACACTGTAGTCACGTTCGCAATCACAACTTATCTCGATGCGCTGGAGTGATGTACACACACTGGTAGACTCTCATTAGGATATGAATCGCATCAGGAACAGATTCCAAATCCCAAGTTGAAATCAAAGATCAAGATGAAACTAAACCAAAACCAAAACCAGAAGCAAAAACCCTGAAACAAGCAATTGTAGAGTCTAAGTGTTCAGTCAATTGCTCTATTAATAAATACTAAGTTTGGCATAGGCCTCTGAAAGAAAGAAATGTTAACATATTCAAAATAAAACATAGCATATAGCATCATAATAAAACCTAACCATTCACACAATAAAAGATGCTTTTACCTTATCCAGTCAGGGCTTACTGCTCCATGTACAAACCCAAATAGGGAGGAACCCAGTCTCAAATACTCACCCCAAAAGATGATTGAAAAAAGAGTAACAGGTAAAATTCGCTATCACTTTTATTTCCCTTGAAATCACTGTGTCTGCTAGACACGCCTTCAATCCAGCCAGTTACTTAGAGCTAATTCTATTATGTCTTTCGTAACAACTTCCGACCACCTCTGCTGGTCCAGTAACAACGCTTCTCATTGTATACCCAAACACACACACACACACACACACACATGGCGCATTAATCCCTTGCTACGTTTATTGGCCATTTAAACAACAGACACTCACTCACCTAATTGGTGCAAATATCAAACACTGGTCAATAAATCTGCCATCATGCACGACTCATTCATTCAGGACCTCACTTCCAAAACAAGCATGATGCCATGTACACATCATTCAAAGTACAAATAGTGTTCAATTTAAATTACACATCATGAAAATTTATGGGAAAATGTCCCATCATATCACACAGGTTTACCTATATATTAAAAAATTATTAAGTCGAAATAAATATGAAATTTAGTACAGATTTCAAACTATTTGGTTCTCTGACCAAGTATAATAGAAGATAATGATTTTAACTTTTCTTCTCAGAGCTACAGCTAAAACATCTAACATTTGATGTTGCCACATAAGCCAACAGCTGTCCCATGACTCGTAGTCTGATCTCAAATCAGTTTTAACTACCACAGCAACTGACATTACTACTTATTGATTGGTAGTGTAAAGTTGGGGCTTAGTGAAAAATAATTGATTCTGTCTGCGTACACCTTTAGTGAAATATGCAATCAAAACTTTTTTTGTAGAAGTGTGCATATCCACCCTTTGGTGGAGTGCATACACACTCTTTGACAAAAAATGCATACAGACCCTTTGATTAGCATGCATAAACAACCTATGATGAAGTATATAATATATATATATACACACAAGATGGTGTGCATTTTTGCACCTTATGATGGAATATACACTCACACATGATAAAGTGTGCAAACACACCTGTTTATGAAGTATACACTCACACATGACAAATTGTGCATACACAGCTGTGATGCTAACACCACCTAGTTAATGGTTATGATTATCATTATTAATTAATCATCCATAACTAATTACAAATTATGAGAATCTTAATTTATGTTATTAATAATTCTCACTACAACATGAATATAATCAAAGAGTGTTGACATTTACATCGCTTCACAACAATATTCAATTAATGCTGGACAATTGTTTACTTTATCCTAGTGTACACATAAGCAGTCAATTAACCTAAATACATACTCAAGTTCATGGTTATCATCACAGAAAGGAGAGTAGAGTTTAGAGAAATAATTAAAGACAAAACACATAACCTTTTCAAAGATGGCAACTGTTATTGGCATGGGTTTCACAGTCACATTGTTTGCAACAAGTCACTGCCTTTCATATTTAGGCAGTTACTCAATTGTTCCAGAATCTTCAATGTGCTCTCCAAGCACGCTGTAGAGAATCATCCTAAATTTCACATGCACTATCAAGCACAAGGAATGTTCTTGAATTTTACTCAACACCACAAGGAACATTCAAAATAATCTTCGTGAATTCTCGAGATCAAGCTCAAGCCACAATTTCTACCTTATTGGCACTCGAATGGAAGTTACATGAATCAACTTAAAGTAACACATCTTATTGATAAGTTGATGACAGTGCCAGATGCACACACCAATGTATTCAAGTAGATTACAGTAGTTACTGAAGCATGAAGTGACAACCAAAATACAAAAGGCTTGCTCTTTAGCAATTAAGGGAGCACTAGATTTTGGGCATATGCCATCTCTCAACACCTTTTTCTCTTACAAACATTCTCATCTTACAAATCCTGTAACAATTTCATTACCCCGATACACCCACAGTATTAAGAATTATAGCATCGATCAAAATTCACAAGTATAATGTATATTGTAGTCAAATTAATGAACCTAGAAGTAATGGTTCAATTACATAAGCATTCTCTAATTCAAATCATAGATCAATAGCAAATGTACGAAATATTCTAAGCCCATTCTTTCTTTATCAGTCAGTTAACTTGCCATAAACTAATGATTGCCTTTATTACTGGACTGGAGATATGTTCAAATTTAAAGTGATTAGAATAGAGTACTTCTTCAACAAAGAAACTTCTAGTCCATCTCCATTGGATAAAATTGTTATGAACAAGTATGATTATTAGTTTTTTAAAAAACTGCTCATCCTATTGGAACTGGTTTGGATTGCACAATGCATATTTCTAGCATTTTATCAACTCGAGTTGTTTTGCTCCAACTCTGACACTTATAAAAAATACCATTATTTGGAGTGCCCAAGGCCAGGTCACTTTGGAAATTTAACAGTTTGTATAACAATTAAGACTAGAAATAGGGATATGCAAATTTACTCTGCCACAACACCTTTTAGGTTAAGTATTATTAGTATTTGGGTTTGTAAGCTTAGTCTGATACAACTGATAAACTCACTCTTCCCTACTGTTGGGGGGGGGGGGAGGAACTTAACTTGGTATTACAGTGCATCCTAATATCCAGGCATCAGTAATTCTTTGAGAATTTCTTTTTTCTACTTATGCTGAATGACCGGTTGCCTAGCATTCTTGCCACTCCCGGTCACTTTTACTTTATTTCTCCTTGGAACTGCAGGGCAAAGTCATTGGAGTTCAGGGATTCCAAGTCTACAAGAATTAGTCTACTTATGTATCATCATCAGATATTTGATCAAGAACAGGCCTAGAGATGCTGTGTCGCTGATTACTGGTGGGCTTCTCATTGGAGAGACAGTGCTGTGGTTGGACTGTGGACTGTGGAGAAATAGGATGTGGTTGGACTGGTAGATCTCTCATTGAAAAGACGAAGTTGTGGTTGGACTGGCTGACTTCTCTTTGAAGAGACGATATTTTGGTTGGACTGGTTGACTTCTCTTAAGAGACGATATTTTGGTTGGACTGGTTGACTTGTCTTTGAAGAGACGATATTTTGGTTGGACTGGTTGACTTCTCTTTGAAGAGACGATGTGGTTGAGATGGTAGAGATCACATTTAAGAGATACTGTTGTCGATGGACTGGTGGAGTTCTCATTGAAGAGACGGTTGTGGTTGGACTGGTGCCGAAATTCTGCATCTCTCTTGTACATCGCCCATTATAAAGCTATTTTTTTCATTCTGTCTTCCTTTTTCTTCCCAGGATCTTCTCATTCTTTCTCACCGATGGACAAAAGAACACCTTTTAAACTGAAAGGAGATTTTCATGTACAATTCATATAATATATATATATATTAAAGGGGGGGGTCACGTAAAATTCAGATGATATAAATCAGCATATATTGGAGAACAAGAAACTTTCATATAAAATTCAGATGAGATATTTCACTGTGAAATCAGTGTATATCAGAGAACGGGGAAATGAGGCTGCAATGGCGCTCACTGTTGCCAAATACATAATTGAGGATGACCCGACTGGTCGATCAAACGGATGTTAGAATCAAGCCCAACTGCCCGTTATCGGATTCATGTAAACTGTCAAGGCTTCGAAACCTGTCTACCCAAGAATTTGGATAACACAATACTGATCGCGTGCTGTCTGTATGCATATAAATCATCCCTGAAATGGAGCCCAGAGCGTCCCTAATTTGCTGGTGAGTGAAGTGGAAAACCAAGACTGCAATCTCAGCCAAGACTAATCGAATGGCCGCCACCTCCCACTGACGTGGCCAGGAGGCTAGTGAAAGACTGGAGTCAGTGAAATGAAAGCAGGCAGTTTTGCAGTATAGTCAGAAGCCAGTGTTTCAGTTTCTGATAATTATTGATATATGATAACCAGTTTTTAGGTCTACATTTGGCCATTTTAGTGACGTCAGCACTGCGCTCTTCCTCCGAGGCCTAGTTCATTCCGCACGTCTGTACGTCTCTGAGACCACCGACTTCTGTTCATGCTGCACACATGTATTAGACTGTACGTCTCAGTGGCACCGAGTTTCGGATTAGGGCTAGACACGCATTAATTTATCACTTCAAAACTTTCAGATTGCTTGTGGTCCTCATCTTTATAGTTCTTTTCCCTTGCAAAAAAAAAAAAATATTAAAAACAAATAATGTATTGAATGGCAATATTTTGCCAACTTTATTTATTTTTTTAAAATTAATTTATTATTCAGTTTTAATGCACTAAGAATGATTACTAAGAGAAATTAATTTCTGGACTTTGATATTATGCCACTTTAAACTGATAGTGTCAGAATATTGAAGTTTGTGTTTCGTTCATTTGAGATTGGACTGAGTATGCTGTGCTTAGCAGTTCGGGTCACAATTCAAGTTTGGTTGGAGGATTCTGGTATGCTTGGCGGTTCGTGTCCTCACTCATGTTTAGTTGAGTCAAACTGTGAGGCTAGTCAGACTGATCATTTAGCTGGTGAAATGTCATTCTTAGCTTTCCAGATTGTTTTGTCTTGCTAATTTAATTTGACGACCTAAAAGTTACTTTAAGCAAGTCAGAACTTAATGTCAGTTTGGGCGCAACTCGTCTTTAGTTGAGTCAAACTTGTAGCTTGTAAAATCCACTTGCAACTTTTTATTATTATGCAGTGTTTTGATAGTTTTCAGTGTAGTAGGATTCTTTAAAAGGTATTGTTTTTTCCTCATCTTTTTAAAAAATAAATTTTGTTTTATTGATTCATTTTGCTGAGTATGGTTAACAGTAACTGATTTTTCATTCTCAGCCTGCTTCGTGAAAAGTAAACAGTCTTGAAATTAATCAGACATTGATTAGAGAGCTTCGGAGTGACCTGTCTACGACAGACTTTCTAATGTCCAAATAATTATGCATGCTTTTTCTTTCTTTCTGTATAAATGAAAACTCCGCCTGTCAACCAGCCTTGTCTTATCCATCCATTCATCATTGTACCTATCCGGCTATCACTTCATCTCAGTATGGTCTTATTTCTGGCTGGCTGCCTTGTCACTAGTTTGTGTGCTGATTTAAATTTTCACAGTGACTGTAAGTGTGTTCTAATTTTGAGAATGCCCTGACGATAAACTTTGTGTCGATATTTTCATGTAACGTGTTCCGTTTTATTAGTATGACTTGACCCTTCGCTATGAAACTGACATATTCTGGTCCGGAAAATCCACAGTGAGTTGTAATTTTCCGATTGGCCAAAGTTAATACGGCTTGTGCTAGTAAGGAAAACTTAGAGATTAATATGGAAAGACGGACTAAGTGCATAAGTAAGACTGGACTGAGGACTGGTCTCAGAGAAAAGAAGGATATTATATATGGGGGGAGGGGGGGAGAGGTTGTGTATCTGTGTGTGCATCTGAGTTTACAACTACTGTACTGGGGAAGGATTGGAGTATGGCCTGTATGGGAGAGTGGGCGCGTGTAACTGGAAGGCGCGAAGAGAATTGTGAAGGGAGGCAACCTTGAAGTCCTGTCATGCGGTTGGCGCGAACCTCTGATGCTTCACGCCATTAGTGTTTTCATCCGACCGGAACTCGTGTCTTATCGTGTCTATGCCCCACTTGTCTCTAATACTATTTTAGTATAATCGAGGAGCTGGGTGGCTAAGACGCCTTGGCGCAGGTGATCGCGCAAAGGTGGGGTTCAAGACCCACCCCGCTCGGTGATTTCCTTCCCCAGTGCACACCCCACCCTTAGTTCAAAATGCCGAGCTCAGCAACCAACTGTGAACAACATAGAGATCTTAGGATATGAGGAGTTAATTTTTAGAAAATTATATTACTATTTAATTTGCAATAGCTTTAGACCGTATTTTGCTTTCCCGAGTAACAGGATGTCGCGAGCAGTACGGCCCCAGGAAATCGACCACAAGCGTAAAGCTCTACAAACAGACGCATGCTGACAGTGTCAATTTTTGTATTTATTTTTATTTAAAGCCATTTGCTTATTTTATTTTTTTTATAAATGTCCATGAAGTAGTCTCAGTCGTGCGCTTATCAGTTGAAGGACGAATCACGTGACCGAGTGATGTAACTAGTACTCGTCACTCTGAGTCACAGCCGTATTTTTAACATCTGACCCTGATCTCGTCACTTCTGTGTCTCCTACCTCTCTGTCACTTCTGTGTCTCCTACCTCTCTGTCACTTCTGTGTCTCCTACCTCTGTCGCTTTGGTTGCTTGACGACAGGATCAAACATTTTCCACACGAACGCGTTGGCGGTCTGAGGTATCCTGCTGGTTGCGTGGGATTTGAAACCGATTCAGTTAGAGTTTCGTTAAAACAAGAAGCACAGCCCACTCAGTGTTTTTATACATGGCCTAGTAGAAGCCATTTGAATTGTTGAGCCGATGGATGTTAACACCGACTGCATATCAAATAAACATATTAAATAGCGTAATACAAATCCGGGTATTCGTAATGCAAAAAATGGGTATATAATTGATGGCTGTTATCGGTATGAAAAGTACAGGGGTGTGTTGTATACAAAAGTAATCTTGGCGTCGGGTGCACGTGCGTTGTTAAACGTGAAAAAGAACTCGTATATTCCGTCCCCTTCATAGCAACGCACCAGTCACTCTCACCACCATCACCCCACTATTACGTCATGCTGAAAATAGCACAGTACCCTTCTCTGCGTTAGACATAGCCGGTTTTACAGTCATATTGACACTACATTACCCTTCTCTGCGTTAGACATAGCCGTTTTTACAGTCATATTGACACTACATTACCCTTCTCTGCATTAGACATAGCCGTTTTTACAGTCATATTGACACTACATTACCCTTCTCTGCGTTAGACATAGCCGTTTTTACAGTCATATTGACACTACATTACCCTTCGTCACCCTTTGCTGTGGGAGAAGTACCCGGTTTTGCGTAAGAGTTCGCATTCACTTTCAACTTTATCTAATCTCGCAGACAGACTCAGCCGCCTGGGGAAATTGAACTTCTTGAAAGGAAAGAAAATACCGTAGTGGGGAGAGTTAGATTTTAGAGGTGGAATTTATTTTGTAGTTGTTATCCGGGCGGAGGCCACACGTTGACCTTACTGCACTTGAGCTGCCAGGAGTGCACATGCACTGGAATAATTACGTTTGAACAAGTTGTTGTCGAGTCAGTGCATTTCGTTTGTCTCAGTCCCCTTACTCAAGGCGTCGGGTGTGGTCCAGACGTGGGGTTTCTTGATGTACACTAGAACGGTGTTGTGGTCGAGTCAGCGATGTACACTAGAACGGTGTTGTGGTCGAGTCAGCGATGTACATTAGAATGGTGTTGTAGTCCAGTCAGTAATGTACATTAGTATGGTGTTTAGTCCAGTCAGTAATGTACATTAGAATGGTGTTGTAGTCCAGTCAGTAATGTACATTAGAATGGTGTTGTAGTCCAGTCAGTGATATACACTAGAACGGTGTTGTAGTCCAGTCAGTGATATACACTAGAACGGTGTTGTAGTCGAGTCAGCGATGTACACTAGAAAGGTGTTGTAGTCAAGTCAGTGCATTCCAGTTTTCTCTGTGTCCCCTTACTCAAGGTGTCGGGTGTGGTCCAGACGTGGAATTCTTGACATGCAAATGGTACAGCTCCTGGCTAATGGAGCGAGCGTGAGAATGAGAGAGAGGACATACTACGTAGCCATAAAGGAATACCTCTCACTACTGGAATTCCTTGTCATTCCGAAGTTTCTGTTGGTCTTGAAAATCTTCTGGTGAAAAGAAGCCGAAAGAAAGAGCGGTTTTTTTTTTTTTTTGTTTTGAGGGAGGTGGGTGGTAGTCAAACATTAAAAGATGAAAGGAGAAGGGGCAGAGGAAAAGAGAGATTGAAACACGGGGAATGAACGAAAACTGTATTTTCCAGAATTGAAGGTTAAGGTACTCTTCGGCCTGTTTATAAACTTGCCGTTAGATTTAGATAAAGTTATCAAGAGCAATAATTATAACAGTGTTGATAGCAATAATAATAAATTGTAGACAAGCTATCAACGATTTTCAAGGATATAAATAAAATATGATAAGATTAATTACTGAGCCACTGTTGAAAAACAATAGAGCATAATACATTACTACTTTTAAATGTGAAAAACATGACAGTAACTAGAACATAATACATTAATACTTTTAAATGTGGAAAAAAATGACAGTAACTAGAACATAATACATTACTACTTTTAAATGTGAAAAAAATGACAGTAACTAGAACATAATACATTGCTACTTTTAAATGTGAAAAAAATGACAGTAACTAGAACATAATACATTACTACTTTTAAGTCGTCTTCTGCGGTAAAAGAACTAGCAGATGACATTTGTAATTGACATGTAACTGACATTAGTAATTTTCTAACGCTAGCTCAGATGTTTTCGTAATTATTGGGTCAGAGGTCACTTCCGCTGTCCAAAGTTTACAATATTTTTAGTAAACAAATTTTAGAACTTTTTTTCTTTTAAATTTAATTTTAAATATATCCGGCTGAGTTGTAAAATTGCCTCCCCCAAATCCTCTCAGTCACGTTAGATAGTTTATTCACTAAAGAATTGTTTTATTTTATTTATTCTGCGTGCGGACTGCGTCCCATTCGAGAAAGCATGTTGTGTGTGTAATTTCTAAAACAGCTGAGCTATTGGTCGTAATTTATTTTATTTATTCTGTGTGCGGACTGCGTCCCATTCGAGAAAGCATGTTGTGTGTGTAATTTCTAAAACAGCTGAGCTATTGGTCGTAATTTATTTTCGATACAATGTTGATAAACTGAGTTTATATTTTTTAAATCGGATATTTAAAACGGCATTGGGGGGGGGGGTATTTTCACTATGTTTACTTATTTATAAATCTGTATTTATTTATGTCTCAATGCCCTTCTATTTTTTTTTCTCATTAATAATCACTCCGCGAAAACATTCTTCTATCGATCACGTCATCTTTGGGTTTTTTTTAAACTTCGGCCGACACCGTTAACGGTGGTTTTAACAGCTTCAGCCTCTTTCTGAGTTTGCGACTCCTAGTTAAGAAAAGCTTTGTTCTTTGTTTATTATTTACGTTGACAACCGTGAGATATGTCTGCGGTTTGTTTCTCACCTTTAGATGAAAGGTGTTCAGTTCACTATATTGTTTCTATGAACAGACTATCAGTTTAACCCATATTATAGCGTGATGCCAATAGCTTATCAATGTAATCCATGTTATATCCGTGATATCAATAGGCTATCAGTTTAATCCATGTTATCGCGTGATATCAACAGGCTATCAGTTTAATCCATGTAATCGCATGATGTCAACAGGCTATTAGTTTAATCCATGTTATTGCATGATGTCAATAGGCTATTAGTTTAATCCATGTTATTGCATGATGTCAACAGGCTATTAGTTTAATCCATGTTATAGCGTGATATCAACAGGCTATTAGTTTAATCCATGTTATTGCGTAATGTCAGCAAACGGGGAGCCATTGTTTCTTTCACGCTTACGCTTTCATGCAGAAGATTTAAATTTGCTTTTGACTGTGCATGCGATATGCTTTACTGACAAATATGCTTCATCTTCATAAGAAAAAAGATATTTCAAAACTCCCGTGCTTTGTTGTGTATATTTTTTATATATATGAAGACTTGAATGCTGATTTTCATGAGTCTTCTAAAGAGAGCATCTGTAAAAAGGAAAAGAATTCAATGGTGTTTCGTTGTGGCCTTTTAGAAATTAATTCTACAGTACACCATATCAAGCTTTAAGTTGAGGCGTGATGAACTTTTGCCCCATGTAGTAGAGCAGTAGTCTAATGCAGAACAAATCTTTGCATAAAAGAACACCTTTCTGTCTGCTTCCTAGTTAAATGTTGTCTTATAGACAGTTCAAAAGTGACATTCTTAGGTTCATTTCTGGACTTAGTGGTTATCATATTGATTACGGTCCATCAGAATTCCTCAAACTTTATGATGATCAACTTACTTATTTTATTTTTATTTATTTTATTTATTTATACAATATGCTGAGACATGCTGACGGGGGTCACTTGATTTTTGTGAAGCCTACTTTCAAGGAGCGCCGTATACTGTCTTTGATAAGTGAACGTTCATATCATTACTATCACACCAAGCTTGTAGTTCTTTGATGCTTTTATTCAGTGATGCTTCATCGTATGTTGTGACCGGTGTTGTGATGTCTCATCAACAAAGTCATCGTATGTTGTGACCGATGTTGTGATGTCTCATCAACAAAGACATCGTATGTTGTGACCGGTGTTGTGATGTCTCATCAACAAAGACATCGTATATTGTGACCTGTGTTGTGATGTCTCATCAACAAAGACATCGTATGTAGCGTGTGTAGTAGAAAATGGAAAATCATTAATGTACAGTTTATTTGGATTTTTTTTTAAGTGGCGCAGGAATTAAACCCTGATGGTCACATGTTAGAGGGACTGGACAACAATAGTTGATCATGATGTTAAAAACACAAGTCGACAAGAGGCATGCTTAACACACACACACACACACACACACACACACACACACACACACACACACACACACACACACACACACACACACACACACATACACACACACACAACCATACATAAATGAGTACACATAAATGTACACAAATATAATTATAGTTATGCGTATGGTTCGATAGTAAGTTCAACATGACTGACCTTTCTCGGCCAAAAAAAATCCTTTTAACCAGTGGTGTTCTGGGAGAGTTTTTTCTGGCAGTGTTTCCCCGGATATTGGCAAGATTGATGACTGTGATCTTTTGGGGCTGATTTTAGTGGACACAAAGACAGACCATGTCGGTCACTTGGTCAATCGGGCTAAATATCTTGCGAATTATTACAACTTGACCTACTAGGTCCGGCAAGAGTGTATAATATCACCAGTGATTGATTGCCAGGCCCTTGCAAGAGGGAGCTAATGGTTAGATGCAAAAAGTCAAGATCTAAAGTAGAATCCACTCATTGGTATAGCGGTGTTTTAAAGGCCTGTGATTTTCAAGATGAATGAAATGTTTAGTACCCTCACCTGATACAAGAAATTATCTGTTAAGAGACAGGTGAAAGTGCCTGTATTTCACCAAATACAGGGAATAATCTGGGTTCAGTCTCTCCCTCAGAGTGAAAAAACTTTGGAATAAATTCACAACCACTATTTGTGATTCATAACCGATGCTAGCTCAAGATGGCGGATTTTGTGTCCAGCCACATGGGTTAAATATAATGGAGACGCGAGCCCCGCCCGTCATCCCGACCTGTAAGGATTATAGAAGTTAAATTAGTTATGATATTCGAATAATTAATAACGATAATTCCTTACAGGCTAACTACTCGTCTGAGGATGGAGGGAACTATCAACCCACCTCAGTTATCCGTGACTCACCCCCACCCCCATCCTTGATGATTGAGCAGCATTGACAAAAAAGATTACAGGTTCAGTTTGAAAATATTTATTAAGGGGGAAAAGGGTCAAATCTCATGAAAATAAACATAATTTATATTCATATTACTAGGGTACAGGGTAAAATACTACTTTTGCTCTATAAATTTAATACTTCAATAAGTGAGGTACAGTATTACAAGTGCATATCAGGTAAAGTGACTAACATTAATTCATAAAAGGTTCAAATAAGCTTAATGCAAACAAATCTACTTTGTGCGAAAACTACAGAGTTCAAAATGTCGTAATCTTTGGTTGCAAATGCGCACCTTAATTAATGTCATCATCAAGGTCTTTGTTATCTACTCGGATAACCTAATTATAGTCCTTATCAAGTACATGTTGAAATAGATAATTATTTCATAGAACAGATAACACTACAGTACTTAACAACAGAAAAATATTGAGGCTGTCATTCACACTCAAGAATTCAAATACTGCTTCTAAAGATTAGAAACGAGTACATAGATTCAGATAACATATACCTATATAGATAATGCCACCAGGCCATGATGTCATTTAGGTATCATAGACATACATGCTACAGTTAGCTAGTACTCTGTTTATCTCTCTGTTAACAGAGACAGATGTACATACACAGATCTGACCCACCAAGCCATGACGTAATTTGATATATATAGAATTCTTGGACATACATGCTAGATAACTAGATAAGTATTCTTTGTCCACTTCTGCCATCAGAGACAAATGAATCTTCTGCTACTACAACATATCAATTTTATGAACGTATTGACTAGAAACAATATCAAGTGTTTAGCATACTGCATACAAGCACCATAGTTCACAGTTTGTAGAAATAATAGTCTACTCACATAATAAATCTATATGTAAAACACAAGATTTTAACATAGCAATAGCAGAATGTAGAAAATATATCTCCATATAAGTCCATTCTCTCGCAATCAGTCAGTTAACTCACCATTAAGTCAATGGCCGCCTTTCATGACGGACTCTGCCACTCCAAATTCAAAGTGATTAGACAGTAAAAATTCTTTACGGCAGGTAAACATTTGTTCTCATCCCATTGGCTGGTCTTGTTCCTGTAAATCTTAACCATTGGATAAAAAAAACTGCTCATCCACCTAAAACCAGTTTAGATTACATCAGCAAGTCTAGCACATTCTTTACCTGAGTTGTTTACTTCCAACTTTGACACTTAAAAATATCAGCATAAGCAGTACCCAAGGTATGGTCACTTTGACATTTAACAATTTATATAACAATTAAGTTTAGAAATAGGGATATGCAAATTTACTCCGCCACACTAAGAACGAAACTACTTAGAGCTTTAAAACATAATCACGCTGACAAACACACTGACCATCATTTGATGAACTTCAAACTTGGTTAGTAGCAGAATTCGGACCAGCTGAAACGGAATTTCAACCATAGTTTCACAGTCCCCAAATTAAGGCACTGTAACAGTCATACTAATACACTACCAGGAATACCCAACAAGGTCACAAAAGAAAATATCTGTCAAAATTTGGGCACTCCTCTCAAAATACTTAGCAATAGGGATATGTTGATGTGTTGTTGAGTCTCACAAAGTTCTCCCTGAAATTTGGGGTATATTATACATTTTAACATGGCTTGAGGGTTTAAGATTACATGTCTGCAGATACAGGTTTCACTGAAATTTGGGGTATATTATACATTTTAACTTGGGGATTTAAGATTACATGTCTGCAGACACAGGTTTCACTTTTTGATCAGTGGTTCAGTCAGTCCAACCATGACATGGTTCAGTGCACGGGCATAGGTCTTCCCCAGGGTGAAATCATGGATCGTGCCTAACACAAAGAGTTTGATTTCGAACCTCACCCCATAGTGAGCACTCACAGACCCTGTGTGTTTGAGCATGTGTGACGTGTTCAATTAATGAATCAGGTATTACGTAAAAATAGTGATGAAATATTACATATGAAGGAAATGATGGATAGTTGTGATGTATTTTAGTGTGTGTGTGTGTGTGTGTGTGTGTGTGTGTGTGTGTGTGTGTGTGTGTGTGTGTGTGTGTGTGTGTGAGTGTGTGTGTGTATTTGTGTGTATTTGTGTGTGTGATGAATTAAATTAATGGATCAGCTATTATGTAAGTACATTTATGAGAGAAAATGATTGAGAGGATCTGTTATTGTTTTTAATGGGTGTTGTATTTGGTTTGTGGGTGTGTGTAAGAGAGAGAGATAAATAACGGAATAGCTATTATTTATAATCACATGCGCTGGAGACTTTGCCTACAGCTGAAGCAGTTTATGAAGAGGATTAATCACACTGTCTTTGCCACTCATTCTTGCTAGTCTGAAGTCGTCCATCATCCATGTTGGTGAATTCTTCGTTGTCTGGCTGTAACGGCTATTTGCACATATAGGGCCTGTGGCAAGCACAGAGAGGCTAGTGGCTGTATTTAGAAGTCATTTCATATTTTGAGTTATAGAACTTAGTTTATGCCTGTTGTTCCATTTCATGAATCTCGTAATTGATGTCAAGATAGTTACTTCATGAATTGAGTTTCCATTGGGGCAGACCTTCGGGCACCCAATCTTGCTTTTCATTGAGACTGGCTGGAACTCATCTGAGCGATATTTTTTTTTCTCGTTGACTTCTTTCCTCGTAGGATCTACATCACCATTTATTGTTTTTGATCTTGGATGACGCCTGTGAGGACTTGCTGTTCTCCCTGAAGAGGGCGTGTTGCCTGGTGTAGTGGAGGTGGTTAGTTCCGTGCAATGCTGGTGGTGGCTGTGTTGTTGATATTTTTACTTTTGTAAAATGTCTCAGTCTCTTTGGTTTTTAGAGAAGGTATAGTGCTTTTGTTCCTTAGGAAAGTGGTGAGTGTTTGTTGGATTAACTTTTCTGTTTGTGGCTGTAGATGGAGTGTTGTGGGTAGGGTGTTGCGTGTAAAGTGTTGTGGAGAAATGCTGTGTGTACAGATTGTGGGAAGAGTGGGATCTGTAGCAGATGTGTGGTGTCGGTGGTTGTTTTTCTTTATTGTATAGTGGTCAGGGCAACAGGAAGTGTTGTATGTAGTTTTATGCTCTATAGTGGTCAGGGCAACAGGAAGTGTTGTATGGAATTTTATGCTCTACAATTGTTGCATGTTTATGTTTAACCCGAGTACTTGTGTGTTAGGAGCGTTGAATTTAATTTTAATCTGAAAATGGTTTTTTGTGTAGGGAGGTTGTTGTGTAAATTAAGAGTCCTTGACTTATTGAGCATCTTATGGACCTGGTTAATTTGTGTGCTTTGGTGAATTGTATATAACTGTCTGCCATTTTGTGTACCATATTTTGTTCTAACCCTCCCCACCCACCCACCCCCGGTCTGTTGTTTCATTTCCTGATATATTCTTGCGGCCGGAGATCCATAGGAACGTGGTGTTATATCTTAATTTCGTATAGTTTCTTGATGTAGTGTTTTGTTTGTGGTGTTATATCTTAATTTCGTATAGTTTCTTGATGTAGTGTTTTGTTTGTGGTGTTATATCTTGATTTCGTATAGTTTCTTGATGTAGTGTTTGTTTGTGGTGTTATATCTTGATTTCGTATAGTTTCTTGATGTAGTGTTTTGTTTGTGGTGTTATATCTTGATTTTGTATAGTTTCTTGATGTAGTGTTTTGTTTGTGGTGTTATATCTTGATTTTGTATAGTTTCTTGATGTAGTGTTATGTTTGTGGTGTTATATCTTGATTTTGTATAGTTTCTTGATGTAGTGTTTTGTTTGTGGTGTTATATCTTAATTTCGTATAGTTTCTTGATGTAGTGTTTTGTTTGTGGTGTTATATCTTAATTTCGTATAGTTTCTTGATGTAGTGTTTTGTTTGTGGTGTGGGTATTCTAGAAATGTTCAGTCGTGAAAGAGCTTTTTGCATGGCCACCACTTCAGCTTTGAGCACTGAATGAGCAGAGAGTTGTTTGTAAGTGTTCGTTCCCTGGTAAGAGTGAATGGCTTCTCCAGTTCCTGCGTTTGTTTTGAAACACTGTGTAGATTTTTGGGTGGTCTGTTTAATTTTAACATATGTGTTCTAATGATTTTTGGCGTGGTTGTTGGAGTTTTCTTTTTGAAATTAATATAAGGTCTATTTGTGAGTTTGTTTGTGTGTCGGGAAGATGATCCATGGTGGAAGTGGGATCGTGAGAGGGGTTCTGTTTGGGGGCAAGTTAAATTTTTGTTTTTTAAATAAGCTTTTTCGCAAATGCGCCATACTTAAGTATCTTCTACTTATATATATATATCATATCTGGTGTGAATGATAAATAGTATTCCGCGTGTGCAGTCTGCTCTCAAACATGATTGCCATTAGAGCGTCGCAACTAAATCATTGGACTGTATCCAGTAAGTCATTGGACTGTATCCAGTAAGTCATTGGACTGTATCCAGTAAGTCATTGGACTGTATCCACTAGATTGTTCAAAGCGCGGAATCGAATGAATACAATAAACAGTAGTGAATGTATTGCCTATCGGGGGCGTGGGGGGGGGGGGGGGCGAGCTTTGCCACTCGTACTCATTATAGATATAAAACGATACAAATATCTTTCTGACTAACATTCTACTATAGAAAGAAAAAACAAAAATTTGCACGTTCTGGAAAAAAAATACTACTGTCAATTCATGAATGTCGTCTGCTAGTTCTTCTGCCGCAATATACGGCTTAGATCAATTACAGATAATTTTTATGCTAATGTACGGATAAAAGTTGAGGGTACTGTTGTTTCATTCAATACTGTTTATTTCTTAAATCTTGACGCTTCGTTCAGTGAAACATTGTATACTTTCGCGTGATCCCGCACCCTGTGACCTTGATATTCTATGCATGCCCTTTTCTCTCTCTTTTTGAGAATTGTGATCAATGAACCAGTCAGTCTGTCACGCGTCGTTGGGATGAAATAGGCCGGGGCCCATGGGCAGGCTTATTTTTAGCATGTTTGACATTCTAATTTTTACCAATCAGTCTGAATTAAACATGTGTTCTTAAATTAATCAATATGTCTATAAAAAGTAGTAATTTAAAATTAAAAAATCCATTAATTAGTACAGTTGGTTTTCATTTTTTAGCACAATGACCCATTCAATTATCATGCTAACTAACCAACTACTTAACCACTCATGCAGCCATGCAGCTTGTTACTTAAAACTAATCATCCACAGCCAATCATTCGGTCAGTCAATCACTGGAAAACTCAACCAATTAAGCAGTAAGTTAAATAATCGGTCAGTCATATAACCAGTAAGTCAGTCAGTCAGTCGGTAAATCAAGCAGTCGATCAGACGAATTGGTCACTCTCTCACAATCTGAGTTAGTGTTTGTTCTAGGATGGATATTCTAAGTATCAAAGTACATGTATTTCCATCACATTCAGGACTGAGTAGCGCTTAATATATCTTGTGACGTAATAAGTTCGTGAGGCAAATGCTTGGCTACTGTGAGCGAGTGTTGCCCGCCATGACCTTGACACCGTAACAAAGATGTCATGGCTTTAGACAGAAAATTTAATGCGAGTAGACAAGCATCATATATTAAATGAAAGATTGTCACAAGCATATGCTTATTTTTTGTTTGGTACAGAGCACTGCAGGGATTCAATACGTTAGCCATCTTATGAACACGTGGTTTTCTTTTCGTGAGACAAGAAAATAATTACGTCAACACTTGATCAAAAGTAAAAAGAATATTTATGAAACGATAAAAGTTCATTATATCTGTCTGACATAGTGAACTTTGTTTAAACTAGGCACTAGTAGATGTGTGTTTTATTCACCCATAGATACAATAGTAGTATTATGTAAGAATTGCTTTTTAGTCCTTGCTCTTTTTTTCCCCATTCACTTTAGCATATTATCGTTAAAACGCCGTAAAATGCGCTTTTAAATCAACCTGTCAACTGAATAGATGAGAATTTACTACCTGATTGATACTTACCTGTCGTGGTGTTGTTTGGATATTTAATACATTGTATTATTTTTGTATTTTATCGGAGTTGTGCCATACCTACTGTCGTATTGTTGCTGCTTGGACATTTGATATATTTATTTTATTTTTATTTTTTTTTAATGGTGTGGTTCCAGACGTGAAGAATGCTTTCCGCATGTCAACGCAGAAACGAGAGTGGGTGTGCTGCTCCGACACTGCTGAGCAGAAGTTTAACTGGATCTCACTTCTCGAGCTGACGGTGCGAAGCGCTCTGAACAAAACCTAGCAGTAGTTGGGATGAAGACGTCAACGATATTACTGCACCTCCATCTCTCCCACATTCTTCAAGTGTATAGCATAGATAGAGTACTATTACAGTATTATTGTGGCACAGACTAACACACACACACACGCGCGCGCGCGAACTCGGCGATTAGATGCATACTACACCGCAACATAAGCCGACGAAACACAGGTCGACCATGTCACTTTGTCAGTGTTAAATCTGGATGTTACTTATAAACACACACAAACTAAAATTGCAGGGTTACACTGTTACACAGACTGACCATGTCACTTTGTTAAGACTAAATCTAAATGTCACAAACTCTAAAACAAATTGCAAGTCTGTGTAATAAGCTCATCATCCACAATTTTCCGGAAGAAATTATCGGTGCTG
Source organism: Sinotaia quadrata (assembly GCA_028829895.1). Classification (NCBI taxonomy): domain Eukaryota; kingdom Metazoa; phylum Mollusca; class Gastropoda; order Architaenioglossa; family Viviparidae; genus Sinotaia; species Sinotaia quadrata. The sequence goes on from CM054181.1 coordinate 30,592,098, forward strand.
TGCAAGTGACTTGAAATGATTTTTAGTCCCGGGTTGTTGTACTCTGAAATAAGTGCCAGGCAAGCGGACAGGGCTCGACATTCAGAGAGACTCAAAGCAGTATTAGAGAATTATCCTTTTCTTCACGCAAAAGATATTTGATTGCAGCAAAATATATCCTCAAACGGAGGTTCGATGTATAATTGCGGCTCAGTCTTTCTCAAGTGAGCGTCATGTTTTAGTGAGATTCTATGTGCGCATCATATTTTAGTGAGATTTTGGTGAGATTAAGCGTGTGCGTTATATGTTGATGAGAATTTTTGTATGCGTCATGTTTTGTGAGATTCTGAGTACGTCAGATTTTCTAAGATTCTGTGTGAGTCGTATCTTACTGAGATTCTATATGTGCGTCAGATTTTAGTAAGATTATATGTGCGTCATTTTTTAAATGATATTGTGTGTATACGTCGTATTTTATTGAGACTGAAAATTTAGTGATATTCTATGTGTGCGACAAATTTTAGTGAGATCCTGTGTATGCGTCATGTTTTAATGAGTTTCTATTTGTGCGTCATATTTAGTGAGATTCTGCGTGTGCGTCATACTTTAGTGAGATTCTATTAATGCGTCATATTTGGTGGGGTTCTATGTGTACGTCATATTTTAGTAAGATTCTATGTGTGCGTCTTTATTGAAATTCTATATGTGTGTGCGTCATATTTTAGTCTTAGTGAGATTCTATGTACGCGTCTTTAGTGAGATTCTATGTGTGTGTCATATTTTAGACTTAGTGAGATTCTATGTATGCGTCTTTAGTGAGATTCTATGTGTGAGTCTCATTTTAGTGAGATTCTGTGTGTGTCTTGTTTTGATGAAATTCAAGATGGAATATAATCACGGTTTACAAACTCACAAGGAGTTTTATGAATAGAGCAGCAGGAAGACGAATATATATAGTGGCCAGTTGAAGTCTGGCGTAACACTTCTTTTCTATCAGCAATTTCCAAATCCACATAATAATAATAATAATAAAATATTGTCAAAATGAGGATAAGGAGACCAGATGGGTGAGATGGGAGGGTGGTAATTTGTGTTATATTGTTGTTTAGAATAACTTGTTCGCATGTTGCTGATTTAAAAAAAAAATATTGTGTTGGCTTTCTTTTCAAGGGTATATAAACAATCTATTTCCTAACCGTCAACAGCTGCTAGTCTGCTACTATTAATTAAAACACAGTTTCCATTATCTCAGGCATCTTCACTAAGCTCATCATACAGCTGCCTCGAGCGCATTACTTCTCCCCCCTTCTCCCCCTCCTCTTCCTTTCGCACACAGGCACGTGCGCCTTAGAAATAGAAATTGTTTACACAAATCTTTTTTTTTTTTAGGTTTAAGGTTAAAATTAAATATTCAGAGTTAGCCGTACACTTTTAGTTTTTTAATATTTCCCTCGTGTTTAGGTTCTTTATTTTTATTTATTTATTTTACATTAGACTTTGTCATGTAAACTGTTTTGTCGATGGAAGCGAAACCTGGTGGACAGTGAATTTAGTTAATCTTTTCTCGCCTCACTGCTAACGTGTAAATGAACGGTTCTGAAACCCTTTACAACAGTTCCTCTGTCCTAGAAGATAGATAGCGCAGTTATCTGCACTTGGACGCCTGTACAGTTTACGCGCTTAGTTCGTTTTTGCGACTAGACTTTCCAGTAACGTACAAAATATGTCTAGTATGCACTTTCACAGTTCGTTTTTCGGGACTAGAATTTTTCTGTTAATATCATGGTACACGTTACGTGTTTTTCGCGACTTAAACATAACACAAGACTCATGTAGCGTGCACGCGAGCCTCAGAGCTGAACTTTTAGTTGGCAATTTTGCATAAAATATATTTATTCAGCGTACATTTTTCCCGTTAGTAATGTATTGCAACGCCGTATATCGATTAACCATAACCAGAAGACAAATTTCCAAACCTCTTTCCTCATATCTCTGAAATCTAATTATTATTAATGAAAATAGAGGAGAATTTTCACGCTTTATTATTTAAAATTACGAAAACTGTTCGTTTTCTCGTACGACTTATAGATTCTTTAGGATGAAGACGTCAGCGATATTACTGCACCTCCATCCCTCCCACATTCTTCGAGTGTATAGTGGTATATCGTTTTGAGGTATTTGCTTTTACACGGTATTGAACTCTCGCTTTAAAAAAACAAAAAAACTATTATCTCGGCTTCCAAGTAGTTGTGGGGCTTGTTTCACCGTTCTACTGCACACGGTTTCGACTCAGCTATCGCGACATCTATCGTTTAAGGCCTGTGCGTGATTCTGACCCACTTCTTCCGTCCCAAAAGGCACAAATGGTCTTTCTGAGTAGTCGTAGGCTGAGTACTGAAATTAATCTTCTTCCGTCCCACTCACCTCATCCTGGGATTCTCCGTTAAAATAGGATTATGTACAGGAAATGCCTTCCCAGTACTGACAGTGGTTCGTGTCTGTTGTTTTGACCAAGTAGAACCCCTTTCACAAAGAACAGCTTGGCCTCTGTTATACTTTGAAGAAGTTGGTCCCTTTTTACAAAAGTATTAGCCTAAACTGCCAGAGAACAGCTTGAACTCAGATGTACTTTGATCTAGGAAAAAAAAAGGGTGTGGCGATCGGTGTTGGGCCGCCCCTAGCGTGAGAAGAACTGGAATGAAGTGCACGCTAGCCAGCCTCGTGCTTTATTTTGTTGTTGTTTTATTGTTTTTGTTTGTTTTTTTTTGTCCAAGAGTTGACTAGCAAATTAGAGGCGGCAAAATGTTTTGATGTTGAAAAATCTGCCTAGGAAAGTTTGCGAGACCGGTATAAATAAAGATTATGATTGAATGATAGGAGCGTCTTGTGAAAGGTTAACTGTCAAGATTTCTGCTTGCAGTAATAGGCGAATTATGAGAAGTTTACAGAAAAACGTAACAAATTTACATGGAAGATTTGTGAAAGATTGACCAAACACCCCACCCCACAAAAAAAAAAAAAAGAGTAACATTAAATATTCGTTAATTTAAGGTATGTAATGTGTGTTAGTTTACATTTTACAGGGAAGATATGTGGCATGAAAGACTTTGAAAGGTTAACAGATAATACTTGCTGATTACAAACATTACTTGTAATTTACAGACAATGTGATAGTTTACAGACAATATTTGTGATGGTTTACAGACAATATTTGTGATACTTTATAGACAATATTTGTAATAGTTTACAGATAATATTTGTGATAGTTTACAGACAATATTTGTGATACTTTATAGACAGAATTTGTGATAGTCTACAGGCAGTACTTTTCGTACTTTACAGACAATATTTTTGATAGTTTACAGATAATATATGTGAAGGTTTGCAGAAAATGTAGATTTACATAAAATATTTGTGATTCACTCTCATTGAATAAAAATACTTGATAGATTTACAAGAAGATATGTTTTTCAATTTTTCCTAAAATCTACAACAGTTTGTCAGAAAGTTTTGAGTGCTTAGGGACCAATTATAATATGTGTGTGTGTGTGTGTGTGTTTCCAATTTAAACTTTTTAGTAGGTTTTTTACCTGTGTACAACAAGACAACAACACTTTACATCAGAATAGTCATCAATATTGTTAAAGGTTTTGTTAGAAATTATAAACTCAGAATTTAATATTGTTTTGATGAGATAAATGATTTTTCGCCAGAACAGGAGTTGTTGGTCTAAAAGTTTCATGTAGGATTGGATACACTTGTTAAACTGTTTCAATGATTTTGTATTGCTTTTATTTCCAGAGTCAGTCAGTTGGATTTAACAGATTTTTAATTTCATACAATGAATGTCTTCCATATATTCTCTATTTTGCTTTTTGCAGACCATATGTTAACTCTTTAACTTTTAAGTTAGTAAGCGGATGATTAAAGACTTTTTAAAATGTTGGTGCATTTTGAATTTTAAATGTGTAATTAAGTTTGAGCCAGTCGTGTTTGAGTATAGACTATAATGTGTTTGTCCGCTTGGTGTCATAATTTGAACTTAAATACATGTGTTTGAATGTGTTAGATCCCAGAATGCAAGGGTGTATCAGGATGATATCAGTCCCCAGATTACAAATATGTGTGTGTGTTGTGTGTGTGTGTGTGTGTGTGTGTGTGTGTGTGTGTGTGTGTGTGTGTGTGTGTGTTGATTGTGTTAGAGACCAGACAGTTTGGATGTCCAGATGGGGTCGCAAACTAGACTGCATGTTTGTGCCTGGATGGTTTTAGAATTCATGAATATATCTAGATAATGTCTGAGGCCCTGTGTATGTGTGATGCACATTCATGTTAATATTCAATCACACATAATGTGACTGATGGCAATGAAAGCAGTATTATATTATTCTTGCACTATTTCCAGAGTTTCCACTGTTGCCTTGTCAGTCTTGAAAGTGTTTAAACTTTTCCTGTTGACATTTTCATAGCTAGGCATTGGTCTGTTATTTAACTTACAGTCCTTTACTGTCAAAATTATTATTGTAATACTTAAATATGTTTATGAGTTGTAGTCAAATATGTATGTGTTTGTAATTCATCCTTTCTCATTATTTTACTTTTAAAATTTACAACATAACATATTAATGTATTTGTAATTCAACATTCCTTATAAAATGTTGCGACAGTGCTTGTACATAATATATATTATTTTGTAAACTGTTCTTAGATTATTTTACTTTTAAAGTTTACAGCAGAACTTGTATATAATATTTATTTGTAAGTTGACATTTCTCATTGCATGTAATTATATTTAAAACTTGTAACAACGCTTGTATATATTTTGTAATTTGGCCTTTTATAAATTTGTAACATTGTTTTAATATAATATATATTTGTAAAATCAGCCTTTCTCTCATTATTTTTACTCCTTACATTTATAACAAGATATATGTAACATATATTGTATGTATAATATGTCATTGTAATTTACTTTTTGTCTTTAATAATTGTAAAATTTATTACGTAATTTGTTTAATTATATGTACAGTGTATATGTATTTAGATCTTTAATACTTTTAGTAAATTTATAACACAATTTGAAATATTTAATTAAATGTACAGTGTACTTTAATTTGGCTTTTTTGTTTACTAAATTATTACAGTGACTTTTCTCACATAAAATATGTTATCACTGTTGTATTGTTGCAATTTTATTATATAACTTGCATTTAATAAGTATTACTAATTTAGCTTTCTGTGATATGATTAGAATTATTATATAATTATTATTAATTTAGATTTCAGTAATGTGATCAGAATTATTAGAATATTATTAATAAATTAGCTGTCTGTGATATTATTAGAATTATTATAGAATTATTATTAATTTAGATTTTAGTAATGTGAATAGAATTATTAGAATATTATTAATAAATTATCTTTCTGTGATGTGATTAGAATTATTATAGAATTATTACTAATTCAGCATATCTGTGATTATTTTGTTGTTCTGTATTCTTGTTCTCATTGCATTGACTATATTATACAAAGATTATAGTTTCTACTGTGCATTGATCAATTTTCAGTTATCATCTTAGCTGAGTTTCCTCATCCCTTCTCATTATTTTCCTAGGTGCTTGGAATCTCTCCTTAGCAATAATCTCAGCTTATGTCATCAGATAAACAGATATCAGTTTGAGTTATCAGATAGGGCAGATCTCTGTTTAAGTGATCATGTAAGACAGATCTCAGCTTATGCTATCAGATACAGCAGCTGTTTGTAAGACATGTCTTACATACCAAACCACTGCAATAATGTCTGACATACCAACACCACTCAATAATACATCTTACATACCAACACCACTCAATAATACATCTTAAATATCATCACCACTCAATGATACGTCTTACATGCCAACACTACTGCAATGATACGTCTTACTTACCAAAACCACTCAATGATATGTCTTACATACCACCGCCACTACAGTGATACATCTTACAAACCACCACTACTTAATTATATGTCTTGCATCCAAAACCATTGCAATGATATGTCTTAAATACCAACATCACTCAATGATATATCTTACATATGAACACCACTGCAATGATTTGTCTTGCATACCAACACCACCACTGCAATGATATGTCTTGCATACCAACACCACTGCAATGATATGTCTTACATACTAACACCACTCAATGATATGTCTTACAATTCAACACCACTCAATGATACATACATCTTACATACCAACACCACTCATTGATATGTCTTAAATACCAACACTACTCAATGATATGTCTTACATGCCAACACCACTGCAGTGATTTTTATGAATCATCTTTCTCAAAAAAATTAATCTTATAAGCAAATAGTATGATTTTATTTTTGTCAGGTAGGATACGACTGCAAATTGGAATTTCAACTCCAGTCAGTACAATTTTCCCCCTTTTCTCACCTGTAGATATACGTGCAAACATGGCCGTTTGCACACACATTAGAACAGAAAATGCGTTAGTCTTCTGAAAGCCTTCTTTCAACTATTATTTACTATTAAAAGAAAATCAAAAGTTAATTCGCTTTGTTAATTGCTATTTCTAAAATGTTAATTATCATGTTTGTCCGGTGTTTCTTATCACTGTATGTATGTGAGTGAGAGAAAGATTACGAATGAAATACAATATGATCAGCTTTAAAAATGGCATTTCTATACTACCATGTGTTGATGCATGTAGCCTACTTAATGTGGTTTTTGTGTTGTAATCACAATAGATCTTATCATAGGTCAACTTTTGAAAACAATATATAATAGACCGATTTAATTAAACCTTAATTTATTTTTTTAATTTATTGTATTTGCCCTGTGACATGTTTCTGGGAGATAGGCAAGATGTTAATTATCCACCACCCAGGGTCACCGTAACCTTAGGATAATTCCCCCAAACACACCTGGCTGGCCAAACATGTTAGAAAGATGGAAAATAGGTAATATAGAAAAGTAGAGAGATAGTTCTAGGAGATAGCTCAAAGCCCCCTGATATGTACAGCCAGGTATACTAATTAAATACAGGTGACAGACTACAGCACATAATGTGTGAGTCATGCCAACTCGAGTGGTCTAGGTATCAATAGTAAATGTATTCAACAAGAAATAAGACAGAGCGTGGTTCAAATAATGAATAATTCAATGGTTACAATTAGACTTTATAAATGGATTTCGTTCATAATCACGACTATGTAGTGTCATAAGAGAAAGTTCGTTTAAGTCTTACAACACTGTTGTAATTATTTGATTTGTTCATAAATGCGAACTCATAAGTGAGTTTATAAGATAACACTGTTTCTGAGTGAACTCTAAGAGTACTTTGAAGTTTGACTGAAGTTGTGTGGGTGTTGACTTATAGTCACTTATCTTAGGTTTTGCCTGACGTGTTGTCTAGGGTCCCAGAGAATGTTGTATAAGATATGCACTTGGTCTGCAACATCTAAGGTGCTGATCTGCCAGTAAAATATATGTGGGTTAAAATTTGTACACGTGTTTTCTGACAGAACACTCTTACTCTCATAATCATACATTCTGATATCATTAACAAAATATAACAATATAAAATATAGTTAAGGTTAATGAACATAGATATAATAATTATGCAAGCAAAACCACATACCTTTGGCAGTAATATATACAGATTATGGTTTCTTGCTGTATTGGTAACCAGCTATAAGGTAGCTGCTCTACCCTTATAGCTTATTAAGGCTGAGAGCTAAAGCTTTCTAAAATATTGTAATTGACTGACTGATTGATTTGATTTGAAGTACAATTTCTTTGTGGCATTTCATTTTTCATTTGCTCTGATATTTGAGAGGGGGGGGGGGAAGCATCTCAAGTTCATCAAAGTCGTCACATGAGTGAGTGTTATGTGCAATAAATCACGTGGTACATCAGATGACAGTGTGGTGGGTGGTAGTGGAATTACATAATCTTGCTTTATTTGATGCCTCCATTTATAGGTGTTTATTGATGAAATCAGAATTATTATTACATTTGTTCCATTTAGAGATCAATAAGATTCCTCTCAGTCAGGAAATATTCAGAGAGCTCTTGAAAACCATCGCTATTCGTGGCTATTTTTCCATTGGTGTTTGATGTTTTCCCTGTTTAGAGAGCGCTCTGCTGAATATCTTACTAAGCATAATGATGACGGTGCATTAGGATCAATTCGTTTTAATTGATTTTTGTAATAAATACCACTCTGCTGTGCAATTCTCTCTCTTTCTCTCTCTCTCTCTCTCTCTCTCTCTCTCTCTCTCTATCTCATCTCTGTGGTCGACAGAGTATTAAAAGAGGAACTGAATAAACGTTAAAATATGTTGTTTAACAGAAGGGCAATGTTTTATAGGGAATGAGTGAGATCTGCTTGTGCTTGCTGGTCCATCGACACTTCCCTCACGAATAATTCACCACGCCTGTGTTGATCAAAGTTTAAAAAAAATGATAGAGTTGGTTTGGGTTCTTTTATTATTTATTTTACAGATTGTTCAATGGCCTTTATGAGATGACTGTTTTTATAACAACAAAAAAACCCCCCACCTTTTTCTTATGCCAGCAGAAAACAAAAATCAATAAATTATCATTGCTGTTTAACGTTGTATAATATAATTTGATGTTTTACGGCAGTGTCCAGTTTACAGCGTTCGGGTACATGACTCGATCCAGAGTTTGGTGACGGTGCAGTATCGCTTTTACTATGATTTGGTCACTGTGTGCAGTATAGTTTGTATTATGTTTTGGTCACTGTGTGCAGTATACTTTGTATTATAATTTGGTCATAGGGTGCAGTATCGTTATACTCCGTTTTGGTCACTGTGTGCAGTATAGTTTGTATTACTAGAAGACGGCATTTTAAAAAAAAAATTACGTCTGAGTCCTTGACCAACTAAAGAGAGAAAGTGAGTACGGTAAAGATAAGGTTTGGGTCTGGTCTGTTACAAGCCAAAACAACTAGAACTCAGTGCTTACGTAGAAATACTATCAGGTAAATAATACTTCCGGTCTCTCTCAAGGTTAAAGTTAGTCACGTATTAAATAACTGAAGTCCCACATTATCTGATATGTCGTTAAAAAGCCGTTTATTACAATCCCTAGCTAATCATATATAGCCTACAATCTCATGGTTCAAGGGTCAAAGTTGCAAGGTAATCCTATACAGGTCTTTATTAATGTGTCTCTCTTCAAAGGTAATCCCTTGTATGCATTTACTTAACCCTCAAGATTCCAGAGGCATACTAAAGTTAAATGTCGGCCCGAAGATGGAAGAGGGGCGGCTTTTTTGCCAAGACTTTTGATGCCGGAGAAAAATTGTCCACTCTCCTCCCTACCCGTTAGCAAGTTTGAGATCTGCCCTTGTAAATGTGTTTGCTTACTCATCGCTCTTACGTCACTGAAGGGCGGCACTCGCTGTCTGAACTCAAGTGCCTTCATAATACACGTTGACAAAAGCGAGAGTTCATTTGCTGTACCTTTTAGATAAGCTTTAAGTTAGTGCAGACATTGGTGATATTTCGATTGAAGACCAGTATGCTTGATTAAAGAAATTAGATAAAATATTAAATTACATCGCCTAATTTACTCCACCCACCCACTCCCCGCTTCTTCCTACTTAGTATCATCGCTACAACCTCTAACTAGCGTCTTCTTCTTCACACGCATGCTCAGCTAAACTAAACAAGAATAACGCTCTCGTGTTTTGTCTACGTCACAATACGACAAACCTCTATCCATACCCTGACAAAGACTGTGAGGACATGACAAAAAATCTAAATGGATGACGTTTGTTAAACAATTAACGTCTAATTTAATATAGAAGAATTTAAGAATGAATAAATGAATTTAGAATACCAGTTATAATGTCTATAAATAGCATGCCCAGGCATGGTTCCATCTCGGTGGCATAGGATTGTCTGAGGACCTCAGCGCATAAAAGCACGTGAAAGGTCATTCACAGTTCAGTCCGGTCACAACATGTAAGACCACTAGAGAGATTATGTCGGCAAGGTCGTCAATCGACTTAATCGGACACCGAGTAGCGAATCCAAGAGAACAGCCCACTATTAAGGGCGAGCCGTCAATCATAGGAAGATTACGACAATTATATCGATGGTAAAGATGTGTATCGATAAAGATGATGCACGACAAGCCAGACTGGAGTCAGACATATTAGTCTTGAAAGACAAAGGTCATCTAACCATCCTGTTCTTGCATTAGGTTGTGTTTGTTACACTCATGTTGTTTTTCGTGTTGTCTTGGCAAACGTTCTTGCATTAGGTTGTGTGGCGCCAACGCAACCTAGTAATATGATTATTGTTATTATTAATTAATCATCCACAACTAATTATAAATGATGAGAATCTTAATTTACGTTATTAATAATTCTACAGCAGACGCCACTCGTCTCTCTCACTTTGCAGATATGCAGGTGCTGCAAACATTTTCTCTCTTCCATAACATTAAAGACAAACATTTACCATTACATAAAATTTCCGTATGTGGAAAACTTCTTACTTAAGGAGTAGATAAATCCATATTTGAATCTATATTTAGCGAGCCCCCCCCTCCACCCACTTTCTTCTCCAACATAAGGTTGTCAATGTGTATAAGAAGATCAATAATTTTAACAATAATATAAATATTATACAGTGAAAAAGATTATTTGAAATCAATATTTCCATGAAACCACATTTTAATAATTTATACCTATACAGTCTTACATCCTAAAACACCATTCAACAGATTAGTGTCAACACAAATCACAGGATTGTTTTTATCAGAGAACAGAAATGGAGCTATTAGAGATAAGCAATAATAGTTTGTACATAACCTGGTCTCAATGGTCTTTCACATACATTTTGCTAAGAAATTCAAAAGTTTATTGTTTTCGTTATTACTGTCAATTCCACGTGGTTCCTTACACATGTTGTAGAACACTGACTAGCCACTATTCCCTCAAGGCTAACCTGGGCACTGTCAAAAAATAGGGGGAAATAAAACTCACCAATAAATTCCTTTATTATTATTATCTTTAACCATGTGTGACCTTACCGTTGTACTTATTTCTATTGTTGGGAAGTGATCTATTCCGGATCATTGCATACTCCCATGTTGGTATCACACCTGAGTTAAGCCCAAATATTTTATTTTTAAGAAGAACGTAATTTATACACAACAAACTAGATCCTTGTTATACTTCTCTATAAAGAGAGCCAGACAGGCATCTATGGTGTATGTGCGTGGACAACTGTGACAGACAACAAAACAGGTTCTATGTGGTACTGACAATCACTGCACCACCTCTACTTCACTCTTGGAGCTGGAGGGGGGTGTTGGTTACAGACACTCATCACCATATTAGCTCCCTCAGGCAGAAAACAATTATAGCAATTTCCAGTAACTTCCTTGTACAAGAAATCGTTCAATGTAGTCAGCATACTATGCCACCAAGCATCAACAGAGTGCAGTGTATTCCTTACACTCTGCGGTAGATACTTCTCGTGTCTACCATGGTCATAGCACTTTATAATCAGTAAATCAGGGGATTCAAGTTAACTCCATTCTTTCTTACATTCAAGTCTCAACTTACAGTTTCTTGCAACAGTATTTATTAGTCCGATATGAATACAGTATATTAGTTTTATAAGTGGGTTCACTAGAAACAATGTCAAGTGTTTTGCATTCTACATATAAGCATTATAGTACACAATTTGTAGAAATAATAGTCTAGTCGCATAATACATCTCTATGTAGCAAGCAAGTAAAGCATAGCAAATACAAAATTACATGAAACATTTTGTAAGTCCATTCTATCACAATCAGTCAGTTAACTCACCACCAAGCTAATGGCAGCCTTTCATGACTGGACTTCTTGCCAAATTTAATTGATTAGACAATAGAATTCTCTATAGCAGATGAACTTTTTATATCAGCCCATTGGCTGGTCTTGTTCCCCTTAAATCTTAACCATTGGATAAAAATATAAACTACTCAATAAGCTGGAACTGGTTTGGATTGCATCAGCACTTTTTAGCATATTCTCATCTCGAGTTGTTTACTCCAACTCTCACACGTTCAAAAATACCATCATAATGAGTGACAAAAGCCGGGTTACATCGAAAATTTAACAGTACATATAACAATAAGTCTAGAAATAGGGATAGGCAAATTCACTCTGCCACATGTTGTATTATACTCATGTTGTCTTGGTACTCGTTCTCCTATTAAGTTGTTTGTTACACTCACGTTCTCTTGGCACACATTCTTGTTTTAGGCTGTGTTTGTTACTCTCATGTTGTCTTACATGTTGTTTTGGCACACGTTCTTGTTTTAGGCTGTGTTTGTTACTCTCATGTTGTCTTACATGTTGGCACACGTTCTTGCATTAGGTTGTTTGTTACAATAGAAAAGCTTTATGTATTCACTCTCTCATATATATTCTTCGCAACGATTTTAAGTTCAAAAACAATGTTACCTATAATGGATAACTTGGGAATAGTATACTATTAGCATTCGAAAGCTACAATTGGAGCAGGTGCTTGTACAATTTGTTTGTTGTTGTTTTTTTAAATCAGGGAACTTTCAATGATTTGAAAGATGGTCCCTTTCTGGAACAAACTACGATTGGCATTGGCTCCTGACGTAAGGGTAATTTAATTTGATTCAAGTCTGCAAGCAGACTATAAGTCCACGTTGTTCATGAAATATAGATTGATTCAAACAGTGGACTTAACCCCGAAAGGGTCCTTCGCCTTGAACTACAGAAAGTACAATAACCTAGTTTATGCTGACTTGCAACTGGCCCGCTAGGCTAGTGTCAATCGGTGCGTGCATATGTAACTATATAATCAATGAGGGTGGAATCCGATAGATATCCTTGCCCATTCCAGGATAAAAAGAGGTGAAAGAACCCTTAATTATTATAGGAATTGTAAAGGTAAGGAGAGATTTAATTCAATAAGTAATAAAATAGTTAAATATTTAAATCTTGGTGGCGATAGTAACATTACAAATGTTCCTTTTGTACATTAATTTTAAGCAACAGAAGGGGAAAGGGTTTATTATGCTGAAAAGTATTTTTGGTTGTAGTGACTTCACTGACTTGTATTGACATGTCTGGTTGTTGCAATGTGTAGTGTTAGTTCTGACTATTGCGATTTTAATTATTTTATTTTTGTTGGTTGTTGTTGCTTGAAGTATTTCTGGCTTCTGTGATTTGTAGTTTGCTATAATTTCAGTGTGTAATTTGATGTAGTATGCTATAATTTCAGTGTGTAATTTGGTGTAGTTTGCTATAATTTCATTGTGTAGTTTGCAGCAGGTTATTTAGTTAACTAGTGGTATTGTATGTTTAGTTGAAATGGCTTTTGTAAAATGCTGTTTCTGGTTGTAGTTTTGTGATTTATAGTTTGTTATCTCTGAATGTTGTGACTAGCAGTCTGTTATTTGTGACTTGTATCTTGTTATTTCTGGTTGTTGTGACTTGTAGTATGTTATTTCGGAGTATTAAAAAATGTATTATATCTGGTTGTAGTGATTTGTGTATTTCTGAATGTTGTGACTAGCAGTCTGTTATTTGTGACTTGTATCTTGTTATTTCTGGTTGTTGTGACTTGTAGTATGTTATTTCGGAGTATTAAAAAATGTATTATATCTGGTTGTAGTGATTTGTGTATTTCTGAATGTTGTGACTAGCAGTCTGTTATTTGTGACTTGTATCTTGTTATTTCTGGTTGTTGTGACTTGTAGTATGTTATTTCGGAGTATTAAAAAATGTATTATATCTGGTTGTAGTGATTTGTGTATTTCTGAATGTTGTGACTAGCAGTCTGTTATTTGTGACTTGTATCTTGTTATTTCTGGTTGTTGTGACTTGTAGTATGTTATTTCGGAGTATTAAAAAATGTATTATATCTGGTTGTAGTGATTTGTGTATTTCTGAATGTTGTGACTAGCAGTCTGTTATTTGTGACATGTATTTTGTTATTTCTGAATGTTGTGACTGGCGGTATAATATTTCTTAATGCTGTGACTGGCAGTATAATATTTCTGAATGCTGACATTTGTAGTACATGTACGCTATTTCTGGTTGTGACTTGCAGACTGTTACTCCTGGTTGTAGTGACTTGTAGTAATTTATTTCCAGTCGTGACTTTTGTAAGCTTCAACCCAGCTCAAAATGTTTGCATTTTACCTTTCTTTCGAATATGATTTGGCCTTGTCACATTTTTTCATTTCTCTAAACAAAAAGACTTTGCTAAGGCACAACCACTGGGAATTGCAGTTGCTAAACATCTATTTCAGATTATAATCAACATGCTCATTATTTTACATCAAAATTATTATTAAAACTATTATCATTCAAAGGGAAGTAGTTATTCTTATCCTACTAATGTCCCTCACTCTACGTTTAAAAAAAAAAGAAAGAAAACTCCTGTATTTCAGGCACTTCATAATAAAATAATTAATAATCAAATTCCTCACTCTCCACCCCGCCATTTTATATCATGAAAATCTCCGGGTCTGCCAGCTGCTATATAATAATGTAAATGACAGGCTCAGTACACCAACATAAACTGTATTTCAACACTTATGAACGGACATATCTGACCTTTGTTTATTACACTGCATACGTTTGTCATGTAGCAGTTTAGACTTTCATTCGTAATATCTCTTACAGAGTCTTCCAGGTACATGTATTCCCTGTCAGGTACATGTATTCCCTGTCAGGCTGAAATTAGACCCCTATAGCTATCAGTGATTCATGACGTCACCATCTCAGAGATTCGACATATCAGTGTTTTATGTCACGTGCTAGTTGGATCACATTTGTGATAACTCATATGAGTGAACTAATGAGCTGTCCATACGGTTCATCACCTGGTAAAATATTTATGGAGCTTTTGTGATAAGTTTATAAGAGTTAAGTCGTGGGCTGTCCGTCATGTTACGAGGGAGTTAGATCACATTTATTTTAGACTTATAGGAGTTTACTGTATCTTGCATATTTTACGTTATATATACATTTCACACAGACATAATATATATTTATACACATTTCACACATGAGAAGAGAGCAGAAAATTTGTTATATCACAATATTCTGAACAATCTGGTTTTGGGTTGTTTCACGTTGTTTTCAATTTTACATAATTATATGCAAAGAATATTTTAACCTGACTACCATCATCATCAAAATTATCTGCCATGCCGCCTACTAAATAACTCCATTTTGTGTGGGTATATTGTTACTAGTCCGGATTAAGTGCATCTTTTAACAATTCAATATGTGCAACTTTTAACACAGTTCAATATGCGCAACTTTTAACACTGTTCGATAAAATAAACAAAGTTTGACGCTATTCTATATAAAGATATTGCAAATGAACAAAACCGAACATGTCAATCTTCAGTTTATAAAGACATTGCAAAGATAACTGATCACGTCAGCATTCTATTTATATGAACACAACTGATCACGCCAGTCTTCAGTTTATTAATGATATTGCAAAAAAAAAAAAAAAAAAAAAGGTTTAGCATTTAGTCTTAGTTAATAAGATATTGTAAAAGAACAGTTTTAACATGTCAGTCTTCAGTTAATAAGATATTGGAAAAGAACAGTTTTAACAAGTCAATCTTCAGTTCATAAAGATATTGCAAAGGACCATAGTTTAACACGTACGTCAGTATTCAGTTCATATTGCAAAGGACCTTAGTTTAACATGTACGTCAGTATTCAGTTTATATAGATTCTGCGACTAACACGCTTATTTTCAGCACTCAAAAAAGACAACTGTTCGAACTCAGTCGGCCCACGTCCTGTAGAAATCCATTTCCAATCTCAACCTAGTCCACCACTTCCTGTAGAAATCAGCCGAGTTCAATGTAAAAAAGCATTCCAAGTTCAAAATTTGTTTTTCTTGCACCCTGGTTTTGGGTTGTGCAAGTAAGTGATATATATTTTTAAAAAAAATAATGGAGTGCAGGTCAGTGAACGACATGGGCTTTGGTAAGGGGACCCCTCCCTTCCAAAGTGAGATGCTTTAATGTCAGCCACGGCTGCAAGTCAGCTATACCCGACCTCGCCCAAACCTTTTGACACTTTTGGAAAAAATAGGTGGCGGCGTAAGGATACGGGCTTCGCACACGATGACGCACAAACGACTAAGGATTACAAACCGGTAGCACAACACGCCCAGTCTAATAATTATGGGAAACAAGGGTATGTCAGATTCGTAAATTAAACGTAAAAAATTTAAGTATTAAATTCACAGACTGCTGACTAGGTAAGTATGCACACCAATAAGTTTCTACTTCCATTTGTTTGAATGGAGCGTAAAACGAGATAGGAATGAATGTAAGAAGTTGCATTAATACTACTATGTTCTTTTTTTGTTGTTGTAAAATGTCAGGCAAACACACATACACACACACATAACCACCACTGCTAATCTATAAATATACACGTACTACAACAGAGCTCGTGATAATAACGCCTCCCTTGTAATGGCTGAAACTATAACGTACACTGATATTTAGGCCGAAAGTACATACCTGTATTCTAGATCGCCTACTACACTATTTCATCATACGAATTGAATGCCTCTATACATGTACAGAGACTAAAGAGTAGGACTATACTTCCACTACACTAGCATCTCATCAAACTGTGGTATAGTAGTATTCATATTAAAGCTCGGCTATAGCAGGAACCTATATTGCAGTACATCATACATTGTGTGTTTAAAGAAGAAAAAATAACTGCAAACGTTATACGTGTGCATAAATCCTGACTCGACTAGAATGATGATACAGCAGTGTGCAAATGCTCTACCTTAGGACAACCGAAAATAGTGGCTGATGCAATGTGCGGATGTTCACTCTCCATCGAAAACAGGTGCACGGTCCTGCTTGTGTATCAGGCTTTTGTTGCAAAAGTAATAAATGATAAATCTGAAGCAATTTGATTTTCATTGTTATCATTCCCGTATCTTGTCGGTTATACAAACAACCCATCGAAAGATACTTGGTGTTGCATTCTGGAACGTTCTACATAGCTCAGATATTATTTTCGAGGGTGAGTGCTTCCCATTGGTCTTTGAAGGAGGTGTGTTTTCATCGGGTCAAGGTTATAAGCGTGATGTTATTTGACGCATGCGCATTGCTTGTCACCGGGAGCTGTCTGCACCACGTTATGTTGCGGTACAGAGGCGAACACAGCGCTAATTAAGAGTGAAAGTTCAAAGTGAATGACCAGACAAAGATCATTAAAACCTATTGAAAGTTCTCATCCATGTTTCAGCACCAGCCTTCCATCAGATATTGTTCGTTCCAGCAGTAAAAGTTGCAAGTTTTTTTATGGTGGTGAGGAGCGGAGCTTCTCCAGTCAAGTGAGTTGAAAGTGTCAGGCGAGCGTGGTACAGAGTGACCTCGGTATCAGCTGATCGAGCTCACACACACTCACCCATCATTGTTATAAAAGCTAGGAAATTGCAATAGAACACTGACAAGTTTAGAGGTTTCGATTACATTTTAAATTTATCGGCTGTTCGATCCCACATTGCGTCTCAACCTGAGTTCGTTTATAGCTAGCAAAGTCAACAAAATTGCCGGTCTCCACGACTAGACCAGGAGCTGGATGGCGGACTCTTACAAAATCGACAGTCTTGATGGGGAGGCATTACGGTTTTTGTCAGTCGTGTGCCACCGGGATCAGGTCAGCCGAAATCGAGCGATGACAAGAATTCAAGAATCTGTTCAATCATGGCTAGACGGGTATGGCAGTCCTCCACCACCTCCCATGAAATCGGGTGCAGGAATCCTGATTGGCATGGATAGACGAGAATTCTTGCAAGAAATACTACCAGGTTTGCTGCGTCTATCTCTGAGGTGTCCGTTTGCTGATGTCCGAGACAAATGCAGAGAACTTCTAACAGAAATTGAGGTAAGACTGAAAAGTTAAAATGCAATTATGCAGTTTGTATATAATAGATTTGGTTTATGATAACTGGATGCAGGAAATCCTTCTCTATAAAGTACTCTATGCTAACATAATTATATAAAGATTTTGTACATACTTCATGTTGAATGGATGCAGAAATTCATCTTATTGCCAAGATTGTAACTTTGTTCCATGTTAGCAGAAAAATGGGAAAATTGCTTTCATCAACATATCACAATATCAGCTGCCCCAGAATACTGACTCATGAAATAAAATAGTTGGACTTGTAATTTGTAAATAATCAGTTTGAATAATGAATTGTATATGTATATTATACATTTATTAATATTATCTCCTTTCATCTACTGACTACCTGATTTAAATGTTTATAATTATTTCACTGTTTTGACTTAATGATCAGCAATGATATGAAAAATTAAAATAAATATTTATATAATTGTAATGACCGTATCAGTATTTGATCATTAATATTATTGCTATAAATATTTGTGTCATTGTATTAAAAATATCACTATCAGTATGTGATCATTATTTTATTACTCTATTTTAGTATTTATAATTATATCAATCATTGTATTGACTATACCAGTATATGATTTTTATCATTATTGCTATTTATATCATTGTATTGACTATAAATTTTGCTATAAATATTTATATCATTGTATTGACTCTATCAGTGTATGATCATTATCATTATTGCTATATAAATATTTATATCATTGTATTGACTATATCAGTGTATGATCATTATCATTATTGTTATAAATATTTATATCATTGTATTGACTTTGTCACTATATGATCTTTATCATTTTTATTAAAATTATTTGTGTCATTGTTTTGACTATATCATTATCAGAATAGGATCATTATCATTATTGCTATAAATAATTTTAAGTATTGGATAATTCTGCTTTATCATGTTCTACTTTAAACCTTAGTTTATTTAAATTATCTTCTTATAAAATCAAAAATGATTAATAATATTCTCTGGTCAGTCAAGCTGAAAGGTTCTAACCAAGATATTAATTTTAATATCACTATAATGATCTTTTTCTTTCACTGTCAATGCACACACACACACACAGACACACACACAATCAGTTATCAAAGAAGTGCCTTTGATTTACTCAAAATTCTAACATTTGTTGAATATTCTCACCTGTTAGTGTTATATACCCTTCTGCTTATTTATAAAATATTATTATTGGCTGCTAGATTATGTACTTTTGTTGTTGATAATATTGAAAACAAGTTGTTGTTAATTCCCCATTAATAAACTAAATATTGTGCAGTTAATACTGTTGATTTCTACACAAACTATATATTTCCTGTGTGAAATAACTTACTACTTATTTTGCTATACAGTGTGTATATTTTGTCTGTTTAATATAACTTAGTTAATGTCTGTGTTTAATAGAGGCATTCAAGCATTATTTCACAAAAGAGGTTGCAAACTCCAGGTAAATAAAAGTATTAACCATCTACTAAGCTAGAAATATAGATATAGATACAAATTAAACTAAATTAAAAATGTAGTTGATACTACTACTACTAGTACTAGAAATTAAATAAAATCCATTTTATAAAAAACAAGAATGCTTAATTACTTTTTGTTTATTTTTGTTTAACTTCTTAATTGTAAATAATTTAATTAACTACAAATACCATTGATAGTGCAATTAATTTTGACTAAGAATTACAACTTCTCTTACATTAAGCTAAATATTTTTACTTTTAGTTTGACTAATTAATTTTAGCAGAACCGCCCTGTTATAGTTAAATACAGTTCATGCTGCTCTAGTTTCACAGCAGTATTATCACCTGGACTGAGGAAGTATTAGTGTATAATTTACTTATTTTAGCTGATTTTTGTTTACAACGAAACCAGAGAAGACCATTTTAAAAAGTAATTTAATATAGCTCATTAGCTGTGACTTGTTGACAATGAACTTAGAGAAGACGAATAAAAAATAGTATAATTTAGCTATGATTTTTATGACAGTAAAGCTAGAGAAGACCAATTAAAAAGTATAGCACAATTTAGCTCTGATTTTTGTTGACAATAAACTGAATAAAGCTAGAGAAGACCAATTAAAAAGTATAGCACAATTTAGATACGATTTTTGTTGACAATAAACTGAATGAAGCTAGAGAAGACCAATTAAAAATATAGCACAATTTAAATCTGATTTTTGTTGACAATAAAGCTAGAGAAGACCAATTAAAAACAAAGGATTGGAAGTTATTCATAACATCATATTACTATTAGTATTACAGCATTAGTCATTGCACCCAGTTTTGATCATTTTAATTCTCTGCTACTAATACTTATATAGTATACTAGTATTAGTACTGTCACTTCTATCTGATCCTGGCATTTTGAATCACTGCTACTGTGCTAGTAGTAGTAGTAGTAGTACTGTCACTTCTATCTGATGTGTTGGCATTTTGATTCTCTGCTAGTACCACTACACTACCCTTTACAGGAATGCTTTGTTGTACATTAATCGCAATTTGCCCTCACTAGTACCACTACACTCCCCTAGATGTGTATACTTTGTTGTCTATTAGTATTACAGTATTAAGTCTCATTTATACCCCAACATCAGTACTGCTATACTCCCCTGAATGTCTATAATTTGCTGTCTATTTTATTAGTCTCATTTATACCCACACATCAGTACTGCTACACTCCCCTAAATGTCTATAATTTGCTATCTATTGTATTAATAGTATTAGTCTCATTTATACCCACACATCAGTCCTGCTACACTCCCCTAAATGTCTATACTTTGCTGCCTAATAATCTTTTTTTTTAGCCCCATGCTAGTAACCTGTTCATCTATATCTTCTTGTCTATTAAGCTATTCTTTGCCCACACACTAGAACCAGTATATTTCCCTACGTATCTAAATTTTGCTGTCTATACATTTCTATCACCCCACTTCTCTGTATATCTGTACTTTTGTTATTTGAGCTCATAAATGTATACAGTGTACAGTCTATAAAGTATAATAATATAATAGCTATTTGAACTACTACAAGCAGTACTACTACTAGTTTTAAATACTCGCAGTTGCATATAATAATAAATTCTAGCAGTTTGAACTACTAGTACTAGTTGTATTTTGTAAGTACATGTACTTACAAGTAATTGCTGACTCATCAACATTTGCTCATTTCATTTTGTTCTTATAATATTGCTCTTTGACCACATCCATGTAAGCACACTTTTGTTTTTTACTTGTGAGCATTTGCTGACTGACATCTATCACCCCTGCATGCATAATAGTTAATTTCTTTTCTGGTCTAAGTACAGTAGTAGTACTACATAGATTTTTAAATTAGGTATTTACAGAGCCTGTACACTTTTGACTATATCAGTAGTTGTAATATATTACTTTAGTGGTCTACCTTTTAGTTTTACTGGATGATTATATATGTTCATATTATATTTTATATATACAGTATATAAATGATAAATAATTATGTTGTCCACATTATGTGTTAGTATTAGTATTGCTTTAGTACTACTGGTATTTTTTCACGTCTACTGTCCTATTGACATCCCCACCTGGTATAGTGTTAAAACTAAAAGAGAGTCCTTCGGAGTTATTTCCACTGTCGGAATGGAGCTTTAAATATTGGTGTGAATGCAACTTTGGGTGCTGGTATTTTGTGCCGTGCTTTAGGCATGAGCCAAATAACAAATGATGAGATTGGTTGCACACCAGATGAATTGACTGACAGGTATTTAGCTCATCCTCACTCACACTCATTTGCACAAGACAGGTGCAGAACATGGATAGATAGAGTTGAGAGTGATGAATGATTCAGTTATATCAGTAAAAATTAAAATACAAAAGGGCAGGTTGAGACCACTGAAACTTTTGTAGAGACTTAAATGCACCAAACAAGACAATGGTTACATTGGACACTATTAGTATTACTGTATAAAGACATTTACTGTATACAGTTAGTAATAGTCTGTTCTTAACTGAGCACAGATACTGGGTAGTGACAGAAGTCAGTGTGAATACCCCAAACAACTATTAGTATTACCACACTAGCAGTATTTCCTCTTTATGGTGGTGTGTAGACAAGAAGCCATAATTTTGCAGTGGACATCTTCCCAGCCATAATTATTGACTGAAGACAGGTGACAAGAGCCAGGGTTTGAATGAGTAGAAATGGTAGAATGGTACTTCGGTAGCCAATCTAGTAACACCAGATCTGGTGATGGTAGCTTGTAGCTTTGATCAGAGTAGGTCAAGTAGAGACCAAACTCTGATGTAGTCACAGCCAGAAACTCTGGTGTCTCTTTAGATTAAGCTGTTGTTTAGAAATTATTTATTTGACAGGAGCAGAAAACAAGCCACAAGCTTGAGTGTTAACAGATATTGACAACACCGATGGTAATAGAAGTGTATCCATATATCTACTGACCTGTTTATTAGGAGAATATATGGAACATCAGAGAAAACCATAGAACAGATGAGAGTTAAAGTTTTGTTATTATATTTTTCTGAGGGATGCAATGAAGTCCTTATAGACAGCTAGATTATAAGGATGATTGACAGCAAGACAGAATATCAAAGAGTGACACTACTTAATTCACATACACATTTTTCTTTATATTCACATATATTAAATTACTGTCTTTAAAAAACAAAAAATCAAAATAAACACAGTATGAATAGTTTGGTGGTTGTTTGCTCTTGCATTTATAGCACAAATAATTTTTAAAATTAATTAATTTATTTGTGACTGCTACCCCCTCTGTCAAAATCAAGTTCCGAGAGTCTCCCAGTATCAAAACATTTCTATGGAAACTAAGTCCACTATTGAAAGCCAATTATAAAACTTTTATTTGTCGAAACCTAAATGGCCAGACATTTTCCTATGAAAAGAATCAGTCTATAATAATTTAATATTTAAATGTTATATATATTATATATATATATATGTGATATATTCTCAATGTCAAAAACACAATCTATGATAGCCTAGGCTTCCTAATATATTAACAATTACACTTTTTTGAAATTAAAAACCACTTACAGCATGTTTGTCACATAAATCATTTTTAATCTTATTACAGTCTATCTCTAGTTTCCTTTTATAATTTTTTTTCTTGTTGTAAATGTAAGTTTCCTGTTTTGTTTGCACTTGGTCTATCATTGTATTATTATTAACTTTTTAAAGTTTCTTTTGACTGTCAATTAATTGGTTGAAAATTTTGGTCTTGATATACTAGTGCAATTCACATTCACTGATTCAGAGGTTGAAGTTGTTACACACACTTCTCAGAAATTTTGCTTTTTGAAGTGGTGTGGGTTTGTAGTTGGCAGCATAATCATGTAACGACTACTTGGTACATGAAGCCTCTAAGTCTAAGTTTATTGTTTACTGCTGACATCACTTCTACTTTTATATACCATAGCTTATGGCTTTCAAATCAATGATCATTACATTTTTCAGTCATTTTTTCTGTTTGATTTTTCTGTCATTTGGTACATCATCATGTTGCTTTCTTGTGGCCTTGTTAACAAATGGAATGTTTGATCCTGCAAGGATTTTATATAATTGAATATAAATATAAGATCAGATAAGTATGAAAGGAAATTTGAGGACATTTTTCAGATCAGTGCATATTTTATTAGGTTATATTGTTTAATTTACTTACAAGTCTGTAGTCACAGTCAGCTATAGTATATTATGGCAGTTATGCTCCAGAGAAAGTCAGTCAAAACCATGTACATTGTATTTCTAATAGTAAATAAAGTAATATTATAAAGTTTTAGATTGTGCCTCATCATCAGAGTTGAAAGGAATGATCTCTAGGTACAGCAACAATACACTCTCTCTCTCTCTCTCTACCTCTACTGTCTTTACTGTATTATAATGTATCCTTCATTGTAGACTCTGGACATTTATGATCTTACAAGATACAGACACAATGCACACTACTGTGAATTATGATTCATAAACTGGTATGTGTCATTTGTTAATGAGCAAAGAACTTTGATCATGCATGATGAAGCACTTTGCACACTGATATGACATTAGAATCCATGTATCAGAATGTCATATACTAAAGAGACTCACACTCATTGCATGGAACATATTGTCCAGAATTGTTAGTGTTACTTAGTATCTCTTATGCTAATAATAATACATATATTAATACTACTAATACTCTAATAGTACTCTTACTGATATGTACAGAAAGACATCTTTTCTGAAAACAAGAGTATCTCTGTCATTGCTGGTATTACTATTAGTTCTGTGTTGTAATTGTTGTTAACTTTTTAATTGTTTTCGTAATCCTATACTCACAGTTATATATATACTTATACTGTATAGATTTTAACTGTATTTTGTAGACATGTCTATACAGTATAGATTTTAATACAGTATAGATTTTAATAATGTATTTTGTAGACCCATGTTTATAATACAGTTTTGATTTTAACTGTGTATTTTGTAAACCCATGTTTACAATACAGTATATATTTTAACTGTGTTTTGTACACCCATGTTTTATTTGTTTTGTTTACAATAATGTATAGATTTTAACTGTGTGTTTTGTGCACCCATGTTTACAATACAGTATTTTTATGTATAATCTTGGCTGTTAACTGTGATTGTAAGCCCTTTATGTAATACTTATTTATGTGTTTTAGTTATCTATTCAATAATCTCTTGAGAAGTACAATTATAGTTAATGCATATGCAGGGAAAATAAATGTAATGCATATACACAGCATGGGTGGGCACGCATGCATGCACACACACAGACACACACACACACACACACACACACACACACACACACACACACACACACACACACACACACATGTATTTTGAACAACTGACAAAAGCTCTTCTTTCTGCATTAATGAAACACACATCTTGCACTGTGACTTATTTTACATTATCATTCCTGCATGTGTAAAATGTATATTTTAATAGCTTATTAATTCAGCTGTTATTTTCTTGTCATTTATTTTGAAAATAATAAAAATTCCCTTCCCAAATGAGAGCATTCTCTGCCCCTGATGAATAGCTGCAAGTCATTTCCCTATACACACATATCTTTCCCAAGATATTTCCCTTGTGGTAGTTTAACTGGGTTTGTCTAAAAATGTAAAATGATATCCACCACCTTTCACACTTCCTCTGTGTGATCTCATACTTGAAAAGTCACGTCATTTATACGAGAGTGCAAGACAGGGACTAGTGGTCTGTAACAGGAGAGTTAGCCTCTCTTATTCTTTCTGTACAGAGCACTGATTTATAGTCTACAACAGCTGATTTTCTGCCCAGCACACATCACCTTGATTTGCAATTCACATTTCACTGTGATAATTTTTCTCTCCAGTGATAATTATTTTGTATTCCTCTGAATGCTTGCTTCTGCCTTCAAAATCAGAGTGGATCACTGGATGGTGTGAGTCAACTGCCCTCAGAATCAGAGTGGATCACCGAAGTTGGGAGTGGCTGTGGTGATAGGTTTGCGGTTGGTGAAGGCAGTTACATCGAGCAGTTGAAAAGCAACAACTCTGTAATTAAAAAAAAGAAAGGTTAAGAAAACCCTAAAACTGTAGAGACCTCTCCATTTAGAAACCTAAGTTTACACTCTTTGTACTACTACTAGCACTTAGCAGTCGTATCGAGTGAATGAATGATTAGAGAGTAGACAACAAACGTACATCTCAATCATTGTATTGTCTTTTGAAGTCTTGTATTAGTGTATTGTCTTTTGAGTCTCGCACTGTTACAGTTGTATTGTCTTTTGAAGTTTTGCACTGTTAACACTTGTGTGTTGAAGTTTTCTTTTAGCAGAGTACCGTTTGTATTGTCACATTGGAATTACCTCGTGATGGTTTTGTGTATACAAAATATCGTGTGTATTGTCACACTGGAGTTATCTTGTGAAGGTTTTTTTGTATACAAAATATCGTTTGTATTATCACACTGAAAATGTCATGTGAAAGTTTGTTCATACAAAATATCGTTTGTATTATCACACTGAAAATGTCATGTGAAAGTTTGTTCATACAAAATATCGTTTGTATTATCACACTGAAAATGTCTTGTGAAAGTTTGTTCATACAAATTTTCGTTTGTATTGTCACACTGGAATTATCTTGTGAAGGTTTTGTTTGTATTAGTGCATTGAAATTGTTATCTCGTGACAAATATTCTCCAACTCGTTTGTATTAGTACACTGGAATTGCTATTAGTTTTATTGTTGTTCCTGTAATCTGTAGTATATAGTAATTTGTAATAAGTTCTGTTTTTTTATCTTATACCTAATAGTTAATAATAATTACTATTGGTTTTGTCTTGATCATGCAGCCTTCAGTTTATAATAATTAATATTAATTTCCTCATTAACCTTATCGTTATAGTCTTTATTTTATAGGAATTCAGCTATTTTTCTAACTCACTGCGCATGACCCTAGGCTTTGTGAGCGTCATTTCCGAGGTACACTTCACAATTGTTTACGTCATAGAAATTGCACGTGGAATTGGTTTGAAATGGAACTTTAGGGAATGCATCTTCTGAAGATTTCGAACCAGGAAAGATGTTCTAGGGAAAATTGCACATACTTTACTATAGTTTTCTTCGTATCGGATTGAAGGGTCTTAGTCTGGTCTTAATGCTTTAAATTAAGCATATTTTATGAAGGACTCTCGCATTTAATTGCTTTAAATTTGTTTTGTTGTAGTGTATCCTTTATATTCTTGTAGTAAGTATAAATGTGGAAGCATGTAGAGTACATACGTACTTGTATAATATAATAATATAATTTAATCATTTGAATGATACTAACTATGAAACTGCATTGAAGACTCCAACTTTTGGTGATGAGTACCGACATTGTATTAGGTGTTTCCTATCTTGTTTGAAATCTGTACAAATATATTAGGCAGTGTAATTTTGTATAGTTTTGAGGGTGAATAATTTAATTTTCAAGTGGAAACAGAAAGTCACAAGTTTTTTTTTATTATTAAAGTAGGTGGAGGTGGAAGTTAAAATAATTCGTTCCTAGATAATATTTCTTTTGTGAGATGACAAAAATTTGCTTCATACCCATTGTGCTGATGAGAAGGCTTTTTTTGGTAAAATTAGTTTAGATGTCCAGTGATTAAGTCTACTCTTGCCTCGAAATGGGTGTGCGATTCTTTCAACCAACGCGAGCAAGCGTGGGACTGTGCAGGGTAGTGCGGGCGATCGCGATCACAGTGCGGACCACTAGATGTGAACATTTAAGTTAAGCAAATAATAGTGTGTGTGGTATTTAAACAAGTTTAATCTTTGTTTTGATTATTAAACCACAAGTAAACCAGTTCAATAAGTTTACATTAAATACATACGTGTGTTTGTGTTAATCTTTTGTAAGTTTGAAGGTAGGTTTTTTTTGTCGGGAGGAGAATGAAAATTGATCACACTGCAAACTAAAGTATTTATATTTTTAAATATCTAGAATTCGAATCTCTCCTGTTGCATCCCTGTATCCTGTATTCCCTCCTGTTAGAGGATTTTAGAAATATATTTTGTTAAGTGGGGAATATTGGAATCTTACATTGGATTTAAAATTGTAAGAAGTAATACAGAAAGTGTACTGATGGAGGGATTAATAGGATATAGTCAGTGTAAAGTAGGACATAGTATAAAACAGGATATACATTATATAATGTTTGTTCACACTACTGGTTATAAATTTGTTTTGGTATATTGTTTGTACACGGTTAATGGTTGTAAATTTGTTTTGGTATATTGTTTGTATACGGTTAATGGTTGTAAATTTGTTTTGGTATATTGTTTGTACACGGTTAATAGTTGTAAATTTGTTTAGTTTCCAATATACATTAGTTTTAGTATTATTTGCGTTGTGTAAACAATTCTGCCATTGTTCATGTGTAAATAGTATGTAAATATTCAATGAGCTCTTCTCGTCTTCTTCCTACTGAGAGGCAGTAGATGATATGCTCTGAATTCAATATGTCAGTGCATTTAATCTGTGTCCGGTTTTGAAAGCTCGGCTAGTTATATATAGCTTTTGGCCTCAACAATCAGCGCAATCCCATGATTGGTTAACCTCGAATGCGCATGCGCCAGAGAACAGTGGGCTAACCACAGTATCAAGAAACGAGCCCCACATGTCTTAGAATTCCGCATCCCTGACGAACCTCTTCCGATTTCTTCGAGAAATAAAGCCGGACCACAAGTGCAGATCTTGTTATACATTTATTTATTTACTTAAAATAGCATTATCTTTTCCTTCATGAAGGTACTGCCGGGTTTAATTAGCACACTTTGCGTGTTTCGTAGTCATGCGGTATGCATTGACCAGCTGATTATTTTTTAGGACTAGTGACCGTAGATTTAGCCAGATCTTTTAAATGGACTTATGAGTAGCTTGGAGTACGAAAACTTCTGGGGAGAAGAGGGTGTTTGGGGTGGTAGATCGGTGATGTTCTCTTACAGCACTGTGGCGTATTGATGCTTTCATGCATTGACCTAGATACGAAACTGATATTTCCAGTTCCGCCTTATGCAGTAACCACACAGTACACTTACACGTGCACACACACACACACACACACACACACACACACACACACACACACACATACCACATACGGACATGCACACCGACACACACGCGCAGGATATTTTCAAGGTTTAGACATGAGCGGGGCATATACTAGAGCAGCCTTTCTCAACCTTTTTGCACTGGAGGAACCCTTGAAATAATTTTTAGGTCCCAGGGAATCCCAGCATAAAAAAATTACTATGATGTTTATTTTTTCCTATTCACGATCTCTTGGGACCCCCTAGCAATCTCTCGCGGAATCCCTGTTGAGAAGCCCTAGACTAGGGCAAATAGATAAAGAAATTGCCTTGTTGGCTTTCTCATTAACTCTGACAATGACATTAAATGATTCGTGCAAGGATTGAAAGACATTTAATATTTGAAATGGCAAGAAAAATAAATTGTAACAAGTTGCAAAGAACAAGGAACTTTATATTGAAACTGGCCACCTACTACACGATTCTTAGTGTGGGAACCATGTGTCTTTGGTCTTATTGCTAGAATCCATATAATATAATATAATAATACTGGAACTAGTTACTGGCTATAGAATTCTTAGTGCATGAAGCATGTCTTTAGTCTCATTGTTAGAATCCTGTAACATGTGTCTTTAGTTTCTTCGCCTGACCCATTCTATAATTAATATAGAACTGGTCGCTAGTTGTAGAATTCTTGGTACACGAGTCCTTAATTTTCATCATTAGAATCCATAAAATTATACTAAATTAATTGTAGTTCGACCACTATGATACCTAACTTAACCGACGTCTCCAAGATATAGCTGTTAGGTTAGTGGTTTATGTTTGCGGTTCAGTATTCAGTCTGTGCAATCTTGATGTAATAACCCTGTCAGAGTTATGTAATTGCGTGACAGTGTAACCGGACATCAGAATATTAATGTGGCAGTGACAAGATGTGACAGTGATGCGTGCGGCCCATTGTGTCGAATCTGGAATTTGTGCTTGTTCTACACTAATCTGTTAAGAGTAAACTCTCGTCCTTTCGCGACAAGTTAGTGGTTCAATTCCAAAAATCTGGAGCGTCGTGAAATTTCTGGGATTTGAATCACGATAGTGGCGATGATCGAGCTTCATTTTTATCGCCGCTCGAGAACGATGTAATAGTATATATCCCTTTTTGGTAAACAGTTACAGAGGACTAACATTTCTGCCGCTACTCGAGAACGGTGTAATAGTATATATCCTTTCTGGTAAACAGTTGCAAAGGACTAAAAATTATGTTGCTTCTAGAGAACCATGGCATTGGCATTTCATATCCCTTTGTGATGAACAGTTACAGAGCACTAAAATTTCAGCTGGCGTGCGAAGACTGGTTCGAACCTTGCATCCCGATTAGTCAGCTGTTCTCACAAAGCGACCATAAAAGAAAGTGCCAGGTCTAGCTCCAGGCGAGAAACGGACTTTGGACGTACTTTTCGGTAGGTACTAAAAGAGACTTTACTTGCCCCTCGAGTAGAGTTACCTACTCTTTCTTCGATAGTACGGCGCTCGCTAGCAACTATCCTAGCAATAAGAACTGTGATTGAATCAGTCACGTGTGGTCTAAGCCTGGATTGACTATTGATTAAAATAAGGATTAATAGCTTCTCAGCAGTAAGAACGGAAGAAATACTCTTAATGAATTAATTTTAATTAAAGTGTTAAAGCAATTAGCTGTCTAAATATGCCATTGATCGAAGATTGATTTATTTGAAATAAATAATTTTATTTACTTGGGCATTTATTTTATTTTGTACATGCTATTTCTAAGCTTGGTTCGAAGTGCGAGTGACAAAGAAAGTGTTAGGCGGAATCCCAACACCCGATTTAATTTTAAAGATTTTTACCGATTGCAGAGTAAATAGGAAAGTATGATTTTTAACAGTGATTTTGCAAGAGTTTGACCTTCACCCCGTTTTTTGCAGGCATTTTTCAGTGTATTGACGTCAAGCACATCATATCAAAGACCGAGAGAATATAAAAGTACGCTGAACTTTACACAGTCGCTTGTTTCAGTAATTTCACGTCATAGAACTATCCAATAAATTGGGAAATAAGCATACCGTTAGACTGGTTTTTTTTTTTTTAATAATGTGTGTAATCCCCATTTACTTCACCTACAATTTCAAACTTCTGAAACTGACAAAAGAGTGTGCATGTTTTAGTTCACTGCAGTTTTACTCTCTTGCATTAAAACATAGGTTTATGCCGATGAAGTTCTAGTCGTGAATGTCACTATAAGTGTGTCTGTACGTGTGTGTATGTTTTAGTTCACTGCAGTTTTACTCTCTTGCTCTAAAAACATAGGTTTATGCCGATGAAGTTCTAGTTGTGAATGTCACTATAAGTGTGTCCATATTTTCTTGCATTAAAACATAGGTACATATCAATGAAGTTCTAGTCGTGAATGTCACTATAAGTGTGTCTGTATGTGTGTGCATGTTTTAGTTCACTGTGGTTTTACTCTCTTGCATTAAAACATAGGTACATACCAGTGAAGTTCTAGTCATGAATGTCACTATAAGTGTGTGAGTATGTGTGTGCTGGAGGGAGAGAGCATCTTCAAATGAAAATGCAGTAGTGAGCACAAGTAAACATTGCCCTTATGTTGATTCATGATGGAAAGTGCGTGTAGTTTTATTATAATTATTTGTAGTACCCGTGAGTGTGCTTTTAGTTTTAGTATAATTATGTGTAGTATATGGGAGTGTGCGTTTAGTTTTAGTATAATTATGTGTAGTATATGGGAGTGTGCGTTTAGTTTTAGTATAATTATGTGTAGTATATGTGAGTGTGCGTTTCGTTTTATAATTGTGTAGTCCCCGTGAGAGTGCGGGCACTAGCAAGCAAACTTCAAGACACAGACATAAAACTCCACTCAGAAAGAAGCAATTCTCGTACGTGTTTTAAAATAAAATTGTAAAACATGCAAAATTTAAATACTCAACGAAGCAAATGATAAGGGATACGAATGCAAACAGAGCGTGCAAGAAAATTGTTTATTTCTTTTGACGGCAGCCTTGCCTTGCGAGTTAATATTTTTGTCTCCCTAAATCTTACTCTATAGTTTATGACGCTAAAAGATGTGTTGCTCTCTGTATTTTTCGGTACTATGTTACATTGCTAAACCAATTTTTTTAAATTAAGAAAATTTTTATTTTATTTATTTTTTTAATTTTGTGGGAGGTGATTCCTACCGTGAACAGTTATGCGGAGCTAAGAGTAAGCAAATGACGAGACTATTTAATACCGTTGTCTCAAAACTCATTCAAACTATTCAACTAAGTAATCTATATAGTTACTTAGCTAAATAGTTCGTTAGACATAGATAAATGTGAATTTGATCTCTGAAATTATTTAGTTAACTGTTTCGCTCTGTTCACCTAAATATGTAACTATTGTTAATTAGGTAAATAATTAGTTAAGTAGTTCATTACATTTTGCTAAATAGATTCTCTAAAGTTCGTTACATTTACATAAATATGTTCTATCAGTTATTTAGCAAAATAATGTCTCTGTAATTATGTGGAAATAAAAAAATAATGCCATTAATTTCCTTGATACCCACACATAAATGTATTCTACACCCAGTGAGGGAGAAGGTTTGTATACACAATTTACAGCGTATAGCGTAAAATGAGAACTAAAACAAAACATTTTTAATTAAATAAATATTTAAAATGAATTTGATGTTGATATATTTTCTAATGTGCTTTTAGCAGATTGCTTCGACCAAAATGTTTTGCAGAAATTGTTAATGTTCAAGGTTGAATGCCGTTTTGCGGGGAGTCAGGTGCACACGTGACGTTTTCTGTTAGATTGGCTGTAAGGAGCGTGAGGAGAAGGAAATGCAAGACATTTACCTGAATAATTATTTAACTGAAAAAAACTCACGTAAACATTGAACTTTACTTAGCGAAATACATTTTAATGCTTATTTAGCAGAATCTAAGGAATTTTAATGTTATTTTACTGCGTTCCTAGCTAACTTCAGCAAACAGTTTAAGTAGGACTTTTGGAACCAGTAGTCAAGATCGCGAGACCTTGTGCGGCTTTTAGCTGCAAAAAGTACGGGGTTACTTAAAGAGGATGAATGCTTCTTGTCTAACTCTAAACTGACGCGCACGCATTGCTTACGTGTATTTGTAGGCTCTGAAGTACTTGCGTACCCCTCCGTACGTAAGGCTCTACGCGCTGAGAGAAACAAATTTGTTATTGGGATAAATGTGTGTGACGGTGTTTGAGAATACGTCGGATGAACTGATGCTATCTCAACAAACGCTTGTAAATTTGTAAATAAATTTTATTTACCACAGATTTATGAGTCTCCGTTTCCTGTCCACGGTGATCGTTTTGCGTTTAGAAGCGCGAAAGTGTTTCTTAAATAAGAATGTGGTGACATCTGAAAGGAGTGCTTGTTGTTATAAAAGCTCTCAGTGCTTTTCTGATTACACAGAACATATACAGCAAACGTTTTCGTGCAAACTTTTCAGGACCGTATAAAGAAAAAAAAGTTACTAGGTAATATAAAGACTCCATAAGGCAGCGTACAAACAAACACATATATGTACGAAAACGAAACCCACAAATAAAAATAATTTATTCAGTTAGTATACATGTGCAGATTAAATAAACAAAAACAGAAGAAACAGTGCTGGAAAATTTGTCTGAGAGCTCTCTTGAGAGTAATACATCTCTTAGCATCTCAGCTCGTTAGGCAGTACATTTTAGGTGTATGGATCTTGTAAACACGTGAACGTTGGCTTTACAACATATCCCTGGCTTTCAGAATGTGGAAAATTCGCGTGATTGGGGATGAGCACAGGTTTCTGGCAGGAGTGTGCACATTTTTGTGACCAGACAGGTTTTTAAAGTCTGGAACCAGGCAGTAAAGAAGAACAAAAAGAGTAGAAATGTTGTCTTGTATCCTGCTGTGGAGGTTGTAGAAACGCGGAGGGGCATGACCGGTTCTTTGATGTTGTGGAAATAGTCACAACTGCAAGTAATTAAACACAAGAGAGTTAGAGAGAGATCAAGTCCAGTGAGTGCCATTGAACACAGTGTTGCTGTTTTTAAAAAACAAACAAACTATCACTTGCAAGAAAACTGGGATTTGAAATGAGTTCTCTCAGCTCCTGATATGCTGCTTTCCAAATATTGAATATCTGTTCGGGTAGAGAGGGGTCTATCAAAGTAACACCCAGATTTGCATGTGACTAAATTCATTGATTCTGTCAATGGTAAGAAGTTCGAAGGAAGCCCTTGTAGGAACATACAAATGTAGTGTTATTTATTTCAGCCTAGTCCTTTTCACCAAAGACTTGCCTTGTAAAGTACGTTCCTGGGTTGTCTAGGACTAGGTGATTTCATGTGGAGAAACTAGATTTGTACAGTTGGGTATCATCTGAATACAGATTATTGAACTGGATCGCAACTTATAACACTGCTCTGGGTCTGTGTATTCAGAATAAAAAAGGGCTAGTTTGTAAACAGAGTCTTATGCTACACCGTAATAAAGATTGTCTAGGCTAGTTTGTAAACAGAGTCTTATGCTACACCGTAATAAAGATTGTCTAGGCTGGAATGTTTGTCATTTACTGATGCAGTTTGTTTTTCCAGACAGATTAGGTCTGAAGTAGAACAAAGTAGTATCATAGATACCAAATACAGCACGGTACAGACGTATATCATGGTCAGCATTGTACAGTAAAGCGAAACAAAAAGTATGGCAAAATAAATTGTGCATACATTAGAAAATCAGAGAGAAGGGCTAAACAACTTTAATTTTAAAAAAAAATCTTTTCCTAGTGTGATAAGAATGATACTGACTGAAAATTACTGATTAGGCTGTTGTAATGTGATATGCTTAATGAGATAAAACTATTTTTCAAAAACCTTTGACATAATTGATGAGTTAGAGGCTTGGCTATAATTGTCCCGGTCATTTTGGGTAGTGTATTATGTAGTTTGTTTGGTTGAAGTGACTTTACATTAGCTATTTTAAATAAGAATGGGGAAAATGCCTCTCGAAAGAAATTTTTGTCATGTCATTCAGAGCAGATGATACAGCATCAAGAGTCAAGGGCATGGGGTACACTTCTTCAAGTGTACATGAAAAATCCATTCATATATATATTACTGAGGTTGTGTAAAGTAATTTTTGAAATTTTGTCACGGTCGCAAGGAAGTGGCACGTCAAATAGGTCTCAGTTTTCAATCTCGTCAGAAAAAAATTTCCGAATTGATCTGATCTGATAGACAGTTTGCAGAGATTCTGATAAAGAAGTGAAGGTTTTATATCTTGCCATACTTCTTTACATTTAGTAATTTAAGTGAATTGTGTAATTTAAACGGTACAGAAAGAACATAGATGTAACATTACTTTTTGCTGTCTTGATAAATTTAATCCTGTCATACTTTGCCTTTCATAGATACCGCTGCTGCATCAGGGATCAAAAGCATAAAGTTCTCGTTGATTAACAGTATTGATTACTTTCTGTTTAAGATTTTGGACTATCATAAAAGTGTCATCATGATAGACATTAAATTGTGTTGATTTAAAAAAAAACAATTTTCAAAGATCTGGTTTCATTTAACAACAAATATTTTTTAAGTTTATGTTTTTGATTCATTATATTGCTTGAAACTTATTATATATGTGGTGTGTGTGTGTGTGTGTGTGTGTGTGTGTGTGTGTGTGTGTGTGTGTGTGTGTGTTTAAGAGAAAGAGAGACATTACCTATTTAAAAAAAACGTAATCGTGTTTTCCTCAGGACTCGCTATGACTTGAGGAAAGAAAGAAAATAACTAAAATTAAAATAAATTAATGCCATGAAAATAATGTATCCACATATGGACTTATAGCATACTTGGGACCCTGCTGTTTCGTTACTTCTCATCCCTTCATCTTTCATATCTTCGATCTCTGTATGTTTTCCTCTATAATTTTTAATCCCGCTACGCAACTGCTGTATCACCACACACTTTTTATTCCACTATATAAAAGCTTTCCTAGACGTTGCGTGAATTTCAAGCCTTTTGGGTTGTATGAACTCTTCGTTTCTTTTAAGATTTTCCGGATTGTTTAATAATAGTTTTATAACTTGGAATGTGTTTGGAAGCCAGTTTAATTTACAGCTTTAACGTTTTCTTGACCACGTTTTGATTGAGAACCAACAGACAAAATGTACGGATGTCTCTATGTCTTGGTATAGAAATGGTTGTTTCTTCACAAAGCTTTGTTGCAACTATGACTAGAGCAAGGGAGGTCAGACTTCTTTCATTCCTAGTTGTCTCAAAGTCGCCATGCGCTCTTCTGGGTTCGCAGGTTCCAGTGGGCTTCCTCCTGAAGTTACTCTCGCATGCCTTTGTCTGTTGGCCGTAACGTTGGAATAGGTTAAAGAGCAGACGGCACCATCCCTCTCTTACCTTACGTCATGGTGTCAGTTCACGTCTTATTCACACGAGATCAGTTGAACACCCAAACAGACTTTCTTTTCACATTATTTTGAAAATGTAGAAAATTTAAATGTTTCTTGAACAATTATGCACCAAAATAAAAAGGTAAATAAAAATAATAGAAAGATACACGAAAAGTCTTATATAAGTAAATGGATAAAAGATATCCATTTATCAAACTACTGACTTAATTAACTGAGTTGAAGATCACGGGTTGCTAAGTGAATGTAAATTTTATCACTAAAATTATGTTTGTTAATAAAGACTCTTAACAGTTCTTATTTATTTTTTTATGATGATCTTTGTGCTGACAATCTAATTATTTTCGAAATTCAAACGATTTAACAACCTCATTGGGACATTCATTGCTATTCATACTTATTTTTAGTGGTTTTTTTTTCCCTTGAAAGTATGATTTTTGAAGTTCAAATGCTTTGCAGTTCAATAGATTGCTTTTCCTATTCACACTTATTTTTATGTTCTTTGTTTAAATATACTGACTTGAAGTTCAGAATGATTTCACATGTTCTGTAGGATACTTAAAGTTATTCACACTTATTTTTGACGTTTTCTGCTTTAATCCGTTGATTTGGGGAGTTAAATTGCTTACAGGCATTTTCGATTTTATCCACACATATTTGTTTGATGTTGTTTTATTAAATCAATTTAACTTTAGAAGTTCATAAGACATTACATATTCCATTCATGCTGTGCAAATTTATTTTTGTGATGACACCAGTAAACAGCATCTGTAGTCAAAGGACAATGTAGGTAGTAAATTTTAGTTGTGCAGACACTGTGACGTGACTATGTGTGCGTGTGTCCATACTCGCCTATGGCGCTTCCCTTCCGTTTATCAAGAACTAGCCGGGCATTTTCGGGTCAACGGAGTGAATGGCTTATATATGCTGTAGTAAATCAATTCATGGCTTATATATGCTGTAAGTAAGTCAATTCATGGCCTATATATGCTGTAAGTAAGTCAATTCATGGCCTATATAAGATATAATAAGTAAATTCGTGACCTATATATTCTGTCAGTAAGTCAATTCATGGCCTATATAAGCTATAATAAGTCAATTCATGACCTATATATGCTGTCAGTAAGTCATTGCATGGCCTATTTGTGATGTCAATAAGTCAATTCGTGACCTATATATGATGTCAGTAAGTAAATTCATGACCTATATAAGCTATAATAAGTCAATTCATGACCTATATATGCTGTCAGTAAGTCAATTCATGGCCTATATGTGATGTCAGTAAGCAATTTATTATGGCCTTATACGCTATAGTAAGTAAATTCAAGGCCTATATATGCTTATAGTAAGTCAATAGCTGTACGATGTTGACTTCTAAACCTTTTCAAGCCACCACGCTAAAGAATGAACCACCTAGATACAAAATACATTTCTGGAAAAGTAGATTTTAAAATTCATTATTTAAAAATATTTCTTGTTAGTCAAAATGCAGTGGTTTTGTTTGTTTACAGATTCGCGGTGAATTTGTTACAATCTAAACAAAGATTTATATATTTTCACGGTGAATTTGTTACATACAAAACAAAGATTTATATATTTTCTCGGTGAATTTGTTACATACAAAACAAAGATTTATATATTTACAAGAGTAAGGTTGGATCTTCTCCCTATCCTCAACCACGATTGTAAACTTGTAAAACGCTATTAGCGAACTAAGACCTCGTGCTTGACATTTGCTGCCTGTCCCTCCTGGGACATGAAAGTCTAAGTGCCAAACGCTTGGAAAGTGTAGTATTGCATTTTGAACAGATTCACGTGCGCACGTGGAACAATCTGTGAGTTTAAAAGTAAGCGTCTTACGGTTTATCGTCGACTTGTTGCAAACACTGTTTCTAGCTCGGTTCAAAATATCTTAATTATGTCAACATCTTTTAGGCGTTTCTGTCTAGAAAGGATTCAAATCGCGCAGATCCTGTGACAGTAGTAGTCTAACTCGCACAACAGTGTCTATTTATAA
Organism: Sinotaia quadrata; assembly: GCA_028829895.1. NCBI lineage: Eukaryota > Metazoa > Mollusca > Gastropoda > Architaenioglossa > Viviparidae > Sinotaia > Sinotaia quadrata. The sequence goes on from CM054181.1 coordinate 30,630,148, forward strand.
TGGTCGGACGGTAGTAGTCTCACTCGCACAACAGTGTCTATTTATAATGGTCCGACGGTAGTAGTCTCACTCGCACAACAGTGTCTATTTATAATGGTCCGACGGTAGTAGTCTCACTCGCACAACAGTGTCTATTTATAATGGTCCGACGGTAGAGATTTAGTGAGAGGCTGAAGGTGACAGTTTTCGTCAAGTCACTCGACTGACAGATAAAAGTAAGTTTTAATTTTATTGATGCGTAACGTAGCGAGCCTTCAGGAGTCAGTGACATCAATGACCATTGTAAAATACATTCTGCTTGGATTGTAGAATAATGCAGAATTGACAGAACAGTTAAAGACACCCATGTTTAAAGAACTTGTTCTGCATGGACTATAGATTTAACCCATTCTTCACAGGCCATTGGTGACGTTTGTGGTCATTTCTGCTGTTCTAGTCGATTTATGTAAAAGTTCTGCTGCCAGCTCCGTGATCGCCAGAAGGGTTGTTCATTAGTTGAGAATCAGTTATGCACGATTGCTATGGTGTAGAAATCAAACTCAGATTGTTTATTTCAAATAAATAAATAAATAAAAAGCTGCGGATCTATACGCGATTATGAATCCTGTGGAAAACATTGATAAGCGTTCTAGTTTTTAGTTCCCTTGAGAGTCAGTGGTCTCGGTCATTATAATTATCATTGATAAATGTTTGGGTGCTTGTCTCTTCA